>SJYX01002580.1:0-18424 GCA_006410675.1 Oreotragus oreotragus
CACAGTTTCTCAGCTTGCATTTTCTACTGGTGGTAAGAAGCTGTTTATAGTTGCCATGTATATTCACTGCTGCAAGCCTCTAAACTTTTAATTATACAGTTTTCTCTGCCTGCAATGTCATAATATTTATTGCATGACTTAATTCCCATTTAGTCCTAGGAGCTCCAGTTAGCATTAACTCTACCAGGAAGCCTACTAAATGATCTCTTTAAATGTATGTATCTCTCTACCTTGGATGTGGCATTTAATAAATTTTCTGTTACCTCTGTATTGAGAACTTCTTAATAAGGCTCACATTTACCCATTTTGTACCCTTAATATCTAGTACAATGCCTGGCACCTATTAGGTGCCAAATATTGTGTTGAATAAAACTGAACAAGGAAGGGTGTGGGAAGAATTACTAATATTTAAAAATAAGAGAATATAACTTGAATATGTAGACAAACAACTTTTAAAAACAGGACTGAATTACATCAGTTTGAATGAAAGCTAGAACAGTGAGGAACAAAAAAAAACAACAAAATTGATTTAAGAAAGACTGAGTGTGCTCAAGTACTGTGGGAGGAGGGGGTGGCTTAATGCTCATCATAGAACACAAATTGATGATTCAGCAGCATAAAGCAATTATTTAAAAAGCTAACATTATACTGGAGTATATATGAATAGGAATATGACAAACTTATCATGAGTAGTAATCTTTTCCCATATTTGGCAATAATCAAGGCTTTCCTGAAGTATTTATGAGAGTTGTAGAGAAATTGGAGCTCATTCAAAGAGGATCAACAAAAATGAAAATAAGACCATTAGAAAAGATGAAAGGGACTCTGGGGACTCCAAGGAGGTCAGCGTATAGCAAAGAGGATCATGAATTAGAACTTGTTATTAAGCCCAGCCCCATACTTGGCACAAGGCTCAGGAAACAGCTCGTTGATTAATTAAAGCACTCAAGCTGAAGCTCACAGGACTGAGGCCAGAGGTCCTGCGTTAGGATACTAGCCAAAACTGGGTAAAATAGATTAAAATTCTAGAAATAGATGAAAAGTTACTTGAAGGAGAATCTGATGATACAGTGATTAAACACTGCGACAAACTTCAGCAAAAGATCTTGAAATATTCTTTCATGTATATCTATTAGAGTCATTTAGATGACAAACTGCTTTCAATGATTTAACTAAGTTTAGCCTAGGAAGAGGGAGATGAACTCATTGTCCCTTTAACCACTCTAACAGAATTATAATACTTGCTGGTATACTACACTAGTTTTCTGATCTAGAAATCTGTGACTATAGTTTTATTTAATCTATTTAACCTGTGTCCATCAAGACTGTTTTCATATTTCTCACTTTCACTCTCACACATATTTTCCTTGGGAAGGTGAGCAAAAATGTCTCCATTTATTTCCTTCTTCTTCTCACCTGGTAATACATTTGAACCAAATTATAGAAAGAAAGACTCTTGATTTAGAAAGTTGACATATCTCTTGCATAAATAGTTAACAGGAAGAATTATTTTACTAAGAAATTAAATGTTCCAGGCACTAGGATGGGTTTTACATGCTTTATCTCATTTAATCCTAGCAAAAATTCTCTGAGAATAATACTATTATAATCCCTTTTATGGATGAGGATTGGGCTTCCCTGGTGGCTCTGTGGCAAAGAATCTGCCTGCAGTGCAGGAGGCCCAGGTTCGATCCCTCAGTCAGAAAGGTTCCCTGGAGAAGAAAATGGCAACCCACTCCAGTATTCTTGCCTGGAAAATTCCATGGACAAAGGGAGTCTGGTAGGCACAGTTGATGGGATCACACAAGTCAGAAAAGATTTAGCAACTAAACAGCAACAGCAGCATGGATTAGGACTGGGATATAATGCTTTGAAGATACTTAAGCCTACCTACCTTCATGAGGCTTATTTACTGGATAAATGGGAGAACTGTCAAAGTAATACTTTTTTTCCTATGGCAGATGGTATGTTGTAACAAAGTAAGGTAAAACAAGAGAGAGGGCGTTCAAGCCGGAGGTTGGGTATAAGGCAATTTAGGTAAAGCTTCACTAGACTTTTGAGACATTTGAGCAAAGGTTGGAAAGAAATGAGGAGGTACATGAAGACAGCTAGGGAAAGAGAATTTATGTTGGGAGAAAACAGTCCTGTGCAAAAGCCCCAAGCAGAAGTACGACCACAATGTTTGAAGAACTGCAAGGTAAAAGGAGGGGGTTCAGCTGGCCAATGTGGCCAAATCATAGCTGGCAAAGAACAGAATAGTAAGAGATCAAAGCCAAAGAAATAATAGGGTATTGGAGCCCAGATAATGCGGCGCTCTGTGACTCATTAAGGACTTTGGCATTTACTCTGAATGAGTTTAGAAGTTATTTGAGGGTTTTGAGCAGAGGTGTGAATGATTTGACAAATTTTAAAAGGCTCCCTCTTATGTGTTAAGAACAGACTGTAGAAAGACAAAGACAAAAATAGGATAAGAGTTGAACTATTTCAGTCGCTCTGAAAAGAACCGGTGATAGCCTGGACCACAGTGGTCAGAGTGAAGGTAGTGAGAAGCGGTTGGACTCTGGATTCATTTGGAAGGTGGAACTAAAAGAATTTGCTAATCAAGGCTACTATTTAATTTCTTAGAGCCTTAGTATGCTTTCCTTAAAATATGGGCCAATATTGTGAGCAGATTGTGAGAATTAAATGAAAAAATATATGTGATGTGCTTGGCATAGTGCCTGGAATACAACGGATGTCTAATGAACACTATTTCTTTCCCCCTCCTTGTCTCTCAGCTTTATCATCTTTTCATCACTTCATTTGATCCAAAAAAATAAATAAACAAAGCAGGCATTGTTAAATTTAATTTATAAATGAAGACATATAAGGCCATTAATCTAAATGATTTATATGAAACTGCAGCAAAAGTTGAAATATCTCTGGACTTAACTTCTGTTACAGCTTACCTTCAAGTGTAGAGTGTGGCTTCTTAACATGTTAATGTTTGAATCCTTCCAGACATTTCATGAGTCTCATAAGAAGCAAAATTCACCCTACTTTTGGAGGCTTTAAAAATATGCTCTCCAAATTTTAATTTTAAAGGTTTCTTTTAAAGAAGCATATGCTCTCCCAGCTGTCTACATCTAATAAAGCAACTAGTGACATAAGGGGGAAAAGGAATGGAATATAACATTTCAGGGGTTCTTCAGATCCACTAGACTTGAATAAAGTGAATCCAGTTAAATCAGGTTGACTTTCAAATGTAGGGATTGTGGAAGAGTGAAACTGCCTTCAATGAGCATAGAATCCCAGACTTTCAAAGGCAATACTGTTTATTATACATATATTACTAACAAGAAAATAAAACAGTGGGTTATTGAGCAAAAATGAAATGCTGGATGTGTTTGCTATTGATGTATTTTATTATCACAACATGTTTGTTTGTAGGATGTTTATATAAAAATTCATTGTGATAATATTTATAATGTTCCTCTAATCACTAGTTGAATAACTATAAAGAGAAGTCAGTGCATATCTCCACGTGTCTTACTTTCTCATGGTCAGAACAAGAAGTACAACAGTTTAGGGATACTGTTGAATTTTTTTTTTAAGTCACAATAGACACAAATCCGTTTTGTTTTTTTTTAAGAGCAAAAGCATTAGACTTGCTAATTAATAAAGCTGCAGTTTCAAGTTGAGTCAACAATTTAAGTAAAATTATTTTTCGTGTGATTGACTGGTAATGAAAGCTGACAGTATATGTTATGCATTGTATGATTTATCTTTCAAAGTCAGTTTGGTTTTGGACCCAGATCCATCTGGTCTCACTCTACTCTCAAGAGGGCAACAGTAAAGAGATTGCCATGATCCAAATGGAAAAATGAGAGCTACCCAAGCTGCCATCTCCCTCTGAACAAGTCTCCCATTTATCAAAAATGTCCAAACAAACACCTACAGAAAAGAGAGTTATGGAAGAGCAAGGTGAGGATCACAGCCAGAGTCATTGGGGGAGCTTGTAAAAACATGCAAAATTCCCACACTATCTGCAAATTTTCCCAAATGAGAATTTTCATGGCAAGACCCAGAAACTCTAAGTATCAAGAACTCTGGATGATATTTTCATATAATAGTTTGAGAACCAAAAATTATAACTTAAGAAATAACATGAATAAGTTTTTGAGCCTCACTGATCCTCAGTTTCTTTATCTGTAAATTGGGGATAATTATAATAATTAATCTAATTATCAGTGTCTCCTCTGTCCATAGAATTCTCCAGGCAAGAATACTAGAGTGGGTAGCCATTCCCTTCTCCAGGGGATTTTCCCAACCCAGGGATGGAACCTGAGTCTCCTGCATTGCAGATAGATTCTTTACCATCTAAGCCACCAGGGAAGCCCTGAATTATTCAATATAANGAATTCTCCAGGCAAGAATACTAGAGTGGGTAGCCATTCCCTTCTCCAGGGGATTTTCCCAACCCAGGGATGGAACCTGAGTCTCCTGCATTGCAGATAGATTCTTTACCATCTAAGCCACCAGGGAAGCCCTGAATTATTCAATATAATTACTCAATGATTCACCTCCATCGATTATTGTGAAGATTAAATAAGATAAAACCAAGATGAAACATGTAAAGCATGTAATATTTTATGCTATTTTTGATCATTACTGACCTAGTGTTCAAACAGTTTTCTGGGCTGGTTCAATGGAAAAGGAAAGAATTTGAAGATATTTTCAATAAAGCAGTTCAAGTAATAGATCACGAAATTTAGACTCACTGATCAACATGAAGCCAGAAAGGACTTGGCAGAGTGAAAGAAAAATGAGTGTTGGAGGGTTTGAGAGTCTCAAAGAACTTAAACTAGAAGTGTAGTGAGCCTTCAGAGAGATTTGGCAGGATGGAAAATGGAGAAGAAAGTATGTCCCTTTTCTTAATTTTCTGGAATAAAAGTGTGTGTGTCTCTGTGTGTGTGTGTAATAGTTGGAAATGGGATAGCATTATCAAAAGTACCTGATATCAACTACAAAAGTTGTGAAATATATGACACAGAATAATTTGACACGGGACAATTTAAAACTCTCAAGACAAAAATCAAAACCTTATTTCTACTGCATCCAAAAATCCATTTGTCTCACTCATTATGAGCATGTAAGGGATTAGAGAGCAGAGCAAGAGGAGAAAGTTGCCAATGTAAGGAGGTTAAATTTTAAGATTTCCTTGGTCTGGTGGCTCTCAATTATGGCAAGACTGAGTATGACAAATTAAGTGACTAGATAGAGTTGAAGGCCATTGGGGTTGAGGCCAAGGGTCCATGAAATGAGGATTAGTGTATGAGTTCTAACCTACCTAGGAGGAAGGCAGAGTTGGGGTTGAGAGAAAGACTGTGCTCTAGAGGCAGTCAATGATCAACAGAAGGTGAACAGCATTCAAAAGGCTGACAGACAAAGAGGAAGTGTGAAGGGACTGCCCCTCGGTACACCTCATTTACATCAAGTTGGAAGAGCAAGGCCAGTTATGGAGCTGGGAGTTATGCCTCCTGTACCCCCACCCACCCCCATTGTCAGGAGCATATGTGAGTAAGCAGTGTATGCTAAGGCCACCTCAAAAAACGCCCAGTTCCTTAGGGGAACACCAAATTCAGAGGACAGAAGGCTCTGTCTGAGAAAAGGCAGGAAATACCTGGAAAGCTGCTCACCTTAGTGGGGTCCCCCGGCTTTCGGTGTGGCCTCCTGAGGCCCATAAACAGGGTCTCTCTCTGCAAAGGCACTCTGCCTTCTGTGGATAGCGCCTTGAAATTGTTATCAATTTTATCTCTGAATTTGTATTTTGCAAGTGAAATGTGATCCATGGGATGATGAATCATACATAGGGGGGTTAGAACCTCAACTCACCTGTTGTCTATACCTCCCTGGGCAAGACCTTGGCCACCCGGCTTCCCCTGCCCCACCCTACTATCTGGGGATGCCACCAGCTTCAGGGGGCCTAGATAAAGGCTTGGGGAGGGATGGGAATCAGGAATACAAGCCCCACACTTAGAGTTGTGGAGCAGGACTTGGGCTCTTAGCAAGTCTCTACTTGCCCCTTGCCTCAGGGAGCTCAACACTGAATGACAATAAGAAAAACCACCAGAATGGATTTAGAAAGAGATCACAAAAGGAAAGAAAGAAAGCTTCCCCCCACCACCTCGCTGTTTTTGCCCAAGGAGACCTATATTTTCATTTGCACTGAGTCCTACAGTACACATGGGGTCCTGACTAGAGGTTTCCAAGGTAACAGGAAGTACACTAGGAGGAGGGCGACAGTGAGAAGAGGGCATCAATGAGACAAACGGAAAGGATGGAGGATGGACGATAAATTGAGATAATAGGGGATGATGGATGTTGTATTTTGAGCAGAAAGACATAGAAATCACCCCATCACAGATCCAAATGGACAAGTTTCCATTTGTCCATTTGGATCTGCACAAGTTTTGTGTAAGTGGATTGAACGCCAATTCTCAATTTTATTGCTGATGCTTGCACTCGGTGTATCAAACAGAAAGTGGAGAGGTTCTCACAAGCTGGCTCAATAATCCTTTCCCAGGGGTCATTTAGTTAGAGAAACTTCCCTTCAAATTGAAAACAGTGCCTCTCTCAGGGAATACAGCAGATAATCACAGTATACGTGGGCAGGTAGAAGGCAGTGGGGACAAAGTTTGAGTTTCATTGTAAAGAGCTGGATACAACCCAAACCACTCAGTTTAGAAAGGAAAACGAACAGGCTTTGAGTGATGACTTTTCATTTGCCATTTTTTACCCCAATTGTGGACCTTAATTTCTTTGAAATTTATCTGTAAAATGGGGATATTGATAATTCCTGGTTTCTGACTGCCCAGAATTGTTTAAACATCAAAATATTTAATAAATGTGAAATTGCCTTGCAAATAGTTATGTAAATTACATTAACTGATACTTTAGTTCTGTATCCTTCATTTTTTCTTTTAAAATATTATAGAATATTTCAAATTACTCGGTAACAGCATCTAGGAGAGAGTCAGGCTTCATCATTGCCAGCTCTGTGTCTATTGAAGGTTAAACCTGAAGATGGAGCAGTGAAAAATTTAAACACAAACCAAGCAAAAACAAAAGATAAAGTTCCAAAGCAGAGGAGCTAAGTTTATACACACACACACACACACACACACACACACTACACGTGAACGTCATGTCTGAAAGGCTGACTGTCTTAGAAAATATATATTAGGGTAAAAAGAATGTAGAAAGAAAAATAGGTCTTATATTGTGAATTTTAGTATATTTTCCACTCCATATCATTTTTTTTACATCTATCTAGTTTCTCTTTTTCTGTGTTATTATCTCTCTCTTTTTTCAATACAGTATAGAAGAGTCTAAAATGCAAGTGGGCTTAGCCCTATTTACTCATCTTCTCTCATTTACCTGTTGTATACCCACAAAAGATCAATTGTGAACAGTGTAAAGGACAGGGAAAAAAGCAATTATCAATCTAAAGAGATCAATGAAGCATTTCATTAAATAATAATGTCAGGATTTTAGAAAAGGAGCTTTAGATAGTTTGGTAACTAAAATGAGAACAACATGCTTCAGTCACCATTCGATTAATTAGAACTTCAGCTTAATTCAATCTAATGTTTGTGAAGCATCTTTTCTCAAAAATGCATTTAAATTTTAGATAGCATCCATCTCTTCAATTTATTGAGATTTTGGAGACAAAATCCAAAATCATACTCTGTCCCCTAAATGTCTTTTTTTTTTTTTTTTCTCTCCCAGTCGAGATGAAAATAGCAAACAAGTTTAGGGTATAAACATTGGGTGCTGATAACCAGTTCAATTCGTTTTGGTGGAGGTGCAGGCAAGGCTTCTTTGAAAAGATCGCCACCTAGGGGAAATTATGAGTCAAAGCAACATCTGCAGTCCACCACAGATGCTGCATAACTGATGACGTATTTAAGAATAAAAACAGGTAAAATGTTCCTGTGCTTCCCTTGCGGCTCAGTTAGTAAAGAATCTGCCTGCAATGCGGGTGATGTGAGTTCGATCCTTGGGTTGGGAGGATACCCTGGAGAAGGGAAAGGCTACCCACACCAATATTCTGACCTGGAGAGTCGAACACGACTGAGCAAAACTTTCACATACATACATACATACATACATAAAATGTTCTCATATTGCAGTAAATGTGGTGGATCACCTATGAAACCCATACTAAATGGTGGCTCTAGAATTTTTGTCTCTGATTTTATGTTTATTCCTAAGTAACATTAAAACTGCACATAGTTTTTATTTATGCATTAGGGCATGACTTCTATTTTTTCTCCATATCTAAAAATATTTTTAGAAAATAGGTATTCTGACATTTGGATACAGGGGGGGAAATTACATTTTGGGAAAACTCATCAATTTTAAGAATTCAGAAATTTTAATTAAGACTCTGAAAAGTTTGAGCCAAACATGTCAAAGATTTCTATCTCAATTTAGTCACAGAAATTAACAAAAATGTTTCTTCCTTAAACTTATTTGCTTCTAAGCATTTCTGCCTATGTCTCAAATCAGAACAAGTGGAATGAGAGATAATCTAGTTAGTTGATTCAAGTAAAAATAGGCTATTTTTCTTTGCTTCAATTTCTGGTGTTTTGAATAACTGTATTTTCTGAAAGCATATTCAACATGAAGTAAGATGTGTATAAGAGACAGGTTCTCACAAGCTGGCTCAATAATCCTTTCCCAGGGGTCATTTAGTTAGAGAAACTTCCCTTCAAATTGAAAACAGTGCCTCTCTCAGGGAATACAGCAGATAATCACAGTATACGTGGGCAGGTAGAAGGCAGTGGGGACAAAGTTTGAGTTTCATTGTAAAGAGCTGGATACAACCCAAACCACTCAGTTTAGAAAGGAAAACGAACAGGCTTTGAGTGATGACTTTTCATTTGCCATTTTTTACCCCAATTGTGGACCTTAATTTCTTTGAAATTTATCTGTAAAATGGGGATATTGATAATTCCTGGTTTCTGACTGCCCAGAATTGTTTAAACATCAAAATATTTAATAAATGTGAAATTGCCTTGCAAATAGTTATGTAAATTACATTAACTGATACTTTAGTTCTGTATCCTTCATTTTTTCTTTTAAAATATTATAGAATATTTCAAATTACTCGGTAACAGCATCTAGGAGAGAGTCAGGCTTCATCATTGCCAGCTCTGTGTCTATTGAAGGTTAAACCTGAAGATGGAGCAGTGAAAAATTTAAACACAAACCAAGCAAAAACAAAAGATAAAGTTCCAAAGCAGAGGAGCTAAGTTTATACACACACACACACACACACACACACACACTACACGTGAACGTCATGTCTGAAAGGCTGACTGTCTTAGAAAATATATATTAGGGTAAAAAGAATGTAGAAAGAAAAATAGGTCTTATATTGTGAATTTTAGTATATTTTCCACTCCATATCATTTTTTTTACATCTATCTAGTTTCTCTTTTTCTGTGTTATTATCTCTCTCTTTTTTCAATACAGTATAGAAGAGTCTAAAATGCAAGTGGGCTTAGCCCTATTTACTCATCTTCTCTCATTTACCTGTTGTATACCCACAAAAGATCAATTGTGAACAGTGTAAAGGACAGGGAAAAAAGCAATTATCAATCTAAAGAGATCAATGAAGCATTTCATTAAATAATAATGTCAGGATTTTAGAAAAGGAGCTTTAGATAGTTTGGTAACTAAAATGAGAACAACATGCTTCAGTCACCATTTGATTAATTAGAACTTCAGCTTAATTCAATCTAATGTTTGTGAAGCATCTTTTCTCAAAAATGCATTTAAATTTTAGATAGCATCCATCTCTTCAATTTATTGGATTTTGGAGACAAAATCCAAAATCATACTCTGTCCCCTAAATGTCTTTTTTTTTTTTTTTTTCTCTCCCAGTCGAGATGAAAATAGCAAACAAGTTTAGGGTATAAACATTGGGTGCTGATAACCAGTTCAATTCGCTTTGGTGGAGGTGTAGGCAAGGCTTCTTTGAAAAGATCGCCACCTAGGGGAAATTATGAGTCAAAGCAACATCTGCAGTCCACCAGAGATGCTGAATAACTGATGACGTATTTAAGAATAAAAACAGGTAAAATGTTCCTGTGCTTCCCTTGCGGCTCAGTTAGTAAAGAATCTGCCTGCAATGCGGGTGATCTGAGTTCGATCCTTGGGTTGGGAGGATACCCTGGAGAAGGGAAAGGCTACCCACACCAATATTCTGACCTGGAGAGTCGAACACGACTGAGCAAAACTTTCACATACATACATACATACATACATAAAATGTTCTCATATTGCAGTAAATGTGGTGGATCACCTATGAAACCCATACTAAATGGTGGCTCTAGAATTTTTGTCTCTGATTTTATGTTTATTCCTAAGTAACATTAAAACTGCACATAGTTTTTATTTATGCATTAGGGCATGACTTCTATTTTTTCTCCATATCTAAAAATATTTTTAGAAAATAGGTATTCTGACATTTGGATACAGGGGGGGAAATTACATTTTGGGAAAACTCATCAATTTTAAGAATTCAGAAATTTTAATTAAGACTCTGAAAAGTTTGAGCCAAACATGTCAAAGATTTCTATCTCAATTTAGTCACAGAAATTAACAAAAATGTTTCTTCCTTAAACTTATTTGCTTCTAAGCATTTCTGCCTATGTCTCAAATCAGAACAAGTGGAATGAGAGATAATCTAGTTAGTTGATTCAAGTAAAAATAGGCTATTTTTCTTTGCTTCAATTTCTGGTGTTTTGAATAACTGTATTTTCTGAAAGCATATTCAACATGAAGTATGATCCATGTCATACTCTTTGTATATTATTTTGCAAATAAGCGAATATAAAGCAAAAAATCTTTAAGGTAGTTCTAAGATGATTTAGCGGCTTTGGGCAATTTATGTCCTATTTGGCTTTTTTTTTTTTAAAGCTTGTTGTTCAGTCACTAAGTCGTGTCTGACTCTTTGCGACCCCATGAACTACAGCACACCAGGCTCCCTGTCTTTCACCAACCCCTGGAGTTTGCTCAGACTCATGTCCATTGAGTTAGTGAGGCCATCCAACCATCTCATCCTCTGTCACCCCCTTCTCCTCCTGCCCTCAATCTTTTATAGCATCAGGGTCTTTTCCAAAGGGTCAGCTCTTTGCATTTTTAAAGCTGCTACCTTCAAAAGTTAATTCGGTCAAAAATTCTCTTAAAAGTAATTTTTAATTAAATCACATGTTTTTGAAGATAATTTTTTTGTTAATTAGATGCCTCAGGATTGTGAATTTTTAATGCATCAAGATTATGGAATAGGTAAAAGTATAAATAGGGAGAAAGTAATTTTATGGATTATTTGAAGAAGTTTTATTGTCCTGTGGTTACCCTCTTTAGATCAGTTGTCTTTCTGTTAGTGAGTGCCTATTAACTCCTCAGTCTTCCCCCATTAAAAGGTATATTCCACCGAGGCAGAGACTCTGTTTTACCTAGTCATTACCAGGGAACTATTGAGCCAATGTCCATTCTGAATGATTGATACCCATTGTACCAGTGATTAAATATTTTAAATATAACCCATAGATGTCTCTATATGACTTAGAATGTACATAATGCTTGACATTCAGGAGGGATACAAAGCATAATGGGTGAGTGAATGAGTGGACGGCCTCCAAAATTGGACCTACTGCTGCTTTGTGTGTGTTTATTTAATGCATCACTTTCCCACAAAAAAGGGAAAAACATAATTAAGAAGTTAATCTGCTGTAGAAGGCATAATTAATGTTTGTAAGGCAAAGGCAAATATAAATTATTATCATCTCTTTTAGGTTATCACTAGACTAAGCATCTTTATAGGTAATCAAAAGATAATGGCCACCAAAGGGAACTATTTTATCATACAAAAGTGTATGTATATATAAACATGTATAATCTTATAATGATATACAGCTATAATCATATTATTATATATACACAAATGTAATCTTAGGAATGAGTAGTGCCTTTGGTAATAGAAAAGATTCTTGAATGTATTAAGATGGATTATAAATTTATCTACCTGGATAACTAAACTTATTTGATCACTGCCTAGTGAACTTATTTAAATTACTTGATGGTTCACATGTAACGCCCCTAAGATAACTCCCCTGGTGGTTCAGTTGGTGAAGAATCTGCCTACAGTAGGAGACATAGGTTTGATCCCTGGGTTGGGAAGATCCCCTGGAGAAGGAAATGGCAATTCACTCCAGTATTGTTGCCTAGGAAATCCCATGGAGAGAGGAGCCTGGTGGGCTACAGTCCACGGGATCGCAAGAGTCAGACACAGCTTAGCGACTAACCCACCACCACCACCACCACTCCCAAGATACATTAAATGCATCTAATACCAATTAATTTCTGTTTTCTAAGCAAGTGTGTGATGAGCCTAAACTTTACAGTGTCATATAGTTTTTAATATAAAAATGGATAATAATAATGAACACCCCAAATGCTGGAAAACTGCATTCTAAAACGTACTTGACTTTCACAATTTTATCAAAATCCTGTAGCTCTGTCTTGTATACACAGTCTAGACCAATCAACTTTCTCCTCTTACCCTTTATCAACAGTGCATCACTACATTTGAATATCCATCAAATCTTATTTTCTTCTTCTCCATATGGATTTGCTCTCTTTCGCACAAAGCAACAACTTTGTCAAACTGAATAAACAAATTCATGCTAATATTATATATTCATCCGGCCTTATTAATTGCCAACTCTCTCCTGACATATACCCGAATCTAATAGCTCACCTATAAGGATAAAATTTGTCTTAAGCTAAGGGAGTGGTGAGGCTTAAGGTGAGATGTTTAAGCTGACAAGAACATGAACGTGCCATTAACTAGTAGAAACTATCTTAAAGAAAGTAGGGTTTAAAAGTACACCAAGATGTAAACACCATCTTTTGCCCACGCTTATGGCTAGGTCTGTCAGTAATCATAGGGACATTGATGTTGTTCTTCAGTCACTATGTCCTGTCCGACTCTTTGTGACCCTATGAATTGCAGCACACCAGCCTTCCCTGTCCTCACTATCTCCCTGAGTTTTGCCCAAACTCATGTCCATTGAGTCGGTGATTTGATCCAACCATCTCATCCTCTGTCGTCCCCTTTTCCTCCTGCCCTCAATCTTTCCCAGCATCAGGGGCTTTTCCAACGAGCTGGTTCTTCACATCGGGTGCCCGAAGTATTGGAGTTTCAGCATCAGTCCTGCCAGTGAATACTGATTTCCTTTAGGACTGACTAGTTTAATCTCACTGATGACCATGGGACTCAAGAATCTTCCTAAAGGTATACGAGTTGTAATACCTTTCATGGCATTGTTCCCAGCTAAGTGCTTCTTCTTACATCTCATCCACATTTTCTATTTCCATTCTTACTCTAATTCCTGATACTTTCCTCATAGTAAACCTTTCTCAGCTTTTACACTTGGATTCTTCATTAGATTCAGATGCTTTCAACTGACCTCCCGATACTGGCTGGTGATTTTACTTTTTATACTGTATTTAACTTTTCCCCCTGTCACTGCCAGGTGGCACCCTGGGGCTCTTCTCCTGCCAGCAGCTAGCAATTTTTCATTTCCACCCACTTCCATTAGTGACAGCCGATTCCTAATTCAGAGAATTAAGAATTCTGCAATCGGAGTGAGCTTTATACTTTGACCTTAGAAGAAAGGGGAAAGGGGCCAGAAAACCTAATGATGTGAATATGCTAGTAGTTTTGCACTCTGATTCTTTTCTCTCTTTGAAATTTCTCATCTCATAAATAATTTATCACAGAAGCTTTGGACATAAATTACTGAGACTCAGCATTTTTTCCAGGACAGTATTATAATATGCAGTATAACTGCCAAAGTTTGACTTTGAATATTGACTCAGAAGTATATCCCAAAATAATCTGAATTGAATTTAAAGTTTCACCATACTCTCATCCACTTCACAAAAGAGTTAATGATATAAGGAAACAGATTGAATGGCTTCCCATGTCAGTCACCTATTAGCTGTGTGACTTGGGTTAGTTTTCTGAACAGCTGTTAGCATCAGCTTTCTCGTTGGTAAAGTTCCCTAGTGGACGAGATGATAAAGAACCTGCCTGCAGTGCAGGAGACCTGGGTTCAATCCCTGGGTCAGGAAGATCCCATGGAGAAGGGAATACCTGGAGAATTCTATGGACAGAAGAGCTTGGTGGGCTACAGTCCACGGGGTCCCAAAGAGTCAGACACTACTGTGCAACTAACACTTTCAAAAATAACACTCATGGGCTTAGTCCAGGCCCTGGTTCAGGGTAACGGCTTAGCAAATGCTAGCTTAAACATGGAATAAAATAAGTGTTGGGCTGTTTTGAATTTCTAAGTCAGGTACTTTAAATTGTAGAAAACATTTTAAGTTTATTATAATGTGCACTTAAGAACCATTGCTGTGGGTATTATTAAGGTTCATCCTCCTGATTCTGTGGCCCAGCAACAGAATCTGTTGGCTATGTTCGGAGCCAACAGCTTCCTTGTGACATTAAAGGATTTTGTGTTCAGTTCCTATGAAGATCTGTCTGTCCTGAGAACCGGTCTGCTCTATAACAGAGTTCAGGCCACAAGAGATGCAGGTGGGTACCTGCTCCTGTAGCAGCTCCATCCTTCTTGTTTGTTCTTTATATTTTTCTACTGAAAGTCGTTTTAGTACACNATTGGACCTATTGCTGCTTTGTGTGTGTTTATTTAATGCATCACTTTCCCACAAAAAAGGGAAAAACATAATTAAGAAGTTAATCTGCTGTAGAAGGCATAATTAATGTTTGTAAGGCAAAGGCAAATATAAATTATTATCATCTCTTTTAGGTTATCACTAGACTAAGCATCTTTATAGGTAATCAAAAGATAATGGCCACCAAAGGGAACTATTTTATCATACAAAAGTGTATGTATATATAAACATGTATAATCTTATAATGATATACAGCTATAATCATATTATTATATATACACAAATGTAATCTTAGGAATGAGTAGTGCCTTTGGTAATAGAAAAGATTCTTGAATGTATTAAGATGGATTATAAATTTATCTACCTGGATAACTAAACTTATTTGATCACTGCCTAGTGAACTTATTTAAATTACTTGATGGTTCACGTGTAACGCCCCTAAGATAACTCCCCTGGTGGTTCAGTTGGTGAAGAATCTGCCTACAGTAGGAGACATAGGTTTGATCCCTGGGTTGGGAAGATCCCCTGGAGAAGGAAATGGCAATTCACTCCAGTATTGTTGCCTAGGAAATCCCATGGAGAGAGGAGCCTGGTGGGCTACAGTCCACGGGATCGCAAGAGTCAGACACAGCTTAGCAACTAACCCACCACCACCACCACTCCCAAGATACCTTAAATGCATCTAATACCAATTAATTTCTGTTTTCTAAGCAAGTGTGTGATGAGCCTAAACTTTACAGTGTCGTATAGTTTTTAATGTAAAAATGGATAATAATAATGAACACCCCAAATGCTGAAAAACTCTGCATTCTAAAACGTACTTGACTTTCACAATTTTATCAAAATCCTGTAGCTCTGTCTTGTATACACAGTCTAGACCAATCAACTTTCTCCTCTTACCCTTTATCAACAGTGCATCACTACATTTGAATATCCATCAAATCTTATTTTCTTCTTCTCCATATGGATTTGCTCTCTTTCGCACAAAGCAACAACTTTGTCAAACTGAATAAACAAATTCATGCTAATATTATATATTCATCCGGCCTTATTAATTGCCAACTCTCTCCTGACATATACCCGAATCTAATAGCTCACCTATAAGGATAAAATTTGTCTTAAGCTAAGGGAGTGGTGAGGCTTAAGGTGAGATGTTTAAGCTGACAAGAACATGAACGTGCCATTAACTAGTAGAAACTATCTTAAAGAAAGTAGGGTTTAAAAGTACACCAAGATGTAAACACCATCTTTTGCCCACGCTTATGGCTAGGTCTGTCAGTAATCATAGGGACATTGATGTTGTTCTTCAGTCACTATGTCCTGTCCGACTCTTTGTGACCCTATGAATTGCAGCACACCAGCCTTCCCTGTCCTCACTATCTCCCTGAGTTTTGCCCAAACTCATGTCCATTGAGTCGGTGATTTGATCCAACCATCTCATCCTCTGTCGTCCCCTTTTCCTCCTGCCCTCAATCTTTCCCAGCATCAGGGGCTTTTCCAACGAGCTGGTTCTTCACATCGGGTGCCCGAAGTATTGGAGTTTCAGCATCAGTCCTGCCAGTGAATATTGATTTCCTTTAGGACTGACTAGTTTAATCTCACTGATGACCATGGGACTCAAGAATCTTCCTAAAGGTATACGAGTTGTAATACCTTTCATGGCATTGTTCCCAGCTAAGTGCTTCTTCTTACATCTCATCCACATTTTCTATTTCCATTCTTACTCTAATTCCTGATACTTTCCTCATAGTAAACCTTTCTCAGCTTTTACACTTGGATTCTTCATTAGATTCAGATGCTTTCAACTGACCTCCCGATACTGGCTGGTGATTTTACTTTTTATACTGTATTTAACTTTTCCCCCTGTCACTGCCAGGTGGCACCCTGGGGCTCTTCTCCTGCCAGCAGCTAGCAATTTTTCATTTCCACCCACTTCCATTAGTGACAGCCGATTCCTAATTCAGAGAATTAAGAATTCTGCAATCGGAGTGAGCTTTATACTTTGACCTTAGAAGAAAGGGGAAAGGGGCCAGAAAACCTAATGATGTGAATATGCTAGTAGTTTTGCACTCTGATTCTTTTCTCTCTTTGAAATTTCTCATCTCATAAATAATTTATCACAGAAGCTTTGGACATAAATTACTGAGACTCAGCATTTTTTCCAGGACAGTATTATAATATGCAGTATAACTGCCAAAGTTTGACTTTGAATATTGACTCAGAAGTATATCCCAAAATAATCTGAATTGAATTTAAAGTTTCACCATACTCTCATCCATTTCACAAAAGAGTTAATGATATAAGGAAACAGATTGAATGGCTTCCCATGTCAGTCACCTATTAGCTGTGTGACTTGGGTTAGTTTTCTGAACAGCTGTTAGCATCAGCTTTCTCGTTGGTAAAGTTCCCTAGTGGACGAGATGATAAAGAACCTGCCTGCAGTGCAGGAGACCTGGGTTCAATCCCTGAGTCAGGAAGATCCCATGGAGAAGGGAATACTGGAGAATTCTATGGACAGAAGAGCTTGGTGGGCTACAGTCCACGGGGTCCCAAAGAGTCAGACACTACTGTGCAACTAACACTTTCAAAAATAACACTCATGGGCTTAGTCCAGGCCCTGGTTCAGGGTAACGGCTTAGCAAATGCTAGCTTAAACATGGAATAAAATAAGTGTTGGGCTGTTTTGAATTTCTAAGTCAGGTACTTTAAATTGTAGAAAACATTTTAAGTTTATTATAATGTGCACTTAAGAACCATTGCTGTGGGTATTATTAAGGTTCATCCTCCTGATTCTGTGGCCCAGCAACAGAATCTGTTGGCTATGTTCGGAGCCAACAGCTTCCTTGTGACATTAAAGGATTTTGTGTTCAGTTCCTATGAAGATCTGTCTGTCCTGAGAACCGGTCTGCTCTATAACAGAGTTCAGGCCACAAGAGATGCAGGTGGGTACCTGCTCCTGTAGCAGCTCCATCCTTCTTGTTTGTTCTTTATATTTTTCTACTGAAAGTCGTTTTAGTACACACATCATGAATAAGTCACTATGCTTCCCTGTTAGAACCACCTAATTATCATAGTTCATTTCATACCTCTAGTTTTACTTAGTTTTCATAATATTAAAAATGTTTATGAAGGGCTTCTTATTATAGGCAAGACTGTACCGGTAATAGAAAATCAATTCCTTCCCCTACAGGATTTTCTAGCCAGAATAGAGCCGCAGACAACTGTAATTTTAAAAGGATAATGGAATTATTAATGGAGTGAGTGTGAAGGATGTACAAAAGCAGGGGTACCTACTCTGGGAAAATTGATGAATGCATTGCTAAGAAAGTGGTAAATGTGGAAACTGTCTGCTAAGGAAGACCCCAGTCCTTAGCACTGATTTATGCTTCCAATAGAAGTGGTTAAGCAGTTGGAAACAGCTGGAAATCAGGCTGCAATACAAGTATAAATTATCCTCTGGTCACTTGATCAACAAATAAATAGGTTTGTCTCTTTCCTTAACAAATTGCTCTGTAATTAGTGGCTGTGATCATTAATAAATTAAACGATGCTCAAGTCCTAGGAGGTAACTATCACAAGTCTTGCATTTGAAAGTAGGCCAATGGATATATATTCTTTTTTTTTTTTTTTAACCAGGATTAAAGTATTAAGCATTGTTTACTTTATT
>SJYX01002583.1:0-10138 GCA_006410675.1 Oreotragus oreotragus
TTCTTGCCTGGAGAATCCCAGGGACGGCAGAGCCTGGTGGGCTGTTGTCTATGGGGTCGCACAGAGTCGAACACAACTGAGGCGACTTAGCAGCTGCAGCAGCAGCAGCAGCCATACTGAAAACTGCATGTATTTAAAGTGGACAACTTGACATGTTTTGACGTGGGTATGCGCTGTGAAACCCTCAACAACATCAAGTGTTGTTGTTGTTTGTTGTTTGTGTTCTCACCAAGGAAGTCCATTTCTTTGTTAAAAATCATTAGTTACAACTCTTTCTCCTTCCTTTTTCTACCCAATCCATCCACCTTTGTGCCCAGACAGCTACTGACCAGCTTTTTGACACTAATTTGTGTTTCATATAAGTGGTGTAGCACAGAATATAATCCTGGCTTCTTTCACTCAAAAATTATTTTAACATTCACCTATGTTTTTGTACTGTTAATAGCTCACCATTTTACTGCTTAGTAATGTTTGATACATGCATGCATGTGTTCATGCTCAGTCACGTCTGACTCTTTGCAACCCCCTGGGCTGTAACCGCCCCCACTGTAGCCTGTAATCCCAGGCTCCTCTGTCCATGGGTTTCCCAGGGAAGAATACTAGAGTGGGTTGCCATTTCCTACTCCAGGGCATCTTCCAGACCCAGAGATCAAACCTGCATCTCTTGTGTCTCCTGCATTGGCAGACAGATTCTTCACCACTGAACCACCAGGGAAGCCAATTACATGAATACGGTACAATTGATGTGTCTGTTCACCAGCTGATGGACATCTGGGTTGCTTCCTTTTTGGGCCTGTTACAAATAAACCTGCTGTGCACACTTATATACAGATTTTCCTATGAGCGTGTATTTGCATTTATTTTAGGAAATATGTAGATGTGTTGTGTCTGTATCACATGGCACAAATATCATTAAGTTTACAGAAACTGCAGTACTGTTTTCCAAAGTGCTTGTACCAGATTTTTTAAATTGCCACCAGAGATGCCTGAGAGTCCCAGTTTCTTTGCATCCTCACCGTAATTTGGTACTAAAAGTGGTTTGTTGAGAAGTGTGTTAGTTTCCATACATTAGGGGACTTCTCACTTTTCTGTGATTCCTTATTTCATTTCCTTGTGTCCAGAGAATGTGTTTTGTGTGTTTGGAAACTTTAAAATTTTATTAGTATTTTTTGGACACAAAACATGTTCTATCCTGGTAAAGATTTCATGTGCACATGAAAAGAATGTGGCTTTTGCAGTTGTAGGACTGAGGATTTAATAAATCTTAACTAGATAAATTTGCTTAACACTACTTTTCAATATCTATCAATATCCTTATTGATATTTTATAGCACATATTTCTATAACTTTTTTCTGTTAATTATTGAGAGAACAGTGTGAAATGTCCAACAAAAATTATAAATTTGTCTCTTTGCAGCTGTACAAGATTTTGCTCATGAATTTTGAAATAATGTTATTAGTTGTATATGAGTTTAGGATTACTATGTCTGATTAATAAAATGATTCTCTCAATCCCAGGTAATATTCGTCTTGAAATGCACTGTGGCATTAATTAAGCCACTCCAATAATATTTTCACCAGTGTTGGCTTGTATACATTTTTTCCATAACTTAATTTTAATCTATTTATGCTTTTATATTTAAAGTGAGTGTTTTTTTTTTTTTGTAAACAGCTTTTATTTGGATATTGTGTTTTAGTCTATCCTTAGCAACTTATGCCTTTTTAAACTGGTGGACTTAAGCCATTTATTTTAATGTTTTTATTGATCTGACTGTTTAATTCACCGTATTACATTTTGTTTTCTATTTCTTACATCTGCTCTTTGTTCACTGTTCTTTCACTGTCTGCCTTATTTTGGATTGAATATTTTTTAAATGATTTTCACAGGTCTGGACTATGTGATCTGGTGAGCCTGTATAATTTCCAACTCTATCCTTCCCTGGTTGTGTGAGTTTGGTTAAGCTACTGCACAGCCCAGGCTTCTATTTAATTTGTTTCCTACCTCACACTCTGAGTACTGAACACAATGGCGGATGGGGCTGTGCAAGCTCTGTCGCCAGTGACAACTTCTTGATGCTTTAGTTTTGTCCCATATAAAATTGGAATGATATTTATTTCACAGAGCTGTCTAAGGATTAAATAATTTATGTAAGCATAACTCTTTAATTACCTGATTCTCAAGAACTGGTCCATGACCCTTCACTATCATTAATAGACGCCTGTTCCTTCTTTGCTGAGAAAATGGGCATTTGCCTTAGTTCTTGCCACACACGTGGGGATAGCAACTGCAATTGCTACAATGTGCACACCATCTTTTTAATCCCTACACTTTGTCTGAGGTGCTTCAAATGCAATTTTGCTCACAGCACTCCCAGAGATTATGTTCATTGAGCCTGGTGCTCTGCTGGGCATTGGGAATATGACAGTGGGTAAAAAAATGCAAATTTTTTTGCACTTAGAGAACCTAGTGTTAGTTTGAGAGACCATATGGCCTAGTTCAAGAGAGATTATCACAATAATAATATTATAACCAATAATCACATAAATAAATATACAACTGTACCTGTAAGTGTTTCAGAAGAGATGGAGGGAGTGGTGAGGGTTATTAGAGCAGATTCTCCATAGTTATAACAGAGAGGCTTTCCTGAGTAAGTGATGGTAGTTAGTGAAGGCTGGGGATTCTTGCAGGCAGAGGGAACAGCTCTTGGAAAGAAGGAAGGAACTTGCATCTCCTGGGACCTTGAAGATGATGGGTGTGAGTGAAGATTGAGGAAGGAAGGGAAAATAGAAGATGAGAGGAAAGAGAGAGTGAAATAGGGCCTGGAGTCTGGACCCTAGAGGATGGTAAAGGGTCTTGATCTTATCCTGAGGACAATGAGAAGCTTTTCAAGTGTTGTATCAGCAAGGGTTGGGCAGGGGTGGGGTGAGGGGCTTGATTTCAGCAGAGAAGGGCCATATGCTTTCACTTTCCATGTGTGGTTGGTTCCTGAGAAAGGACTATTTATTTCCAGAGAAACAGGGCCTCAAGGAATCTCCACATTGCCACAAAGTAAAAATAAAGTGCACAAGAAATGTAAAGCACTTGAATCATCCTGATTCATGAAAAAGTTGTCATCCATGACACCGGTCTCTGGAACCAAAAACAGGTTGGGAAACCCTGCTCTAGATGATGTCTTGTCCAAGACGGGTGCTGTATATCCTCATTCCATAAACGAGTGAGCACTTGGGCCTGCTCCTCCCTGTTGTTTCACTTCGTATCGTGAAAAGAACATCTAAATCCTTGGGAGATGGTGAAACTGTCCCTTTAGAGAAAAGTGTGGTGATACAAGAGAGCAGCAGATGAATTGAAAACACTTGTCTTTGTTTTATTAACAAGTTGGAGAGAGAAAAAAAGCAGTGAATGCGAAGAACTTTGTCTCCAAGGTTTTTCCTTTATCAGTTGAAAGCTTCCTCTATAAATTGGGTAGGAAACAATAGTACCACGAAAAACACTGACTGTTCCCACATCTGAGTGAGGGTGTATCTGGACACCGTTAGTTCAGTTGGCCTCTAATAGTGTCATTTGGATCACAAAATTAACACCTCATTAAGAAAATTAGTATGAAAATTAAGTAACTGCAGAGCAATTATTGCCTGAAAGGGCAAAATTTGAAAAGGTGAAGTTAATAAGTTGGCACTTTTATTACTTAATATTCTTCAAAGACAGCGGCTGCGTGGTGGGAGAAGCATACGTGCAAAGAGAGAACGTGCAGAATCCCCAAGAGGTTGCTCATTGCCCAAGCAACACCTCGTTAGTCATTCAACATGAGCCGCATAAACATTCAGAAGGCGGTTTTGACGTGCACTCACATTACAAACTATACCCTCTCCCTTCAGAATGAATGTAATGATTTTCAAATCTCAATATCTTGGGGTTTTTGTTTGCATTGGCTTCGGTTCAGTCTCTAAAGATCGTGACCTTTCGTTAGTTAATTCATCCATCATGTTTTTATTGAACTTCATATGTGCCAGGCATCAGGCCAGGCCCTAGGTGTGTGATGATGGAGGAGGCAGCTCTCACCCCAACACTTTAATGTGAAATTTTGACATAAAGAAAAGTTTCTTAATATCTTATAGGGCCTTGACATTAACTTAGAGTTGACTTTAGCCTAAAACACATTTATCGTTAAAGTCATATTCTGGAGTAGATTCAAAATTAACCTATTGTCCTTATACTTCAGCCCAGCTTTTTTTTTAAAGCTATGACTGAGTAATTACTAGTGTTCCCAACTGGAATTCTCAGTAGTAGGAATTTGGGCTTCCCTCATGGTTCAGAAGGTAAAGAATCTGCCTGCAATGCAGGAGACCTGGGTTTGGTCTCTGAGTCAGGAAGATCCCCTGGAGGAAGAAATGGCAACCCAGCCCACTCCAGTTGGAAAATTCCATGGACAGAGGAGCCTGGCGGGCTAGTCAGTGAGGTTGCAAAGAGTCAGACGTGACTGAGCAACAAACTACTACTATTAATCAAATAACAGTACATTCACTCTATGGATTATTTTCATGCCATCATGATGATCATGAAGAAATATTCATGATATTATGTGAATTGATGAAAACTAGAAAACATTACGGGTTTACCATCATTACAACAACTAAAAATTGAAAGAAAAAAATTGAAATTAAATACATCAAAACACTATGATGATATTAGCACATTATTATGGGGATACGGAGTGAGAAGGGTTTGTACCAACAGGATTACAGGTAATCATCAAAGTCCTGGAGGGTTGGGTGAGTGGCTTAGGAACCATTTGAAATGCAGTAGAAGGTTGAACATTGACATGTATTGACTCACTTGGTAAATAATGAAACATACATTATATTACTGTTTGTACTAAAATAATCAGGGACTTACCGAGATTTCATGAGAACTGCAGTTTATAATTTATGAGTTTATGAAATTTGCTTTTTCTTAAAAGTAGACTTTTTTTTAAGAGAAGATCTAGTTTCATAACAAAGTACAGACAATCCCATATAGTCCCTCCCCACACAAAGGTACATTATCCCCCACTGCCAACATCTCCCACCAGAGTAGTACATTTGTTACAATCCATGAACCCATGTTGACATATCACCCTGAGTTCATAATGTAAATTAAGGTTCATTTTTAATGTTGTACATCCTGTGGGTTTAATGTATAATTATAAATTATAATGTATAATGATGTAAATTATAGTGACATACATTATATGTCATTGTAAATTATAATGACAAATGTATAATGATGTACAAGCTTTCCTGGTGGCTCAGAATTTGCCTGCGGTGCAGGAGACCTGGGTTCAATCCCTGGGTTGGGACGATCCCTGGAGGAGGGCATGGCAATCCACTCCAGTATTCTTGTCTGGAGAATCCCATGGACAGAGGGATCTTGTGGGCTCCAGTCGATGGGGTCGCAGAGAGTCAGGCACGACTGAGACTAAGCACAGCATAGCATAATAACACACATTCTTTATCGTATCATATAGAGGATTTTTGCTGCCCTAAAAATCCTCCGTGCTCTGCTTATTTATCTTCCCTTTCCACATCTCCCACTAATCTTTGTACAGTCTCTGTAGCTTTGCTTTTTCAAGAATGTCCTAGAGTTAGAATCATACATGATATAGCCTTTTCAGATTGGCATCTCTCAATTAATGATAATCATTTAAGTTTCTTCCATGTCTTTTAATAGCTTGATAACACATTTCTTTTTAGTAGGGAACAATATTCCATTGTCTGGATGCACCACAGTTCATTTATCCATTCACCTACTGAAGGACATCTTGGCTGCTTTCAAGTTCTGGAAATTATGAATAAAGTTGCTCTAAGGTCCAGGAATTGGTGATGGACAGGGATTCCTGGCGTGCTGCGATTCATGAGGTCACAAAGAGACATGACTGAGTGACTGAACTGAACTGAAGCATATATGTGCAGGCTTTTATGTGTACATAAGTTCTCAACTCATTTGGGCAAATAGTAGGAAATCCAATTGCTGGGCCATATGGTAAAGGAGGGCTTCCCTTATGACGCAATCAGTAAAGAATCTGCCTGCTATGCAGGATACCTAGGTAAGATCTCCTGGAGAAGAAAGTGGCAATCCACACCAGTATTCTTGCCTGGAAAATCCCATGGACAGAGGAGCCTGGCAGGCTACAGTCCATGGGGCCACAAGAGTTGAACACAACTTAGTGACTAAACCACCACTGAACATCCTTAAGAACACCACCCAGGAGACTTGGGTTCAATCCCTGGGTTGGGAAGATCCCTGGAGGAAGGCATGGCAATCCACTCCAGTATTCTTGCTTGGAGACCCCATGGACAGAGGAGCCTGGTGGGCTCCAGTCGATGGGGCCCACCAGGCTCAATGACAAGGATGAGGATGTTCAGTGATAAAACCATCTTCTGAAGTGCATCCCCACCAGCCACGTATGAGACTTCCTGTTGCTTCATGTTCTCAGCAGCGTTTGGTGCTGTTGGGGACTTTGGATTCTGTTCCTTCTGATAGATGTAGTGGAATCTCATTGGTCTAATTTATAATCCCCAAAGGTCCATCTAGTCAAGGCTATGGTTTTTCCAGTAGTCATATATGGATGTGAGAGTTGGACTGTGAAGAAAGCTGAGCGCCGAAGAATTGATGCCTTTGAACTGTAGTGTTGGAGAAGACTCTTGAGAGTCCCTTGGACTGCAAGGAGATCCAACCAGTCCATTCTAAAGGATATCAGTCCTGAGTGTTCTTTGGAAAGAATGATGCTAAAGCTGAAACTCCAGTATTGGCTACTTTGCCGGGTCCAGCCCCCAGTGGATCCAGGGTAGTTTGAAGGGTGGACAGAGTAGGCGAGGAAAAACTTACTTATTTAGAAATACAAAAAGAGATTAAGAAGAAATAGTATAGTAGGAAAATTAGTGGAGAAAAGAGGCTGAATAACTTGGTTTACATGGAAAACCAATAAAGTTCCAGACAAGGAACTTGCACCATCTACATTAGGCCACCGGCGCCCACTTGAATAGTGGAGGGTGCCACACCTTGGGTTCCCTCTCACGTGGGTCTTAGAAGCCAGGGCAAGTAAGTAGACTTGGAGAGCCTCCATGTGCCAGATGGGAATTCAGCCTGAAAAAAAGAGACAGGGAGAGGGAGAAAAAGAGAGAGTGAGAGAGATTTGACACAGGGGAAGCCAGTCTTTCCAGTGACTTGCCCATCCTCTGTTGTCCAGAAAGGCCTTTTATACTTTTGATTGTACATAGAGATCAATGGATAATACAAAATTATGCAGCATCAGCAGCTCTGACTCTTATCGAAACCAGGCTTTCTCTCTGCATACCTAGTTGTATACACGTCTTAGGTGATTTACATAATCTTCTGGCCAGAAGGCCAATTAGCATTTTATAGCCCTTTTCTGATAAGGGTAATAGTATTGTTCTTCCCAAAGTCTGGTGCCACTCTCAGAAGGCACTAAATAAAGTTACATTCTTACATAGCAAGGACACAACAATTTATAACAAGGAAAGAGAAGTACAGTAATTTATAACAAAGAGAAAATTCATTAACTCAAGTCTAGTACTGCTAACATCAAAAACTGCTATATTCCTATTTCTGCATCCCATTTACATTGATTAATATCTTCCCAGGTGCCTAAAAGATAAAGGATATGGAGGCCTGGCGGTAAACATTAACTCAACAAACTCATCACCAAACTAATTCTTAACTCTAAAAGGCTCTATATCTTTAAGATGCTTTAAGCTACTTGCCTCTCATGGTTGGGGGGCTGTAAACAATTCAAAAATTGTAAAAGTCCGGGCAGATCAGTCAGGTAAGTTAGAAAGTCATCAAAGGGGTTTAAACTGACATTCTTTTTATATGCAGGAGACTGTTTGGAGCTCTGAGTTAACTCTTTCCAGAGAAAGGTGGTAATGTCAGAAGAGTATAGTATAGCAGACAATAAACAGACAGATTTTGATTTCAGGGTAGATGCTCAGACAGAGGACCCCTTGAGACCTGACTTGCCTTGCCCATCAGGTCTCTCCATATGACATTGTCATGGGTGGGATCTTCCGTGCTGGCTCCCAGCACTACCTCATATGAAGAGTTGACTCTTTGGAAAAGACTCTGATGCTGGGAGGGATTGGGGGCAGGAGGAGAAGGGGATGACAGACGATGAGATGGTTGGATGGCATCATTGACTCGATGGCCGTGAGTCTGAGTGAACTCTGGGAGTTGGTGATGGACAGGGAGGCCTGGTGTACTGCGATTCATGGGATCGCAAAGAGTCAGAAAGAACTGAGCAACTGAACTGAACTGAACTGAATGACACACCTGTAAACATCCATGATCTTGCCATCTGGGTATCTGCTTTGGTGAGGTGTCTGTTCAGGTCTCCCCCCACCATTTTTTCTGCTTTGTAAATCAATTTTTCTTGGAGTATAGTTGATTTACATTGTGTTAGTTTCAGATATACAGTCAAGTGAATCAGTTACACATATACATATAGCCCCTCTTTTTCAGATTCTTTTCCCATATAGACCATTGCAGAGTATTGACCAGGGATTCCTGTGCCATACAGTAGGTTCTTGTTAGTAATCTATTTTATATATAGTAATGTGGCTATGTCAGTCTCAATTGCCCAGTTTATCCCTTGCCCCCTTCTCCCTGGTAACCATATGTTTGTTTTCTACATTTGTGACTCTATTTCTGTTTGTAAATACGTAACTTTGTACCAGTTTTTTAGATTCCACATATAAGTGATATCATATGATGTTATGTGATATTTGTCTTTCTTTTTATGACTTATTTCATCCAGTATGACAGTCTCTAGGTCTACCCATGTTGCTGCAAGTGGCATTATTTAGTTCTTGGCTGAGTAGTGTTCTACTGTGTATCAGTACCATATCTTCCTTATTCATTCATCTGTCAATGGACATTTATGTTTTTTCTGTGTCCTGGAGGTTTTCTCCCTCCAACTTTTGAATCAGATTGTTTTCTTATTGTTGAGTTTTAAGAATCCTTTGTATATTTTGCATGACAGTTCTTTATCAAACATGTCTTTTGCTAGTATTTTCTCCCAATCTGTGGCTTGTCTTCTCATTGTCTTGACATTACCTTCTCAGAGCAAAAGGTTTTCATTTTAACGAAATCCAGCTAATCAGTAATTTCTTTCATGGACTGTGCCTTTAGTATTATACAGTTTACTTTTTCAGATATTTTAATTCATACCAAACAATGAGGGAAATTTGCTAGATCTGCTCCCAGGGCCTTATAAGGGCTCATGAAGGGCCCTGATATTGAAGCTTCATTTGCTCCATAGGAAGTAGGCCTCCACCAAGTCTTATTATCTATTTTATCAAGATAGACAATTAAAACCAAGAAAATTTATTTGAAACATCTTGTAGGAAGACTGTATGGACACACACACACACACACACACACACACATTCTTTTGTTTGTCCCTAATAAGCTACTGCATAATTGAAGCAACTAGTAATAACCCATTAAGCAAATTGAAAGCAGATTCTCCAGCTATTCTTGAACTCTCGCCACACTGGTTGTACTTCACGGGAGTTTGTGTGCTTGCTTCCTACACTCGATCTTAGCCGAAAGGCTGAGACGTGAAGTGTGTGCTTGCTTTCTGAGTGCTGCAGACACATGGTCAGATTTTGACTGGTGAACCAGGAGGGCAAAATGCTCATAAATGCTCATCTCTACATAACAGAATCCAACTAAGTGATTTATATACTTGAGAGCTTCTTTTATTCAGTAATTTCCAAAGAAGAGGTTGAGATTCATGATCAATAATTAAAGAGTTGGAAAATGTTTTAAAGTATGCTATGAAATAGTAAAACTGAATAGAATAAATAGAATAGAAAATACGATGATAACTTTCATATATATATATGGTAACAGCTGTCCTTGAAACTTCTGCCTCTGTGAATGTGTGTGTACTGATTGTCATGGTAAGTGCAACTTTTATTGTGTATAGTGATCAAAAAATGAGTGCCATTTTCCTGAGTAGTCAACATTCCCTCTAGAATGAACATAAAAGCTTTTTATGTTTGAATATTTGAGTACAGACATGTACAAGTTGTTGGGCTATTTGTGTATTTGGCACCTTCTTTTAACCTTCAAAATTCA
>SJYX01002585.1:16809-57599 GCA_006410675.1 Oreotragus oreotragus
TTCAGGATTGGGAACTCATGTACACCCATGGCTGATTCATGTCAATGTATGGCAAAACCAATACAGTATTGTAAAACAAAATAAAGTAAAAAAAAAAAAAAAAAAAAGAATACTAGAGTGAGTTGTCATGCCGTCCCTTAGGGAATCTTCCCTAACCAGGGATCAAACCTGCTTCTCTGATGTGTGCCTGCATTGGCAGGTGGGTTCTTTATCACTAGCGCCTCCTGGGAAGCCCTACTTTATGCAATACTATACAGTAATTATAATATACGTATAATGTACAGTATGTATACTAAGGGCTTCCCTCGTAGCTCAGATGGTGAAGAATTTGCCTGCAATGCGCGAGACTTGGGTTCCATCCCTGGGTTGGGAAGATCCCCTGGAGGAGGACATGGCCACCCACTCCTGTATTCTTGCCTAGAGAATCCCTATGGACAGAGGAGCCAGGCGGGCTACAGTCCATGTGGTCACAAAGACTCAGACACGACTGAGCTACTGAGCAGAGCACACACAGCACACATATACTATGTGAATATGGTTTATTGGCTGATTCTTTGATATTTGATGACATTGAAGTTCATTAGCTTCCTATTTTAGCTGATCACTTCGTTCCAAACATCAGTGATGATAGGAAGCACTGACAGGTAGCTGACTTCACCAGCTACAAATTGCCCTGAGTTTTACTTTTATTTTAGGAAAACTCTGATGGAGATAATAAACCTCTTCAGTTCAGTTCAGTTCAGTTGCTCAGTCTTGTCCGACTCTTTGCGACCCCATGGACTGCAGCATGCGAGGCTTCCCTGTCCATCACCAACTTCCAGGGCTCACTCAAACTCATGTCCATTGATCAGTGATGCCATCCAACCATCTCATCCTTTGTCGTCCACTTCTCCTCCCGCCTTCAGTCTTTCTTTTCATCTTTCTTTTCATCAGGGTCTTTTCAAAGGAGTCAGCTCTTTGCATCAGGTGGCCAAAGAATTGGAGTTTCAGCTCAAGCATCAGTCCTTCCAGTGAATATTCAGGACTGATTTCCTTTGGGATGGATTGGTTGGATCACCTTGCAGTCCAAGGGACTCTCAAGAGTCCCAACACCACAGTTTAAAAGCATCAATTCTTCGCACTTAGCTTTCTTTATAAGCCTCTTACAAAGGTTACTCCATTCATATATTCACAAAGGAGAGGAAGCTGCCTGTATCAGTCATCACTTACTGGTTAACGATTCACCTCAATCGGGGTTTTGTTTCTTTTCAAAGGTGTTCCTTTCTCTCTCAACCATACTGCACAGCTCTACCCAGTGGAAATAAGGAGTAAAAGCCACCTGGTTTCAGCGCATCTGCCGAATTCGACACTCTTTAAATCACATGACAATCTCAGAGAGGTAGTCGCACGCACTCACAGATCAGGCAGAAATTGTATACTCCCAGAATAAACTGCTGGAGGGTGGGAGATTTATTGGGCTTCAAGGAAAAAACAGAAAATTACGTTATCAAGTGAAGGTTCTCAACCCACAAAAAATTGGAGAACGCAGGACACGGCCAGCCTCCTCCCCAGGGAGCAGCAGGGCTGGCCGACCCTCCAGATCTCCATGGTCACAGGATCTTGAGAAGGCTTCACAAGGAGGAAATTCTGGGGGTACTTTTGGGGCCCAGAACTTGGAAAGAGGTTTACCTAAACTCTCCTCCCTGAGGTCTGTGATCATTCCAAAGCAACAGAAGAAAGTTGTCAAGCCAAGGGAACAATTTCAACAGGCACATCAGTGTTCAGGGTGGACACCATTCATTGCGAAATCGCGGGGACAGATGTGTGATGGGGAATCCAGAGGACCAGAGCCCTGGCAAACTGTGGGAGGCTGCTGGTTAGCGCACTAATCTCACAGACGAGGACCCTGGAGTCAGTGACAGAGCCAGGGCTGGAGGCCAGGTTTGGGATGGACAGTCCTGCAGGAGGCTTCATGATGGTAGGCATGGATGGAGGATGGGATGCAGGAGGAAAGATGGGGAATGGATCTCACATGTAAAATAACACAGGGCCACATGCATAGAAGTCTGAGGAGCTGTGGGAGGCCAGGGATTAGAACTTCCTGGACTGAAACATCTGGCTGAAACATTTTCAGGGCTGGTAAGGGGGATCTGGGAGATGAGAGGGACTGTATGTGTATGTGTGTGTGTAAGTGTGTGAGAGAGAGAGAAAGAGAAAGCATGTGCGAGAGAGAGAGAGACTGGATAAATTTTCTGTACTATCTTTCTGTGTGCCAGCCCAGAGGTTACTCACTGCCTTTTCCTCCAAGAGAATTCTTGACCCCTGGGCTGGCACCCATGGCCTCCAAGATTTGTTGGCATTATCCCACTCTCCTCTTCGACAGGGTGTGCTTTGGCCGGGGAATTTTCAGCGTTGCAGCCACAGAGTACCTGAGGCTGGAGATTATCCAATATAAGCTCTTCTGTTTAGATTTGATGAAAATTAGATCCTGGTGGATTACACTGTTTTCTTTAGACTGATGGAGAACCAGAGGTGGGTCAGGAATTAGATATCCTGATTTATTAATTCATCTGATAAACAGATATTGATCTTTCCCTCTGTGCCAGCATTGTTTTGGGCTCCTGGACACTATCCCTTTAGGAGGCTGTTAGAATTCTACCTTGTCCATTTGAGTACAAGATTGAATTTCTTCTTTGCTAGGCTTCAGGCCCTGCTGGGGCAGTGGCTGAATCAGATGAACTCTTAGCAACACGGAGATTATAGTTGAGCTTCCTCCCCTGTCTGTAGGGCCCCAGATGGTTGGGCTCTAAAATGCTCTCTCTGCTTGCCCGCTGCCATCAGCCGTCACCCCCCTTTCCAGATGTCTGCTTGTTTCTCTCTGCCCTTCCACATCCACATTTCTAGCATTTGTCATTCGCATCGGCAGCCTTCAGTTTCCTCCTTCTGCCAACTCATTTCTGGTCTGTCTCCAATCCTCTTTCCAAAGGATTAAGTGGCTCATCCAAGGTTACCAAGTCTTTGGACTCAGGCTGGATATAAATTCACTCAGTGGGGAAGAATCTATTTTTTTTTTGTGAAAACCTACCAGAAATGTAACATATCTCATATATAACTTCCTTTCTTTTAGAAATTCAAGCTTTTAAAAATAAATTCAAATACCTTGTGTTTTGCTTTTATACTCAACTTTGCCCCTTCTACATACTGCTTCTTTCTCAAATCACCATCTTGGCCTTCAAGTTCCTCTTGCCCATTAAGGAGACCTGAGTTTGAATGACATACCACCACTCACTAGTGCTATGACTTTGTGAAATTGTATAACTCTCGTAGCATTTGTGGGCCTCAGTTTCCCTGTGTGTAAAATTGGAAATTATTACCTTGCTTCACTGTTGCTGAGACCATGTATGAAAATGCATGGCGAGTATATAGTAAATGTTCATTTACACCAAGCCTTACTTACTCCTGCAATCAAGGGAAGTCAGGTTTATATGATTTGCATTCAGCCACCTTCAGGAGCCCAAACAAGGTGACCACAAATGGCCCAGCTCTGAGAGTTCAGGGCAAAGTGATGTCTCCAAGCTGTTGGCCTCTTAATCTCCCTGGGTCCTGTCTGAGGAGTCCGTTCATGGGCCAGCCATCACTTTCTGGGTGACTTCTGCCACACTTCCTGTGGAAATGGAGTGGCTTCTGTCATCAGACTGGTCGAGCTCACAGGAATCTGGAAGGTGTGTCCTCAAGTTGGGAAAAGTGATCGTTGGGAGTATAAATGTTGCCTGCAGAACCCCGAGAGCCTGAGAGAGGAAAGAGAGCAAGCAGGAACTTGTTTCGGGGAGTCTCTCTCTCTCAGTGAGAGTGGAGCAAAGACTGACAATCCCAAAGCCTCCTGACATGAGGAAAATTTGCTGTGACCTGCACTGCTCAGCATGAAATGGAAAGTTGGCAAATGAGGCACTCAGACTCAGAGACCATCAGATGTTGAAGGGCCTCTAGAGAGCATATGTCCTGGCCTCTTCATTTTAGAAGTGTGTTGCTTGATTTCCAAACAGAGATTTTCTTGTGTGTGTGTTTTTTAATGTTTTTGACTCTAGCTTAATTCTACTGTTGTCAGAGACCATACTTTGTAGAATTTCAGTCCTTTGGATTGCTTTATGGCTTGAAAATGATCAATTTTGGTAAATGATCAATTTTGGTACACTTTGAGAGAAGGATATATTCTACAGTTGTTAGGTACAACATTCTTAATCAGTTAATAAGATCAAGTTTGGTATATTATGGTGTTAAGATCTTGGGTATTTTTGTCATTTGTTTTTTCTCTACTTGTTCTATCAGTTACTGAGAGGCATATTCAATCTATTATGACTTTTGGAGTGCCTTTTTTTGGTTTGTGTGTGTGTGTGCCAGTCTCCTTGGTCCATGGGATTTTACAGGCAAGAATACTGGAGTGGGCTGCCATTCCCTCTTCCAGGGAATCTTCTCGACCCAGGGATTGAACCCGCGTCTCTTGTGTCTCCTGCATTGGCAGGCTGATTCTTTACCACTACCGGCACCTGGGAAGTCCCATTGTGCTGTGGGCTAAGTCGTTTCAGTCGTGTCTGACTCTTTGCGACCTCATGCATGGACTGTATAGCCTGCTAGGTTCCTCTGTCCATGGGATTCTCCAGGCAAGAATACTGGAGTGGGTTGCCATTCCCTTCTCCAGGGGATCTGCCTGACTCAGGCACTGAATCCAGGCCTCCTGCATTGCAGGCAGATTCTTTACCATCTGGACTACAGGGAAGCCCCTTTGGGGTGCCTATTTCTCTTTAATCCTGTCAAGTTTTGCTTCATATTTGTGAAGCTGTGCTATGAGGTACAACTGAACTTAGAATTGCTTCTTGGTGGACTGACTTTTTTCATTATGAGTTGTTCCTCTTTGTTTTAGTAATTCTTCTTATCTCAAAGTTTTTGTCTGGTATTAGTTCAGCTTCACTCTTTTCCTTAGGCTTATGTTTATATGGCATATCTTTTCTTCCTTCACTTCATCTTCCTGTATCTTGATATTTAAAGTGTGTCTTTTTTGAGAGCTTTATGATAATTTCTGTCTTTTGATCAATATATTAGGACCATTTATATTTGATATAATTACTGATAATTGGGTTAAATTTTATCATCTTATATTTCTTATTTTCTTTTCCCTCACCTGTTCTGTATTCCATTTTTTTCTTTTTCACCTTGTTTTCTTTTGGATAAATCAAGTATTTTGGATATTTTTTGTAATTTTTATTGAAATTAAACACTTTATATTGACGTTAATTTCATATAACATAAAATTAACGTTAAAGTGGATGACATAGTGGTATGTAGTACATTCACAGTGTTGTGCAGCTATCACCTCTGTCTAGTTCTGAAATATTCTCATCACCTGGAAAGGAAATATCATATCCATTATGTAGTCACACCCCAAAAAGGAAACCCTATATCCATTAAGCAGTTGCTCCCCAATTTCTCCTCTCCTTGTCCCAGGTAACCACAAATGTGCATTCTGTCTCCATGAATTCAGGATAGATGAAATATATTTTTCGTTGAATTTCCTCCTTTGCTAGCTTTTTATTATAGTTCTTTTGCTCTTCTTTTTAGTGGTTACTTCAGATATCACAACACACATCCATGACTTACTAGGTTTTACTTTAGATTATGAATTTTATAGCTTCTAGGCAAGGAAAATGTTTTAGATACACTGCAGCTTTTGTCTCCTCAATCCTGTGCAGCTGCTGAGAGCCAAGGTTAGCTTCCCAAACTCTTAGGCTCTTCTTTCTGCTGGAGTTTTTATTCACTCATCCTGAATTACTTATGAATCAGGAAGAAGATTGTAGGCCAAAGCGCTGGCAGATTGTTGAACTCACTTCAGTTGGTTCCCTTCTCTCTGAGATCCTGTCTCCTCAAGTACTGGCTGCCAAGGTTTCTCTCCAATACTTAAAAAATTTGCTTTTGCCTTTCATAGCTTGTCTAGCTTTCTGAGATTTCTCAGTGGGAGAGTGGTCTGCAACAAACTACTCTGCCATTATCAGAGGCAGAAACCTGACTCGCATTTTGCAGCAAGGAAGCAGAGGTCTGAAGGAAGTAAGCGGTTTTCTAGTTTCATACTGCTAATTAAGAAGAGCTGGAATTAGAACTCGGGTCTCCTGATACCCATTTCAGTGTTTCTACTACAGCCTGCTGAGCAACAAATGGTCTGAGTCTATCAAACACTCATCCAAGCCATCATTCATTCATTCAACAGTTGTTTTTCAGGGCCTTTATCTGTTCCAGTCACTGGGCAAATAAATGACTTTTCTGACTGCTTTTTGGATTTTCCTCCTTGTCTTTATTTTCACCAGTTTTATTACGGCATGGTATGTGTGGTTTTCTTTGTGTTTACTCTGCTTGTACAGATGTACATCTTTCAAATGTCTTCTGGAATTGTGACTTTGGTTTTTTTTTTTTTTTTAAATCAGTTTTGGAAAATTCTCAACCATTGTGTCTTCTAATATTCCTTCTGCCTCATGCTTTTCCTCCTCTTGTTTGTAGACTCCAATTACATGTGTTTTATACCTTCAAGAATTATAAAATTTTGGTCAGGGGATCAGAGGTAGGCAAGTATATTATTTAAGAAATAGTCTTAGTTGCCTGTTGAAGAGACATGGAATAACAGTGGCTTAGATAAAATGGTTTATTTCTCTTTTACCCAGTAGGCTGGAGGTAGGTATCCAAGGCTTGGTATAGTGGCTGTGCTCCATCAAGTGTTTCTCTTACCTGCCTGAACCAAGAGTACATACAGTCCATCTCTGTTCCAATCAGAAGAATGGAGGGAGTGGGAAAGAAGATCATAACCCTTCTTTTCAATGTTTCTCCCAGGAAGTTACCTGCTTCACTTTCTTTCACATCCAATTGCCTAGAATTTTGTCATGTGGCCACAATTAACTGCAAGGGAGGTTGCAAAATGTAATTTTTGTCCTGGGATGTCTCTTTTTGGGCTAAATTTAGGGAATCTATTGCTATAAGAGAAGCTGCTGCTGCTGCTGCTGTCACTTCAGTCGTGTCCGACTCTGCGTGACCCCATAGATGACAGCCCAGCAGGCTCCCCCATCCCTGGGATTCTCCAGGCAAGAACACTGGAGTGGGTTGCCATTTCCTTCTCCAATGCATGAAAGTGAAAAGTGAAAGTGAAGTCGCTCAGTTGTGTCTGACTCTTCGCAACCCCATGGACTGCAGCCTGCCAGGCTCCTCCGTCCATGGGATTTTCCAGGCAAGAGTACTGGGGTGGGGTGCCATTGCTGTCTCCTGGTGTTCATATCTCCACAACTGTTTCTTAAATGTTTTCTCAGTTTGTTTGAATCAGGAGCACACACATTCCTTCATAGTGTTGGGGCTGGAATTCACACCCACATTGGTCTCACCCCCAAACATGTTCTCTTTCCAAACCTCAGACTTACATTTATTAATTAAAGAAATCTATAGAGTTTATACTATAGTTAACTTGAGTTCACATGCACATACAACAATTTAAAAGTTTTAGGTATTGGTTTAGGCAGTAATGTGAACTTCCCTGGTGGCTCAGACAGTAAAGAATCCGTCTGCTATGCAGGAGACCAGGGTTAGATCCCTGGGTCTGGAAGGTTCCTTGGAGAAGGGAATGGCTACCTGGCATTCCAATATTTTTGCCTGAAGAAGTCCATGGACAGAGGAGACTAGCAGGCTACGTAGTCCATGGGGTCTCAAAGAGTTGTACATGACTAAGCAATTAAAAAATTTCTTTTTAGGCAGTAAAGCTAACGTATTTGCAATGCCTCTTCACTAAAAACCTGGTGAAAACCCTTAGCCAAATATTCTCTCTACAATCTGCCATTTTTTTTCTTCTTATGTCCTGCAGGTTTTTTCATCTCTAAGGAGTTTTCTACTCTATTTTTATCTAACAGTAGGTTGTTCTGAGATTGTTATTTTCTTATATAAGGATCTTTATCATTGTTTTCATTCAACCAACCATTCATCCAACAAATCAATTAAGCACCTATTATTTGCCAGAGACTGTAATTGGCAGATATGGTTCCCACTCCTAAGGACTTACATTCTATGGGAGGTGTGGGGGCGGGGAGAGACAAAAAATAAATGACAAATAATTAAAACAATTTCAAATTGTGATAATACCATGTAAAAGCAGCTAGGAGTAAATGTAGAAAATAATAGTGGAAAGTAATTTCAAAGGCATTTTACAAAGTGATTTGCTTTTACCTGCTAGAAGTTCTTTTTAAATGCACACTCCATCATTAAAAAGAAATTAAACCTTTCAATATGCTCTTTGCTAACTGCTTGCTATTTATTAGAATAGCTTTTAAAACTTTATTGTGCTGTAGTCTTGCTCCTATACCTCTTTAATTAGAATACCCCATATCGTGCTGCCAGTGTGGTTGTGGGACATTATACTTGATTTCTTTGGTGAACAGAGTAACTTTCATATAGAGTCTTAAGCTGAAAACATCTCCCTTTAGGCAGGAATGCAGTTTCCATGTTGCTTGTTGAGTCATTCTTTTTGATTATTTTCAAGACATGAAAATGTTTTTAATTGAGTTTGTAAATATTCATTGAAACTTTTAAATCATGTAAAAGTTTGCACACAAAGTCCCTATCAAGCCCCGCTTCTTCCACTCTCAGCCCTCAAGTATTAATATATATAATATCTATGACCTTTGCCATGCCTCCCTCCATGTTTTTCTATGTGTATAAGGTGAACTAGAGTAGATTGGAGTGAGTGAAACAGAAAGAGAGAAATGGAGGAGGGAGAGAGAGAAAAAGGAGAGAGTAAGAGGGGTTGAGAGGAAGGGAGGGGAGATGTGTATAAGAGACAGGTGTGAGATGTCTGGGGAATATGAGGATTGACTCCTGGTAAACATCAGTTTGTGGTTNGATGCCATCCAAACACCTCATCCTCTGCTGTCCCCTTCTTGACTCTAGAAACTGTAACAATTCATTTTTTAAAGTCCTATTGCTCATATGTGAAGCCCCTGTACAGGAGGGCCTGTTTCTGGACTGTCTGTTCTGACCTCTAGATCGGCCTGTGTCTTGGACCCAGACCATAAAACATAAATCACTGTTGATATATAATAGACTTCTTTATCTGGCAGAGTAGGTCTCATTTGAAATATCAAAACATTTATTTGCAAATGATAGAGTGTCTACTTGTATAGGATTTAGGTAAGTAAAAGAGCATTCTTTCATTTTTTTTTCCCTAAGGACAGTGATTTTTCATTTTCTTATCAAGCTATTTTCCTATTAAAAAGATATTTTCACTTAGTGAAATTTCTTCCTGTGCAATATAAGGCAATGAACCCTGTCTTAAATATTCTTACCAAAGCTCCCTTCCCTATTATGCCTTATTGTCTGAGAATGTTTAGGTTCAAGGTCATGGTGTGATCAGTCACTCAGGCATGTCTGGCTCTTTGCAACCTTATGAACTGTAGCCTGGCCAGACTCCTCCACCCATGAAATTCTCCAGGCAAGGATACTGGGATGGGTTGCTATGCCCTCCTCCAGAAGATCTTCTCCCCCCAGGGACTGAACACAGATCTCCTGAATTGCAAGCAGGTTCTTTATTGTCTGAGCCACCAAGCTTTAAGATCATGGGGGAATGTCCAAAATCTGGCCAAGTGAAGGCCCCTGGGCAAAGGAAGGTGTAGACGCTCACACATCCCTGATCACACACAGAATGACTAGATTGCACACAACACAGAGTCTGTGCATCTTTGTGTATTACTTTTTTGCCTTTATTAATCTCTGAACAAGTTTTTTTCACACTGGGCTCCTCCCCCCTCCCCCCTAATTTATCAAAGTAGCTGGAGGAAAGGGCTTTCTGGAGCAGAAGGGTTGGACGATGCCTGGTTAAATAAATCACGTCGAGCAAATTCCTTCATAGCAGACTTCTCAGGGTTTTTAATCTGCGAACATCCTGTGACTCTCCGAGAGCATGACGGTCAGCAGCGTTGGCACCTTTTCCAAGCAACAGCCATCAGCACGCCTGTGAACACCAGCTTTCTAAGCTCTGCAGCCCAGGCAAAGCTAGCCTCCCAATACCATAATTTTTCAAGCAAAACTGTAAAAGAAAATGAAATGATATCTCCAAGAGTGAAAATGAAAACAAGTGAAATTAATGATGCTCATTGACAAGAAGGCAACAGGATCCGCTCTATCTTGGAGGCAGTTTCCAGTCTTCCGAGCGAGCTCTGTGCATTCTCTGGGCGGCCCCCTGCTCTCCCCCAAGGGGGCTGGAGGACAGGAGCAGTCATCCTTCTCTGCTGAGGTCGTTGACATCCTGCAGCTGTGCGGTGGGGGCCTGCTCGGGAGTCGGCATCAGAACATCACCCAGCAGATTCCGTCAGTTTTCCTTTGCTGTGTGAAGTCACCAAAAGCTGCTGGAAAGAAAGTGAAAATGTAGTCACTCAGTCGTGTCCTACTCTGCAACCCCTGGACTGTAGCCCACCAGGCTCCTCTGTCCATGGGATTCTCTGGGTGAGAATACCAGAGTGGGTTGCCATTTCCTATTCCAGGGGATCTTCCCGACCCAGGGATTGAACCCGGATCTCCTGCATTGCAGGCGGATTCTTTATTGTCTTAGTTAGTAATTTTTTAGGTCAGAAGGCCATTCTCTGCTCAGGGTCCCACCTGGGAAGATTGGGCTCTTGGCTGGGCTTCCTTCCTTTCCAGAGGCTCAGGGAAGATTATGATTCCAAGTCCTGCAGGCTGTTGGTGGAATTCGTCTCCTTACGGCTGTAGGACTGAGGACTTGGTCCCAGAAGCCATCCACATTCCCTGCCACCTGAGATCCCCTTCCATCTTCAAAGCCAGCAGCAGAGGGACCCCCTCNGGGAAGATTATGATTCCAAGTCCTGCAGGCTGTTGGTGGAATTCGTCTCCTTACGGCTGTAGGACTGAGGACTTGGTCCCAGAAGCCATCCACATTCCCTGCCACCTGAGATCCCCTTCCATCTTCAAAGCCAGCGGCAGAGGGACCCCCTCATGTGAGTCCCCCTGATGCTTCAATTCTCTTTCTTAAGGAGAACCTTATCCCTTGTATGGGCTCACCTGATTAGGTCAGGCTCACCCTGGATAATCTCCAGATCTTGAAGTCAGTTTATTTTGGACCTGAATTCCATCAGCAAGTTCCAATCACAGCAGCACCTAGGTTACTGTTTGAGTAACTGGGATCCTATGTGTGTCCACCACAGGGCTGGGGGGCTGTGGTGGGAACCTGGGGCTGTTTCAAAGGTACCTCCTTGCTCATTGCCTTTTATTGGGGGTACCAAGACTTTGGGCTTCCCAGGTGGCTCAGTGGTAAAGAATCACCTGCCAATGCAGGAGATGTTGAAGACATGGGTTTGCTCCCTGGGTCAGGAAGATCTCTGGACAAAGAAATGGCAACTTACTCCAGTATTCTCACCTGGGAAATCCCATGGACAGAGGAGCCCTCGGCTACAGTCCCTGGGGGCCACAAAGAGCCAGACACAGCTGAGCATGCACACACCTGGATTGCACTGGCTTTAGACATTTTTGTGCTACTGAGATATCCCGTGTGTGGCTGGGAAGATAAAAATGAGTCAGGAGAGACTTGGGTGCCTGTGTGTGTGCTGAGTTGCGCCTGACTCTTTGTGACCCCATGGATTGTATCCCACCAGGCTCCTCTGTCCAGGGGATTCTCCAGGCAAGAATACTAGAGGGGGTTGCCATGCCCTCCTCTAGGGGATCTTCCCAACCCAGGGATTGAGACCACGGCCCCAGCATTGGCAGACAGATTCTTTACCACTGAGCCACATGGAAAGCTCTTGGCTAGGGGCAGTAGAATGGACAGGAAACCCAGAGAGCCGCCCAAGAGGCTGATGCTGACATCCTGGCAGGGTTCTGCTCGTGTCTGGCAAGGTGTCATTCCCCACAGCTGTTTGGCCCTCTTGTTCTGGGGATAGAAAGAATCTGTGTGGGGGCCCCGAGGTTGCCTTTTTTCTGAATGCTTTAATCAGAGTCTATTTAAAGCTTCACTGTTATTTGTGGTTGACGAACATGCTCAATATATTGGGGCTAATGAAATAATTAACAGCCATGGACTGATGTCCTTTACGGGGTGCTGACGCAGTTCATGTTTTGTTTGCCCTCAGTGATGGTTGGAAAGAAAGCACCCACCCTAACCCCCCACTCAGAGACTTGCTAACCTGAGAAGCATCCCATGCTCCACCCTGCCTTTCTCCCCAGGCTACAATCTGGTCTCCTTTATCGAGTTCTGGACCTCAAGTTTGTGAGTCACTTGGTAAAGTTTGCACAAAATCTAGCAAGTGAAAGCTTTTAGTCAAACCAGGCTCCGTGGGGTTGGTGATCGGCTGGTAGGAGCTCCCCACTTTCAGCGTGTTAGGGAGAGAGTGCTGACCCTGGAGGATGCTATATCACTGTTCCCCCTCCCTTCACCTTCACAGCACGCTCCTCTCTGCAGGAACCATCAGCTTCCTCATCGGCTGGTGAAAACTGCCATTTCCCACTTCTGCATGAGACAAGCTGGGCTCCTGTGGGGAAGACGAGCCGAGCCTGGCTTCACGGTGTCCTCTGCTCCAGGGCTCCTCGTCCTGAGCAGCCCCTCCGCTCTGACGTCATTGGTACGATGAGACTGGAGACGGGAGTCGGGCTCTTCCGCTCAAGCAGGACTCATTAGTGTCATGGAGCTGCCTGGTTTTAATTTTCCACCACCTCCCAGCTGTCTGTTTAGGAGTGTTGAAAGCCAAGCTCATTCATTGTTTCTGCCATTTACTGGTGACCAAAGCGGTTTCACGATCATCTTATGAGGAGGAGAAAGGAATACAGACAGGGAAGAACTGCAGGGTGATGAGAAAGAGGGATTCTAAGCCTGGAAGAGAAATGCAAGATAATAAAAGTGGAGTTGAAAACATCAGCCTGTACAATCACCCTAGTGCTGGGCTTGCTTAATGGCGGGAATCTAAATTTATCTCGTTGCTGAGAGTCCACCTTGAGAAATACAGTTTAGGGAAACCTGGGGGCATTCCAGGATTTCTCAACAACTTTATCTAGCAGTTTGAAACGTGGGAAGCAGAGTGTGGGGGTGGTTTAAGAACTTCAGCTGTCCCCTTGCTGCTAAAGAAATGTTCCAGCCGTGGGACAGGCTGTTGGGGTCTGTGCTGAGTGGCCTGTAGGACTTGCCCAGTCTTTGCTGACCGAGAAAGCAGAAGCGTTCCTGGACCATATCTGATGCGGTGTCTTGTCCCGTCCACAGACTTCTTATTCCAGAGGAGAAGGTACTGGCTCAGGAGTCAGTCACTGTAAGCTCTTCCCTGCTTGTTTTACCCTTCACTGCCCACGTGGGTATCCCGGGGGCATCTCATCCAGGCCACCCGAGCACAGCTGGAACCTTGCCCTTCCCAGCCGACAGCTCCCCTCGCCGCAGACCTCACCCCAGGAGGTGTTCGTGGGCCACGTGTGTCCTCAGCTCCAATGACAGGATGGCCTCTCGGCTCCCCTTCTTTTCTCTCTTCTTCTGACCAGGCTGCTTCTCCTCCCCGCCCCCAACCCCCCGCATCTCTGCTGGCCTTGCCCCTGAGACCTGGTGCCCTCAGAGGTGCCCAAGGAGCAAGCTTGAAACCTGGATAATGTCATGTTCCGCCCCTGCTCACAGCCCAGCAACGGCCCCCCACGCTGCTTGAAAGGAAACTTGAATATTCCGGTGGCGGGAGGGCCTGCGTGCTTGGATGCCTGCTGAGACCACAGGCTCCCTTTCTGTTCACAGGCTGGGCTGGGTCCCACCCCACCTGCCCACCCCACCTGCCCACCCCACCTGCGGACGTTTCCAGGCCCTTGGCTCCACATGCAGCTCCTTCCTGCAGATCACCCCGAGGACGCAGGTGTCTGTTCAAGTGTTTCCTCTCCAGGGAGGCTCCTTCCCACCACTGCCTGTGTGTGTGTGGGAACCTGCAGGGGCCCCCAGGGAAGGTGGCATCTAGTCTGGAACAGGTGGTCCTGCACAGGTTCGGTGAGAAAATGGTAAGTACCTTCCCTGATGTGTGTGTCTGTGCTCGCTCAGTTGTGTCCGACTCTTTGAGACCCCATGGATGTAGCCCAGCAGGCTCCTCTGCCCATGGGATTTCCCAGGCAAGAACACTGGAGTGGGTGGCCACGCCCTCCTCCAGGGGATCTTCCCGACCCAGGGACCAAAGCCATGTGTTCTGCACTGGCAGGCAGAGTCTTTACCACTAGCACCACCTGGGAAGCCTTTTCACTTCCCTGATACAGTCGGGAAGTTTAACCACTCAAGCCTGAGCTCAGGTAGGTTTTCATTCCCCAGCACCCACGCATGCAAGAGATCTGGAGCCGTGTTGTCCGGTGCGGTAGCCACTGGCCACGTTTGGCTACTGAAACATAAACTTAAATCAATTAACATAAAATGCAATTTCCACTCATCTTCTTGGGCTCCACTGGTGGCTCAGATGGTAAAGAATCTGCCTGCAATGCAGGAGGAGACCTGGGTTCGATTCCTGGGTTGGGAAGATTCCCTGGAGAGGAAAAAGGCAACCCACTCCAGTATTCTTGTCTGGAGAATCCCATGGACAGAGGAGCCTGGCGGGCTACAGTCCATGGGGTCACAAAGCTCAGTCAGACAGGACTGAGCGACTAACACACATGATACCCACACACACACACAGTTAAATATTCAGTTCCTCCGCCACACTGTGCACATTTCAGACACTCTGTCATCACATGTGGCTAGTGGTTGCCTATTGTGGACTAAACAGTTTTGTTCCTCCCTGCACCTCCCTCCCCCAATTCACATGTTGAAGTCCTACCCCACTGGGATGGTATTTTGAGGTGATTATGTAGAGATGAGGTCATGAGGGTGGGGCCCCTGTGATGGGATTAGTGCCCTTCTAAGAGGAGGAAGAGAATTCCTCTTCAAGCAGTTCAGAGTCTACTAGGGAAGGACTGATAGGTGGATGCTATCTCATCATTCCTGAGAGATGTGGGCACAGGTGCTGAGGACTTGAGTTGTGCCCAAATCCCAAGGACACAAAGGTCACGGAGATCCTGCCCTTGCTGACTCTGAGCCAAATTTTCAAGAATGAGCAGGAGCTGTCAGGTAAAACTGAGCGTGGAAACGAGGGGCTAACATTATCGAGTGTCCTGGAGTCGAATGTAAGCATCGAGGACTTCCAGAGGGCGTGCAAAGCCCTGAATTCTGTGTTTGCTGCCTCTCATCCTCTCCCCACTTCCTGAAAGGGGAAAAGCAGGATGCTTTTGTTCTTTGGCGAGATCGACGTATTCAGATGGTTCCTGACTTACGATGGATGGTTTGACCTATGATTTTTCGACTGTATGATGGCACAAAATGTCTCTATGTTCAGTAGGAACCATACTTTGAACTTGGACCTCTTCCCTGGCTGGTGATACATGTCGCAGTACCCTCTTGTGAGGCTGGCCAGTGTCTGCAAGTCATAGCTGCCAGTGGGCCATTGAAATCATGACGGTCGACGTGATACACTGATGACCATCCTGTGCCCAGATAGCTTCCAGCACACTGCTCAATCATTACCTGAGACAGTCCGCACGTCATTATAAAATAGCCTTTGCATTAGATGCTTTTTCACAAGCATCTTTTAACGTACGTGATCTGCTCACGTTTAAGGTAGGCTAGGCTAAGCTATGCTTGGTAGAGAGGAGAAGGGGGCGACAGAGGATGAGATGGTTGGATGGTGTCACCGACTGTAAGCACACGAGTCTGAGCAAGCTCTGGGAGATAGTGAAGGACAGGGAAGCCTGGTGCGCTGCAGTCCATGGAGTGCCAAAAAGGCGGACAAGACGGAAACAGCCTAGCACACGTGTGAGTGGGGCGGCAAGGGGGTGGGAGCCACCTGAATGTAGGTGGTCCTTGGAAGCTCCAGAAGAAGGAGGAGGGGGCATGACAGCTCAGAGACGCCGAAGCCGCTCACTGAGAACGGGCTCTGTATCCAGCTCCCAGAGGCACCAGTGCTGCCCAAGGGAAACCAGGGCAGCGCAGAGGGCCTGGGCAGAGCAGGACTTCTCCTGCCCAGTGTGTGGGCAGCTTTCCCAGCCCTGTGGAAGCGGCTCTGCCGCCACTCCTTGTTGGGCTGGAGACGACACGACAGCTGGGCTTCGTGGGGAGGAAATGTTGGCAGTGACACCAACTTTAAATTGATATTAATGTCAGGGTTGCTTTTTATAGTTTCCCTGAAGGATTTAGCAACAATAGACAGGAAGGCAAGCTTCATAGTACCTGAACTCGCATCAAGCTTGCATTTTTTGAACGCGTATTTAATTTGGTTTTGGCACAGAGTCCCTGTTTTCTTGGGTTTTACATCATTATGAGGTTGCATGGATACACTCTAACAAAACATCATCTATAATCAAATGAGGCTCACAGAAGAACAAAATGCTTGCCAATTCCGACTAATCTTCGCCTTTATGGGAATAGCTATTTGCTATCAATGATTAGCCAAACATCTGTGTCAACACTTCCTGAGCTGGAGATAGAGACATTGTTAATCACCACATTTACAGTGATATTTCTAGCTCCACAGAGGGGGAAATGCTCATCACAAACAAATGTCTCAACTAACCTCTTCAGAGTAAAATCTACTCTCCTAATTACTTATGGTAATTAAACACACAGACATTTGCATGGGATGCATATACGTGTGTGTGTGTCTGTGTGTTGAGCAAATAGATTTTGTTTTGTTTCACACTAAACTTTCTAAGAAAATGACCTCTAGTCACTCTTACGGGGTCATTTTAGGGAGAAAATATTTTCTTTTCCCCACTGCACAGAGGCAAATGGTCTCAACTACACCTCTAACCCAGGCATCATTCAGCATTTTCTGGGTTGTAAAGAGTGCTCTTTGAGGATGGTTTATGGGATTAAGGATGACAAAAATTCCAATAACTGAATTCATTATACAACAGTCGACATCTGCACTTCATCTCTCCACAGATACACAGCAGCTCTCAATGTTTGCTGTGAGGAGTGTGTTTCTCCTGGTGATCACAAACACACAGCTGCCAGACAAAGCTTCCCACCGAAGCTAATGCTTGGGACTGTGAGGGTGGGGGGCACTGTGTAAACCATAGCTGGGCCAGATTGTTGCTTAGTCACTAAAGTTGTGTCTGACTCTGCGACCCCACGGACTGCAGCACACCAGGCTTCCCTGTCCTGCACTATCTCCTGGAGTTTGCTCAAACTCATGTCCCTTGAGCTGGTGATGCCATCCAGCCATTTCATCCTCCTGCCCTCAGTCTTTCCCATCATCAGGGTCTTTCCCAATGAGTTAGTTCTTCACATCAGGTGGCCAAAGTATCGGAGCTTCAGCTTCAGCCTCAGTCCTTCCAATGGATATTCAGGGTTGACTTCCTTTAGGATTGACTGGTTTGATCTCCTTGCAATCCGCGGGACTCTCAAGAGTCTGGGAGCTGCCTTTTGTGCACGGCTTCACCTCTTGCTAAAGCAGTACTCTGCCGGTGATCTATGTGTCCGTGTGTGACATCCTGTCCATGTGTGTGATCTGTTCTGTCCACTGTGACGCCTGTTACTGTCGTCCATTCGCAGAGTTGAGACTGCAGGAAGGTGTGGCGAGAGATCTGAGCATGTGGGCAGCTGGACGACTTTCTCAGATTTAGCAGCAGTCACAGGTGGAGGTGATGGAAAGGCCGGGCATGCTGCCTGGCTTGGTGGGCGAGCCTGATGTCTCTCCTCTCTGTTCTCCTGTGCCAGAGAATTCCATGCCAAGGGGCGCGATTTCTAGGCCATCTGCATCGACTGAAAGTGCCCATTGATGTGGACTTAGCAGCTGTCTGTTTTGTCAGCTGCACCCTCTGCAGGCCTGGGAGGCCTCCCCAGCTCTCCGAGGAGGTCAGCTCAAAAACTTTGAGTCATCGGACCAACTCTCTTTAAACCTAGAGACAAATTCCTGGAGTTTAATAAAATGAAGTTTTAAATAAAATGAGTTTTTCCTCTTAAATGTCTGTCCCTATTGAATTTGGCTTCCTCCTAAGACCCTGAACTGTGGTGTGGGAGAGAGGGGATGGAGAGAGAGGAGCCTTTGCCATTCCAGGCCCCAAGTCCAGTGGGTCTTTTGAATTAACAGTGCCAGCTGGACGGGATCCAGTTTCAGATTTGACCTCACTCTGGACAAACAGTCTTGTTTCTTCAAGTCTGCCTTTTTGTTTGGTAAAAGTTCACCTATGAGGCACTTTGTGTGTGTGTGTGTGTGTGAGTGTGTGTGTGTATGTATGTATGTATGTATGTGTGTATGTATATATGTGTGTGTGTGCATGTGTGTATGTGTGTATTTGTATGTGTGCATGTGTGTGTATTTGTATGTGTGTGCATGTGTGTGTGTGTGTGTGTGTGAGTGTGTTAGTCTCTCAGTCGTCTCTGACTCTTTTCGATCCCATGGAACGTAGCCTGCCAGGCTCTTCTGTCCCTGGGATTCTCCAGGGAAGAGTGCTGGAGCAGGTTGCCACTTCCTTCTCCAGGGGATCTTTCCACCCAGGGATTGAACCTGGGCCTCCCGCCTTGCAGGCGGATTCTTTACCACTGAGCCACCGGTCAACCCCACAAGGCACGTTTATCATGCGGCGAAACCAGTGGAAGCCACTCAAACACATCTCTGCGTCGTCTAGAAGGCTTGCGAGTCTCTTCCCAGACCGGTTCTTCCTGCTTGGGTGAACTCACTTAGACTGAAATCACCTTATTTCCAACTAGGGCTGCCATCAGCTCCTGCCATCTCCAGGTCAGAGAGCTCTTAGCCCAGCTTTCTGGGTTCCCCTCCTTGGGTTCATTAAAAACGATTAGGTTTTTCTGATTTGTCTCATTTTACCAGGGAAACCATTCCTTTTGCTGAGAAACTGAAAACTGACAGCAGAGATGACTGGTTTCTATTTTATTTCGAACTTGGTGAATCTGGAAGCCAGGAGACGCGGCTGAGTAACCCCCGGCCTCTTGCCTGGACGACTGTCCTCTGCACCACGAGCCCTGTAAGCGCCTGCATCCCTGCCTCGGAGTGCAAGTGCGCAGCAGAAGCTCGGTCCAGCGTCTCACGGAAGCAGATGTGTGAGTCGGCACCACAGTGACAAGGGGACAGGAGTGTGGCAGGACAGGACGCTCAGGGGCTCAAACAGGTTCCCCTGAGACGGGTGTCCTTGCTATTTTTCTCAGTGACGTTATCACGCGTCACATCGCCCCGCTGGTGGGACTCCTGCCCCCAGTTGTATTTGTGACTTCACCGGATGCTCACTGGGCCGCAGCCCTTCCCATCACTATGTAGGAAGGATGGGGCCCTGCGTCAAAGTGCCCCCCTCATTGACTCGTACCACCCACTTCCTCAATCAAAAGTAAAAATCCTTGGGATTCAAAACTTGGGAGTTTACAAAAAAGCCGTCTTTGGGATTTCTATTCATCATGGATTTCAAAGCAGAGTTTATAGGTTAGGGACAACTGGCTGAATATCCCACATTTTGATAAATTGCCCTCAAATCCTGTACAAATTTGCATTCTTCTGTGCCTGGCTGCTGAAAAGGAGGACTATTATAAGGAGGCTCTCAGAGACATACTAAGCAAACACAAGAACAGCTTTAGCAGGGGCTGAATCCCTGGCTCTGCCCATTTCTCTTTTCTTAATTAACTAATTTATTTTAATTGGAGGCTAATTGCTTTACAATATTGTGTTGGGTTTTGCCATACATTGACATGAATCAGCCACGGGTGTACGTGTGTCCCCCATCCTGAACCCCCCTCCCACCTCCCTCCCCATCCCCTCCCTCTGGGTCATCCCAGTGCACCAGCCCTGAGCACCCTGTCTCATGCATTAAACCTGGACTGGCGATCTGTTTCACAGATGATAATATACATGTTTCAGTGCTATTCTCTCAAATCATCCCACCCTCGCCTTCTCCCACAGAGACCAAAAGTCTGTTCTTTACATCTGTGTTTCTTTTGCTGTCTTGCATATAAGGTCATTGTTACCATCTTTCTAAATTCCATGTATATGTGTTAATATACTGTATTAGTGTTTTTCTTTCTGGCTTACTTCACTCTGTATAATGGGCTCCAGTTTCATCCACCTCATTAGAACTGATTCAAATGCATTCTTTTTAATGGCTGAGTAACACTGCATTATGTATATGTACCACAGCTTTCTCATCCATTCGTCTGCTGATGGACATCTAGGTTGCTTCCATGTCCCGGCTGTTGTAAACAGCGCTGCGATGAACACTGGACTACATACACGTGTCTCTTTCAATTCTGGTTTCCTCGGTGAAAACACAGTATTCTTTCTTGCCAAACATGTGGGTTTATTTCAACTTGTGGCAGGGATGTAAATTATTCGCTTTGAATGAGCTGAGATGGCCCTGCCCTTTTAAAAGGTGAGGAAATTTTCATTTGGACTCAGTTAGCTATGACAGAAACATAAAATAAGAGTTTATTCACTTAAGTGTCAAATAAGAATTCAGTTACTTTGGGAGATTATATTTAAAACCTTGGAACTTTGGAGAAGCCTGGGGTGAGCTGGTTGAGGGCAGGAGCCTGGCTGGGAGGGGTTTGCTTGAGCTGATGGCTGAGAACCGAAGGAATGAAGAGGCGGAGGGGGCGAGATGGGTATCTGAGGGGGTGAAGAGCATTCATCATGTCTATGCCCTCCGCGCACCGACCCCGATATCTGTCAGCATCCGCTCAGGAGTCAGCCTGAGGGGCCCTGGCCGGTCCTCCAGTCCCACGTGCTGCCATGCTGTGGTCCCGCAGGGTCTCCAGGGCCCCAGGGAGATTTAGCTGCTTCTGTCCTGGGCATCCTCAGGCTGCCCAGGTGGCAGCGGTGTAAAGAACCTGCCTTCCGATGCAGGAGATGCAAGAGAATGCGGGTTCCATCCCTGGGTCGGGAAGATCCCCTGGAGAAGGAAATGACAACCCACGCCAGTATTCTTGCCTGGAGAATCCCATGGACGGAGGAGCCTGGTGGGCTGCAGTCCGTGGAGTCACAAAGAGTCAGACACGACTGATGACGGAGCGCACAGTACACAGCTCCTGGGCGTCCTCACCCTGGTGACGCCCGAGGGCCCAGACCCGGCCTGCTCTCACCCACGTGCTGCATGCAGCATGCGGCCCGTCCTCTGTGCTCACCGCTCTGCGTCTCTGCTTCTCCTCTGGGCTGAGCTGTGACGCCCCCGTCTCCGGGTGCCCTCGATTCTGCTACAGAGAGTAGCACATAGTAGGTGCTTGGCAGACCTCAGCTAAGGGGATGGAAGGAATCCCCACGGGATGCCACCTCGTTGAGTCTCAGCCTCTCATGTGGTGGAGAGATGTGAGCACAACTATCCCAGAGAAAACTTTGTCGAGATGAGGAACTCGGCATCTCATTAATCCCTTCTTGAAAATAACCGAGTGTTCTAAAACTCACTGAGTTTCCCCAACAATTTCCTTTTATTAGGCTCTTCTTCTGAGACGGCAACATGACTCCCTTCTTCTGGACAGAAGCGATCCATCCCTTCCTCTGCTGACTTTTGACCCCCACCCGCCAAGCGCACTGGTTTCTTTTCATCTCGTGTCTTCCTTCCTCCCAAAGTACAGGACTGCTCGCATCGGCTCACTCGGCCTCTCCCTGTGATTTTCCTCTTTCTCTCCCACCCAGCCCTCTCCCTCTCCCCTCCCACAGCCGCACTCACGCGCCTCTCCCCTGCAGTTAGGCTGGCTTCACACTCCCAGGCTGGCGCGCCCCCGCTGCAGCTGGAGAGAGCTGGCTCATAGCTTGGGAGAGTAGGTCACTGTGGCTTGTCTGTACAGCTGGGCTTCTGGCAGGGCCCCGGGACCACTAACCCCACCCTGTATGGTGGAGCCCACAGTTTAGGTGCATATCCATTTTCCAGGCATGCTCACCATCCTAGAAACATGACACATTCACAATCAAGCCCAAACACAAGTCACCTAGCCCTGTAACCCAGCACCCACTTCCAAATGTCTTCCTGCAGGTTCTGTAACCCTGGTGGGGGCACTGGACTCATTAAAAAGACCCTTATAGGTGGCGGGAGTGGCTGCCTTGTAACCATGGTAACCAGTGATGATGAGGTCTGGGGACTCAAGCTTGGCTGAGTGCATGGGGCTGTTCTTGGGAGGATGGGTAGCGCCTGCCACTTTAGGGCAGAGGAGCCTGGCATGCTGGCCTCTTTCTGGCCACACCTTGTGATGACACTAGACACACCTAATATGGAATTTGATGGGTGAGACAGGACCTGGAGATTGGGTCCAAACCCGAAGAATGTCCAAGACATGCCAGAAGGGAGTTGGGGATTAGGTAATAGGGAGGGGAAGGGGCTAGTCCAGGACTGGACTTTCTGTCCATCTGCGGTCATCAACAGTCATGGTTGGCCGAGGTTGATGTGGAGGCAAGGCCAGAGCTGTCAAAATAACATCTCTGCTTGAACACAGACCACGTAGGCGTGGGGTGTCAGAGCAGAAACTGACTTTCAAGCTAGTGTAGGATTCACAGGGTCAACCGGTTGCCCAAGGTCACAGAGAAGGGGATCCGTCTCCAAGCTCCCTTACTTTTAAGCAGGCTTTTTCCTACTTTTAAAAAATATTTATTTATGTGGCCCCACCTGGTTTTATTTGTGGCACTCCAGCTTTTTTTTTTTTTTTTTTAATTTCAGCATGCAGGATATTTAGCTGTGGCACGTGGAATCTAGTTCCCCAACCAGGGACTGAAGCCAGGCCCCCCGCACTGGGAGGGCAGAGTCTCAGCCACTGGACAACCAGGGAAGCCCCCCTATATTTTTTATTGCCGCAGGGCAGACAGGCAAGCTTGATGCAAGGGCCATGCTGGCTGCTCCTCTACACACTTCACAGCTGCCCCCCATCAATCTCGGCTGGGGCTGGGACACAGTTTTGTGGTTGTTGGGAACTTTACATTCCAGGGCCCCTTAGAAGAAAAGAACAACTCATTTGCAGCACCTGAGCACAGTGAAGAGGCAATTAGCCAAACACTCTTGTGTCTGAGCAGATGTGTGCAGGAGGATCTGCTTAATGCTCCCTGGACCCCTCCTTTGCCTCCCCAGTCTGTCAGCTCAGAAGCTGCCCTGTTCTTTTCCCAGTGCATCAGCATGGCCCTCTAGGTTAGCCCAGGGGTGGAAACCTGGTCATCTAGGAAATGCTGTCTTTCCTGAGGGTTTCTGAGGAGGAATTCCCCAGGCTGGAGGCTGAGCCACAGGAGCCAAGGGGGCACCAGGTGCCAGGTTTCCTGCCCTTTGGAGGAACCGGCTGGGCTCGCAGTGGCCCAGTGAGAGGAGCAGGGATGCGGTCTTGAAACCGAGGAAGCAGGGCAGCATTTATATCTGGGGATCAATGTCCTCTGGGGTTCAGAACCACCACTCCACTTTCAGAGGTTGACTGTGACTCTTGCTTGGATTCCGTTGATCAATTAATTGGTGTTTTGCTTACACTCATTCAAGTCAAGCTTTCTGTTTCTTGCCACCAAAGGAGTTCTGTTTAACTAAGAGATTTCAATTCTAGACTCTAAGCACTCACTAAAGAGAACTCTCTTCACAGCATGGAAATGAACCCAACAGAAGTCAACTTCCTTGTTTTAGGGATAAAAGCGGCAGATCCCAGGCTTGGGTCAGAGAAAGTAGAAGATGAACTTGGGACATATTATTATGTCAGAAAACAAGAAACATGGTGAAAAAAAAAATAATGAGGCAGATCCTTGCTACAAGGACACAGAGCAGATGCCACAGGAAGGAGGTCTCAGCAGAAACGTCTGGGTCAGTTTTCACTCTAACATCATTGAGGATGGTGATGAGTTTTTGCAAAAATCCCTGTGTCCATGTCAACAATAATTGTTGTTGTTTAGTTTCTAAGCCTTGTCTGACTCTTTGAAATCCCATGGACTGTAGCATGCCAGGCTCCTCTGTCCATGGAATTCTCCAGGCAAGAATACTACAGGGCTATGTCCTTCTCCAGGGGCATCTTCCAGACACAGGAATCAAACCTATGTCTCCTTCTTGGCAGGTAGATTCTTTACCACTGAGCCACCAGGGAAACACCCAACAAAAATCGATATGCAAAAGAAGTAGAGGGAAAGGATGAGCTCTCACCTTCTGTGGCATGATCGTTCAGCTGATAAAGTAGAGGGAGAGCTGGATTGAAAGGTCTTCACTCGGTGGCCATCACTGTACAGAGTGGCTCATGCAAGGTCATCAGTGATGCTCAGGAAGTCATCAGTGATGCTCAGATCTCAGGGGCAGGGATGGATTTGGATGAGGAGCAGGATGTTGGCATGTCTTCATGTGTCTTCTCACAATTACCTTGTTCAAAATCAGGGAAAAGCTAGTAACTACGGAGTGAGCAATGGGAACTCACAGTCACTGGCTGAACAAACTGCCTCGGCATCGAGGGCAGACTACACCCTGTGCTGTGGGTGTGTGGTGCATGAAATTCAGCGTCCCTCTCAAGGGGAATGGCCCAGCTCTGTGTGAGCAATCATTGGCGAACAGTCCTTTCAAGCAAGACGGGTAGGATTCTGAACTGTCTCAGGTGAAAGGGGATTGGAAGATGGGATAACTGGATGCAGGAAATGGTCCCAGAACTGACTCCTTTACTGAGGGGTGGGGGGAGCAAATGCCGTAAAGGACATTACAGGAAGGCCCCTGCATGAGAACTTCAAGTTGCAAACCTTCAAAGATGTGAGAGCGCCCTGTGTGCCAGTTGCTGTACTGCACTGCTGTACTTTTCAAGGCACTGTGTGTAAGATTAAAATGTCTGCTTCATTTTTTGTGTTTTCTATGTATTATTTATGTGGAAAATATAAGCCTATTACAGTACAATACTATATGGCCTTGTGTTATTTTGCACCTAGACTTAGCAGCAGGCTAAGGTTATTGGACTTACAAACGTACTATCAGAATGGAACTCATTAGTACATGAGGGACTTACTGCATTGGATTAATTGTCAAAATTATAATATAGGTAGTGGGTTAGATGAAGCAATTGCATTAATGTTAAATTCACCGCAGCTGATAATCGTACTACAGTTACGCAAAAGCACACCCGTTATTAGGGGTAAGAAGCTAGTCTCAGATGGTTCAGAGAATATTATATTAATATGTACACACATATTTCAGAGAAGGCGATGGCACCCCACTCCAGTACTCTTGCCTGGAAAATCCCATGGATGGATGAGCCTGGTAGGCTGCAGTCCATGGGGTCGCGAAGAGTCGGACAAAACGGAGCGACTTCACTTTCACTTTTCACTTTCATCCATTGGAGAAGGAAACGGCAACCCACTCCAGTGTTCTTGCCTGGAGAATCCCAGGGGCAGGGGAGCCTGGTGGGCTGCCGTCTATGGGGTCACACAGAGTTGGACATGACTGAGGCGACTTAGCAGCAGCAGCAGCAACACACATATTTAGACACAGAGAGACCAAATGCAAAAGCAGATGGAAAAATGGAAATAAAATCTGATTCTGAGGAAAGGACACACAAGTCTTCTGGTTCAATTTTTAAAACGTTTTCTCTAATTTCAAAATGATTTCCCAATAATAACAGCAAAAGTGGTGCAAGCTATCCTCCAGGAAGAAAACTCAGAGCTGCAGGGGCAGTGAGTCACCCAGACACGGGGCTTCCGCAGTCTCGGGATTTGCTGTTTGAGTTCAGCAAGGTGGCGACAGGCTGGGCCTGAGGGCATCGCTTTTCTGCCTCCTGCTCTGCGATTTTATCTTTGCCAGGGTGTTTCTTTCGATTAACCTCCAAGTAGCAGAGGGTGAAAACAGCCCAGCCGTGTGCCAAGAATAAGGCTTGGCTCTCCTGCAGACTCAGAAAAACTGTAAATAAACCAAAACACAGGGGACATTATTCGATCTGGAAAAGGGTTACTTAAGTATTCCAGGATGTTGGAAACCAAAGATACTTTAAATACCACAAGGCCTTCAAGAGTGACTTAGAGGATGTAATTCTGCCCAATACTAGCTGAAATCATTTGGAAGGAAAACACGGCTAAGAACTTAAGCCCCGAATGTAAGAGAGAGAATTAAGCTATCCAGTGTCTTAGACCCCAAGATTTCAGGGATCTTCAGTTTTAAGTGGATGAAAATGGGATCAGCATACTTCGGAGAAGCTCTGAGCTCCTCCCTGTTACCAAGTCCAAGCTTGCTCTGCTCGCCACAGGCAAGGCCAGTGAATCTGAGAGACAAACGAGGTGTTGAGGCAAGGAATTCAATTTCGTTCTGAAAGCTGGCTGATCGAGACGATGGCAGACTAACCTCTCAAAATGACCGTCTGGGATCCGGATGCCAGGCTCACTATGGATCAGAGAGAGGAGACAACGTGAAAAGGCCATTCAGTCCTACAAGTACCTCCTAGAGTGGCGAGCCTCAGGCAGGCGAATGCATTAATTTCTTCCTTCCTGCCATCCACAGGACAGACTGCTGAACAAGGACATGACAGTCAGGCAGCGGGGCAGGGTGATCTGAGGCAGACCATTCTGTGTGATTATGATAACAAAAGCAGCCAAAGGCACAGATCTAGCAGGGAAGAGTCAAAACTGGCTCTTCCCTGTTACGTCATGCCTGCACCAGCCACTCCTGCGTGCATGCTTCGGCTGCCCCCGGCAGCACGGGAGCTGCGGGGAGCTGCGTCACTGCCCTGTGGCCAGGCTAAAGGCACAGCAACAGCGGTTCCTGCAGGGGGCCCCTCGGCCAGCAGCGGCGTCAGCGGGAATACGAGAAACGCCAACGTCAGGCCCCACGCGGACCTGCCGAGTCCGAGCTCTGGGTGTGTTAACAAGCCCTCGGGTGGTTCTGTGCTCCCCGCAGAGGGACAGCCGCTGGGCTCCGGCTCCTTTCCAAGCGTTCATTTCCAGCGGAATGTCAGTAGCTCAAGCAGCCAGGTTTCAATTCAGTTCTGTCTCTCCCTGTAAGCTTGGGGAGAGGAAGTCACGTTCCTGTGCCTTTTGGTAAATTTAGGGACCTTCTCATTTTCTGTCTTCTTTTTCTTGTTGTTTGTTTATTCAAAGTTACATCAAACTGGACTTATCTAATTTGAAGGGGTTTGCTCAACCTTGGAACTTGGATGCGGACGTCAGAAAAGGCTTCGCAAGGCCTGAGGAACAAAGACCAAAGTCGAGGTCAAAAATTAGAAGCTGAGAGAGAACAAGCCAGTGTTTACCAGTGGGGGGCAGGGGAAGGAGCTAATGGTGGGGGGTTAAGATGCACAAACCACTGTGTGTAGAGGGAGGGGACATGTGTGTGCCTGTGCTGACTCATGTTGACCTATGGCAGAGAGTAACACAATACTGTAAGGCGAGTATCCTGCAATAACCAATTTAAAAAAAAAGCAATAAAGATGTGTTGTTCAGCAGAGGGAAATATAGCCATTATTTTGTAATAACTTCACTTTTTAATTTTAATTTTTGATTGGAATATAGCTGATTAACAATGTTATGTTAGTTTCAGGTGCACAGCAAAGTGGCTCACTTAGACATATACGTGTATCTGACATCACTTTGCCAACAAAGGTCCATCTAGTCGAAACTATGCCTTTTTCCAGTAGTCACGTATGGATGTGAGAGCTGGACCATAAAGAAAGCTGAAGAACTGATGCTTTGAACTGTGGTGTTGGAGAAGGCTCTTGAGAGTCCCTTGGACTGCAAGGAGATCCAACCAGTCCATCCTAAAGGAAATCAGTCCTGAATATTCATTGGAAGGACNAGAATCCCATGGACGGAGGAGCCTGGTGGGCTGCAGTCCGTGGAGTCACAAAGAGTCAGACACGACTGATGACGGAGCGCACAGTACACAGCTCCTGGGCGTCCTCACCCTGGTGACGCCCGAGGGCCCAGACCCGGCCTGCTCTCACCCACGTGCTGCATGCAGCATGCGGCCAGTCCTCTGTGCTCACCGCTCTGCGTCTCTGCTTCTCCTCTGGGCTGAGCTGTGACGCCCCCGTCTCCGGGTGCCCTCGATTCTGCTACAGAGAGTAGCACATAGTAGGTGCTTGGCAGACCTCAGCTAAGGGGATGGAAGGAATCCCCACGGGATGCCACCTCGTTGAGTCTCAGCCTCTCATGTGGTGGAGAGATGTGAGCACAACTATCCCAGAGAAAACTTTGTCGAGATGAGGAACTCGGCATCTCATTAATCCCTTCTTGAAAATAACCGAGTGTTCTAAAACTCACTGAGTTTCCCCAACAATTTCCTTTTATTAGGCTCTTCTTCTGAGACGGCAACATGACTCCCTTCTTCTGGACAGAAGCGATCCATCCCTTCCTCTGCTGACTTTTGACCCCCACCCGCCAAGCGCACTGGTTTCTTTTCATCTCGTGTCTTCCTTCCTCCCAAAGTACAGGACTGCTCGCATCGGCTCACTCGGCCTCTCCCTGTGATTTTCCTCTTTCTCTCCCACCCAGCCCTCTCCCTCTCCCCTCCCACAGCCGCACTCACGCGCCTCTCCCCTGCAGTTAGGCTGGCTTCACACTCCCAGGCTGGCGCGCCCCCGCTGCAGCTGGAGAGAGCTGGCTCATAGCTTGGGAGAGTAGGTCACTGTGGCTTGTCTGTACAGCTGGGCTTCTGGCAGGGCCCCGGGACCACTAACCCCACCCTGTATGGTGGAGCCCACAGTTTAGGTGCATATCCATTTTCCAGGCATGCTCACCATCCTAGAAACATGACACATTCACAATCAAGCCCAAACACAAGTCACCTAGCCCTGTAACCCAGCACCCACTTCCAAATGTCTTCCTGCAGGTTCTGTAACCCTGGTGGGGGCACTGGACTCATTAAAAAGACCCTTATAGGTGGCGGGAGTGGCTGCCTTGTAACCATGGTAACCAGTGATGATGAGGTCTGGGGACTCAAGCTTGGCTGAGTGCATGGGGCTGTTCTTGGGAGGATGGGTAGCGCCTGCCACTTTAGGGCAGAGGAGCCTGGCATGCTGGCCTCTTTCTGGCCACACCTTGTGATGACACTAGACACACCTAATATGGAATTTGATGGGTGAGACAGGACCTGGAGATTGGGTCCAAACCCGAAGAATGTCCAAGACATGCCAGAAGGGAGTTGGGGATTAGGTAATAGGGAGGGGAAGGGGCTAGTCCAGGACTGGACTTTCTGTCCATCTGCGGTCATCAACAGTCATGGTTGGCCGAGGTCGATGTGGAGGCAAGGCCAGAGCTGTCAAAATAACATCTCTGCTTGAACACAGACCACGTAGGCGTGGGGTGTCAGAGCAGAAACTGACTTTCAAGCTAGTGTAGGATTCACAGGGTCAACCGGTTGCCCAAGGTCACAGAGAAGGGGATCCGTCTCCAAGCTCCCTTACTTTTAAGCAGGCTTTTTCCTACTTTTAAAAAATATTTATTTATGTGGCCCCACCTGGTTTTATTTGTGGCACTCCAGTTCTTTTTTTTTTTTTTTTTTAATTTCAGCATGCAGGATATTTAGCTGTGGCACGTGGAATCTAGTTCCCCAACCAGGGACTGAAGCCAGGCCCCCCGCACTGGGAGGGCAGAGTCTCAGCCACTGGACAACCAGGGAAGCCCCCCTATATTTTTTATTGCCGCAGGGCAGACAGGCAAGCTTGATGCAAGGGCCATGCTGGCTGCTCCTCTACACACTTCACAGCTGCCCCCCATCAATCTCGGCTGGGGCTGGGACACAGTTTTGTGGTTGTTGGGAACTTTACATTCCAGGGCCCCTTAGAAGAAAAGAACAACTCATTTGCAGCACCTGAGCACAGTGAAGAGGCAATTAGCCAAACACTCTTGTGTCTGAGCAGATGTGTGCAGGAGGATCTGCTTAATGCTCCCTGGACCCCTCCTTTGCCTCCCCAGTCTGTCAGCTCAGAAGCTGCCCTGTTCTTTTCCCAGTGCATCAGCATGGCCCTCTAGGTTAGCCCAGGGGTGGAAACCTGGTCATCTAGGAAATGCTGTCTTTCCTGAGGGTTTCTGAGGAGGAATTCCCCAGGCTGGAGGCTGAGCCACAGGAGCCAAGGGGGCACCAGGTGCCAGGTTTCCTGCCCTTTGGAGGAACCGGCTGGGCTCGCAGTGGCCCAGTGAGAGGAGCAGGGATGCGGTCTTGAAACCGAGGAAGCAGGGCAGCATTTATATCTGGGGATCAATGTCCTCTGGGGTTCAGAACCACCACTCCACTTTCAGAGGTTGACTGTGACTCTTGCTTGGATTCCGTTGATCAATTAATTGGTGTTTTGCTTACACTCATTCAAGTCAAGCTTTCTGTTTCTTGCCACCAAAGGAGTTCTGTTTAACTAAGAGATTTCAATTCTAGACTCTAAGCACTCACTAAAGAGAACTCTCTTCACAGCATGGAAATGAACCCAACAGAAGTCAACTTCCTTGTTTTAGGGATAAAAGCGGCAGATCCCAGGCTTGGGTCAGAGAAAGTAGAAGATGAACTTGGGACATATTATTATGTCAGAAAACAAGAAACATGGTGAAAAAAAAAATAATGAGGCAGATCCTTGCTACAAGGACACAGAGCAGATGCCACAGGAAGGAGGTCTCAGCAGAAACGTCTGGGTCAGTTTTCACTCTAACATCATTGAGGATGGTGATGAGTTTTTGCAAAAATCCCTGTGTCCATGTCAACAATAATTGTTGTTGTTTAGTTTCTAAGCCTTGTCTGACTCTTTGAAATCCCATGGACTGTAGCATGCCAGGCTCCTCTGTCCATGGAATTCTCCAGGCAAGAATACTACAGGGCTATGTCCTTCTCCAGGGGCATCTTCCAGACACAGGAATCAAACCTATGTCTCCTTCTTGGCAGGTAGATTCTTTACCACTGAGCCACCAGGGAAACACCCAACAAAAATCGATATGCAAAAGAAGTAGAGGGAAAGGATGAGCTCTCACCTTCTGTGGCATGATCGTTCAGCTGATAAAGTAGAGGGAGAGCTGGATTGAAAGGTCTTCACTCGGTGGCCATCACTGTACAGAGTGGCTCATGCAAGGTCATCAGTGATGCTCAGGAAGTCATCAGTGATGCTCAGATCTCAGGGGCAGGGATGGATTTGGATGAGGAGCAGGATGTTGGCATGTCTTCATGTGTCTTCTCACAATTACCTTGTTCAAAATCAGGGAAAAGCTAGTAACTACGGAGTGAGCAATGGGACCTCACAGTCACTGGCTGAACAAACTGCCTCAGCATTGAGGGCAGACTACACCCTGTGCTGTGGGTGTATGGTGCATGAAATTCAGTGTCCCTCTCAAGGGGAATGGCCCAGCTCTGTGTGAGCAATCATTGGCGAACAGTCTTTTCAAGCAAGACGGGTAGGATTCTGAACTGTCTCAGGTGAAAGGGGATTGGAAGATGGGATAACTGGATGCAGGAAATGGTCCCAGAACTGACTCCTTTACTGAGGGGTGGGGGGAGCAAATGCCGTAAAGGACATTACAGGAAGGCCCCTGCATGAGAACTTCAAGTTGCAAACCTTCAAAGATGTGAGAGCGCCCTGTGTGCCAGTTGCTGTACTGCACTGCTGTACTTTTCAAGGCACTGTGTGTAAGATTAAAATGTCTGCTTCATTTTTTGTGTTTTCTATGTATTATTTATGTGGAAAATATAAGCCTATTATAGTACAATACTATATGGCCTTGTGTTATTTTGCACCTAGACTTAGCAGCAGGCTAAGGTTATTAGACTTACAAACGTACTATCAGAATGGAACTCATTAGTACATGAGGGACTTACTGCATTGGATTAATTGTCAAAATTATAATATAGGTAGTGGGTTAGATGAAGCAATTGCATTAATGTTAAATTCACCGCAGTTGATAATCGTACTACAGTTACGCAAAAGCACACCCGTTATTAGGGGTAAGAAGCTAGTCTCAGGTGGTTCAGAGAATATTATATTAATATGTACACACATATTTCAGAGAAGGCGATGGCACCCCACTCCAGTACTCTTGCCTGGAAAATCCCATGGATGGATGAGCCTGGTAGGCTGCAGTCCATGGGGTCGCGAAGAGTCGGACAAAACGGAGCGACTTCACTTTCACTTTTCACTTTCATCCATTGGAGAAGGAAACGGCAACCCACTCCAGTGTTCTTGCCTGGAGAATCCCAGGGGCAGGGGAGCCTGGTGGGCTGCCGTCTATGGGGTCACACAGAGTTGGACATGACTGAGGCGACTTAGCAGCAGCAGCAGCAACACACATATTTAGACACAGAGAGACCAAATGCAAAAGCAGATGGAAAAATGGAAATAAAATCTGATTCTGAGGAAAGGACACACAAGTCTTCTGGTTCAATTTTTAAAACGTTTTCTCTAATTTCAAAATGATTTCCCAATAATAACAGCAAAAGTGGTGCAAGCTATCCTCCAGGAAGAAAACTCAGAGCTGCAGGGGCAGTGAGTCACCCAGACACGGGGCTTCCGCAGTCTCGGGATTTGCTGTTTGAGTTCAGCAAGGTGGCGACAGGCTGGGCCTGAGGGCATCGCTTTTCTGCCTCCTGCTCTGCGATTTTATCTTTGCCAGGGTGTTTCTTTCGATTAACCTCCAAGTAGCAGAGGGTGAAAACAGCCCAGCCGTGTGCCAAGAATAAGGCTTGGCTCTCCTGCAGACTCAGAAAAACTGTAAATAAACCAAAACACAGGGGACATTATTCGATCTGGAAAAGGGTTACTTAAGTATTCCAGGATGTTGGAAACCAAAGATACTTTAAATACCACAAGGCCTTCAAGAGTGACTTAGAGGATGTAATTCTGCCCAATACTAGCTGAAATCATTTGGAAGGAAAACACGGCTAAGAACTTAAGCCCCGAATGTAAGAGAGAGAATTAAGCTATCCAGTGTCTTAGACCCCAAGATTTCAGGGATCTTCAGTTTTAAGTGGATGAAAATGGGATCAGCATACTTCGGAGAAGCTCTGAGCTCCTCCCTGTTACCAAGTCCAAGCTTGCTCTGCTCGCCACAGGCAAGGCCAGTGAATCTGAGAGACAAACGAGGTGTTGAGGCAAGGAATTCAATTTCGTTCTGAAAGCTGGCTGATCGAGACGATGGCAGACTAACCTCTCAAAATGACCGTCTGGGATCCGGATGCCAGGCTCACTATGGATCAGAGAGAGGAGACAACGTGAAAAGGCCATTCAGTCCTACAAGTACCTCCTAGAGTGGCGAGCCTCAGGCAGGCGAATGCATTAATTTCTTCCTTCCTGCCATCCACAGGACAGACTGCTGAACAAGGACATGACAGTCAGGCAGCGGGGCAGGGTGATCTGAGGCAGACCATTCTGTGTGATTATGATAACAAAAGCAGCCAAAGGCACAGATCTAGCAGGGAAGAGTCAAAACTGGCTCTTCCCTGTTACGTCATGCCTGCACCAGCCACTCCTGCGTGCATGCTTCGGCTGCCCCCGGCAGCACGGGAGCTGCGGGGAGCTGCGTCACTGCCCTGTGGCCAGGCTAAAGGCACAGCAGCAGCGGTTCCTGCAGGGGGCCCCTCGGCCAGCAGCAGCGGCGTCAGCGGGAATACGAGAAACGCCAACGTCAGGCCCCACGCGGACCTGCCGAGTCCGAGCTCTGGGTGTGTTAACAAGCCCTCGGGTGGTTCTGTGCTCCCCGCAGAGGGACAGCCGCTGGGCTCCGGCTCCTTTCCAAGCGTTCATTTCCAGCGGAATGTCAGTAGCTCAAGCAGCCAGGTTTCAATTCAGTTCTGTCTCTCCCTGTAAGCTTGGGGAGAGGAAGTCACGTTCCTGTGCCTTTTGGTAAATTTAGGGACCTTCTCATTTTCTGTCTTCTTTTTCTTGTTGTTTGTTTATTCAAAGTTACATCAAACTGGACTTATCTAATTTGAAGGGGTTTGCTCAACCTTGGAACTTGGATGCGGACGTCAGAAAAGGCTTCGCAAGGCCTGAGGAACAAAGACCAAAGTCGAGGTCAAAAATTAGAAGCTGAGAGAGAACAAGCCAGTGTTTGCCAGTGGGGGGCAGGGGAAGGAGCTAATGGTGGGGGGTAAGATGCACAAACCACTGTGTGTAGAGGGAGGGGACATGTGTGTGCCTGTGCTGACTCATGTTGACCTATGGCAGAGAGTAACACAATACTGTAAGGCGAGTATCCTGCAATAACCAATTAAAAAAAAAAGCAATAAAGATGTGTTGTTCAGCAGAGGGAAATATAGCCATTATTTTGTAATAACTTCACTTTTTAATTTTAATTTTTGATTGGAATATAGCTGATTAACAATGTTATGTTAGTTTCAGGTGCACAGCAAAGTGGCTCACTTAGACATATACGTGTATCTGACATCACTTTGCCAACAAAGGTCCATCTAGTCGAAACTATGCCTTTTTCCAGTAGTCACGTATGGATGTGAGAGCTGGACCATAAAGAAAGCTGAAGAACTGATGCTTTGAACTGTGGTGTTGGAGAAGGCTCTTGAGAGTCCCTTGGACTGCAAGGAGATCCAACCAGTCCATCCTAAAGGAAATCAGTCCTGAATATTCATTGGAAGGACTGATGCTGAAGCTGAAGCTCTAATTCTTTGGCCCCCTGATGTGAATAACTGACTCATTGGAAAAGACCCTGATGCTGGGAAAGATTGAAGGCAGGAGAAGGGGACGACAGAGGATGAGATGGATGGATGGCATCACCGACTCGATGGACATGAGTTTGAGCGAGCTTCGGGATCTGGTCAAGGACAGGGAAGCCTGGCGTGCTGGAGTCCACGGGGTCACAAGGAGTCAGACACGACTGAGCGACTGAACAACAACAACTATTTTAAAAATTCTTTTCCCCTTTAAGTCATTACAGAGCAGAGTTCCCTCTGTTATACAGTAGGCCCTTGTTGGCTCTCCATTTTAAATACAGCAGTTTTTTTCCTATCAATTCCGAACTCCTAATGTATCCCTTCCCAAAACCCTCCCCACTCTGGTAACCATAAATTCATTCTCTTCATCTGTGAGTCTGTTTCTGTCTCATAAATAAGTTAATTGGTATAATTTTAAGTCCATAGAAGCAATATCATGTATATTTCTCTGTCTGCCTTACATCTCTCAGTACAATTAGCTTTAGGTCCAGCCATGTCACTGCAGATGGCATTATGTCATTCTTTTTAGTGGCTGAGTAATATTCTGTCACACATGTACGTCTTCATCAATAACTTTAAATAGAGTGTAGTCTATAAAAATATTGAATTACTGTATTGCACCCCTAAAACTAACATGCTATTGTAAATTCACTATACTTCGATAATAAAATATTAACAGAAAGCAAGTAGAAGCTGTGAAAGTCTTTGCTCCGTTGGCAGGAGGTGAAGAAGCAGCCTCTCCTTGTAACTGTGTCCCTGCCCCTCGTTTTCACCATCGAGTTTCTTCCACCCTAAATGGAAGTGGTGTCTCTTTGCACGGCCTCTGAGCTGGGGTCATGTAAGACTCTCCGCAGGGAGGGACCAGCCCAGTACTGTCCAGGGAAGAGAGCAGTGGGTGGGGAAAGAGAACCTACCCTCCTGCAAAAAGCATGGCCAGTTGTTCAAGAATCTGCGAATGACGCCATGAAGAGGTGGAAGAACATGTGGAATTTTTTCTCCAACTGGAGTCAATCTCCAAATACAATCCATGTTTCAGCCCTAAAGTGCTTACTGATGGGACATTCTTAAAAGAGGAAGCAGCAGGGAAATGAGTCACAGGGCTGAGAAAAGGGGTGCTAGGATCGAAAGAGTTCTGAAACAAGTGGGCTTGGAAGGCCATGGTGTGTGTGTGTGAGTGTGCATAGACATGTATATGTATGTGCATGGTGTATGTATATGCTTTGTGTATTCAGTGTGTACAAGCATGTGTGTGTGTGTACATATGTGTATATGTGTGTATTCCTGTGTGTGCATGAATGTTCATATTTGTTTACATGCTCGTGTGTGTTCAGTGTGTACAAGTGTGCGTGTGTATGTGTGTGTGTGCATGAATGTGCATATTTGTTTACATGCTCGTGTGTGTTCAGTGTGTACAAGTGTGCATGTGTATATGTGTATGTGCGTGTGACTGTGAGAGCATCTGTTTGCAGAGTGTGAGTGCGTGTGTATGCATTCTCCTTGTAGCCTTCAGTCAACAACAGTCCTGGTGGTTACGAGGGAGTGGCAAGAAGGAGCAGGAGAGAGACGGGGAGGGGAGGGAAGAAAGAGGTGATGGGACCTGGGTCTCAGCGGGGTAGGGATGGCTGGGGAGGCTCAGCTGCTGAAGCAATTGAAGCACAGGCTGGAATGCTACCCAGGCAGGTGGCAAATGTTTTACTTTATTTACTTTATTTCATTCTGCTTTTGTAAAGAACCAGCACCTTAGTCTGACAGACATGGTCATGGAAGAAAGAAATATTTATGATTGTCAGCAGGGCATTGGAGGCTTGGAGGCAGCTGTGATTCTGAATTCTAAACCCAGTGTCTTGCCAGCAGTATGCCTGGCATTACGCCTTCACCTCCCCAAGCCAATTCCTTTATCAGTCACTGAGGATTTTAATAAGATTATGGCTTCCCTGGTGGCTCAAGTGGTAAAGAACCTGCCTGCAATGTGGGAGAGCTAGCTGGGTTGGGAAGAGTCCCTGGAGGAGGGAAAGGCTTCCCACTCCAGTATTCTGGCCTGGAGAATTCTGGCAAAGAGTCAGACACAACTAAGCGACTTTCACTTTCACACAATATATATAATTATACATACACTAATATTATAATACATATGCCTAGACAGTGTATTAAAAAGCAGAGACATCACTTTGCTGACAAAGATTTGTATAGTCAAAGCTATCATTTTTCCAATAGTCATCAACTGATGTGAGAGTTGGACCATAAAGAAGGCTGAATGTCAAAGATTTGATGCTTTTGAACTGTGACCCCGGGAAAGACTCTTGAGAGGTCTCTGGACAGCAAGGAGATCAAACCACTCAATACTGAAGGAAATCAATCCTGAATAATCATTGGAAGGACTGATGCTAAGGCTGAAGCTCCAATACTTTGACCACCTATGTGAAGAACCGACTTGTTGGAAAAGACCCTGAGGATTGAAGGGTGCCTGAAAGATTGAAGGCAGGAGGAGAAGTAGGTGACAGAGGATGAGATGGTTGGATGGGATCATTGAGCCGATGCACATGAGTGTGAGCAGTCTCCAGGAGTTGGTGAAGGACAGGGAGGCCTGGCGTGCTGCAGTCCCTGGGATCACAAACAGTCTGGCACAGCTTACTGACTGAACAGTATCAACAGCAAAGTATGCATCACACGCCTGCCTGCCTGCCAAGTGGCTTCAGCCGTGTCGGACTCTCTGGGGCCCCATGGACTATAGCCCACCAGGCTCCCCGGTCCATGGGATTCTCCAGGCAGGAATACTGGAGTGGGTTGCCATTTCCTTCACCAGGGGATCTGCCCTTCCCAGGTCTTGATCCTGCATCTCTTATGTCCTGCATTGGCAGGTGGCTTCTTTACCACGAGTGCCATCATATTGCTATGTGCATGTATTATACATGATGTATGTATATAGAGCGAGAGGAGAAGGGGACGACAGAGGATGCGACGGCTGGATGGCATCACCGACTCAAGGGACATGAGTTTGAGTGAACTCCGGGAGTTGGTGATGGACAGGGAGGCCTGGCGTGCTGTAGTCCATGGGGTCGCAAAGGGTTGGACACGAATGAGCGACTGAACTGAACTGATGTATTATGCTACTGAGTTGCATTCTTGAAAATAATTACTATGGTGAGTGTTATCAAAATAAAAATTAAATAACATAAACCTCAAGAAGTAGCCCTCAGGTGAACCAGGCTCCTCACGATTTGGGAGAGGAAGCCCCCGTCTTTGGGGGAGTGTTGGAAATTTCCTCAAAAGCACCTGCCTCTTTTTCCAGGGACCCTCCACTTTTGCCTGAATAAAAGTTTTCCTTTTAAGCTGGCTTGGGTCTACAGAATATTCTCTGCTTTCTGAAAACTAATTCCTGCCTCTTTTTTTTTTTTCAAATCATTCCTTCAGTATGGATCATTCTTTTCCAGCCCCCTGGTGGCTCAGATGGCAAAGCGTCTGCCTGCAATGCAGGAGAGCCAGGTTCTATCCCTGGGCTAGGAAGATCCCCTGGAGAAGGAAATGGCAACCCACTCCAGTACTCCTGCCTGGAAAATTGCCATGGGCTGAGCAGCCTGGTAGGCTAAAGTCCATGCGGTCGCAAAGAGTCAGACACGACTGAGCGGCTTCACTTTCCGGCCCCAGGGTCTATGCCCGGGAGTCTTCTGCATGGTGTTTCCGAAGAGGATGCAGATACCGGGGTCCTTTTCCTGGACCCCTAGTTCAGCAGTCCGGAGCGGGCCTGGCCTGAAGCCCATCACAGGCGGCTTCTCACAGACTCCCTGCAGCTGCCTGGTCTCCTCGAAGGCTCTTCTTTGAGCTCATGTAGAGAAACTGTAACCTCAGCTTTGCCATATTTAAAATGGATAACCATCAAGGCCAATGCAGGAGATGCGAAAGAGACCCGGGTCCAATCCCTGGGTCAGGAAGATCCCCTGAAGTAGCAAATGGCAGCCCACTCCAGTACTCTTGCCTGGAGAATCCCATGGACAGAGGAGCCTGGTAGGCTACAGTCCATGGGGTCGCACAGAGTCGGACACAGCTGAGCACACAGCAGAGGGAGAAGAGAAACTGTAAACACAGCTTCGCCAGATTTAAAATGGATGACCAGCAAGGACCAGTTGCCGCACAGCACAGGGGACCCTGCTCAGCGTCATGTGGCAGCCGGGAAGGGAGGGGAGTCTGGGGGAGAATGGACATGTGTGCATGTGTGGCGGAGTCCCTTTGCTGTCCACCTGAAACTATCCAGCATTGCTGATCGGCTGTACTCCATACAAAATAAAAAGCTGAAAAAATAATAAAATGTCACATCCTTGAAAAAAAAATGCTGCTTTTACAGCAAAATTGTGTCCCTGAAGACGAGCCGCCAAACCCTGGCATGTGACACAGCTTGCGGGTGCTGGGCAGCTCACGATAAAGGGGAGGCCTCTTGACCCCCACTCTGTGTGTGGCTCTGTGTCTGCGGTCCATCTGGGGGGCATCTCCTGCTCCTGGCTGGAGGCGCAGGCCACTCCTGCCCAGAAGCCTCCCCTTTCCCGTCCTCTGGGCTGGGACACCATCTGCTCTCCCATCCATCCGGGCCACCGTGTCTTCCTACTTCCCAGAAGTTACTCATCTCTGCCGGAGAGAACCCCCCTAACTCATGAGAGGCTGGCACAGCTGCCACTGCTCCCTACATGACAATGACCCCTCTTCCTCCTGCAAGAATCCCCTTAATAAAGCCCCTCTTCAATCAGTCCGCACTAGGTATTAATTAGATGCTGGGCTGAAGCGGCCTCAGCAGACCATGAAGGAGCTCAGGAAATGGCCACACCGTGGCTTCCTGAAGCCTGTCACCGGCCAGCAGTCAGCCCCCGGGAGGACAGGGGTGCCCTGCAGGTGGGCCCTGTGGCCCAGAGCTGCCCGACACCAGAGGGATCTCAAGGGCTGTGGCTATGGGGGTGGGACGTAGTCACGGGATGTAGTCATACAGTCACTCGTAGGACGGAGGTCCTGAGTCACCCGCTGGGGTGGGCAGGGCTGGCATCGAGCCCAGGCAGCCTGGCAGGGAGAGTGTGCCCAGGGTGCAAGCTGCCTTCACGGGGATCACGGAACCCCAGGCTCACCTCTGTCTCTGGGGCCGAAGCCTGAGGTTGGGGATGACCCCAGTGAAGAGCTGACCCTTTGGGAGACCTTACAGTCGAGACGAGAAACTGAAAAGATTAGAGGGGCACACTTGGGTCAGTTTGAGCTAAAAGAGATCCCAGAGAAGCAGGAAATCCCCTCATTTTCCCTGTGGAGCAAGGGAGGCCTCAGTTCCTGATGTCGCAGAAGAGAATGAGATCAGCGTCCCAACTTCAGCTCTGAAACAGAGCCCTGTTTCCACTCAGCCACATCACCTTGGGGAAGAGAAGAGTCCTCAGGCAAGATTTCAAGAGAATATACGGAAGACCTGAAAGAAAATGTGACTATTTAACACTATTCAGGAATGTTCTCCTCAAACATAATGTGTCAGGTAAAACAGTTTCTTTCGTTTGCAGTGGGCAAATCCCTGACTCAAATTCATGTCTGCCAAAAGTGGGGAATAATTTCTCGAGGGAAAAGAGTGGCAAAGCCTTTGTTTTCTCCAAGAACAAAGCACTTATTGACTCTATGAACCCGTTTGGTGGATGTCAATGAGCTTGGTATTACCGTTCTTGAGTTGTTCGGTCGTGTCTGACTCTCCCGACATCATGGACTATAGCCGCCAGGCTCCTCTGTCCATGGGATTCTCCAGATAAGAACACTGGAGTGGCTGGCCATTCCCTTCCCCAGGGGATCTTCTCGACCCAGGAACTGAACCCAAGTCTTCTGCATAAGAAGGTGGATACTTTACCACTGAGCCACCAGGGAAGTCTTCAATGAGCTAGAGAACATCAATTTATTATAAACTATAATTATACACAACATAATTATTGTTATGAGTTATTAGAAATTTATTATTATAAGTCACTGAAAAGATTTAAAAATTGGGAAAAATAAAGGGAGAAACAACAGGTCCCAAGTCTGAGTCTAGATTCTGATCAGTTCAGTACAGATTCTGATCAGTTCAGGTCAGTCGCTCAGTCGTGTCTGACTCTTTGCGACCTCATGGACTGCAGTCTGCCAGGGCTCCCTGTCCATCACCAACACCCAGAGTCCACTCAAACTCACGTCTATTGAGTCGGTGATGCCATCCAACCATCTCATCCTCTGTCATC
>SJYX01002585.1:77742-99242 GCA_006410675.1 Oreotragus oreotragus
TTCCTCCGCGGAGCGGGGTGGGAGGGGTGGGCAGGAACGGTTTTCGGCTGATTCAAGCGCACTTTGTCTCCATCTCACCGATTGTGACATAACGCAGGAACGGTGCACCTCACCATAACGGGGATCAGCGGGAGGCCGGAGCCTGTTCACTTGCAATGACGCGGCCCCATCTGGGGGTGGTGGGAGGCAGTGATGCCCAACGGGTGTCGCTTACGTCCGTCTACGCTGTCGCTTTGTCTCGGTGGCTGTCACTGCAGAAAACCCAGGATCACAAAGACAGGGTGCTGGAAACAGGAGCACCGCTTTTCAGGGCTTTTGCGGCACTCTCAGGATATCCCACCTTGACTTTAATCCAGGACATATGGAGATTTGAAGTTGTCTCAAACATACTTTTAAGGCCGCCGTCGTTGGCAATCCCATGCGGTAATGTGAGGAAAGAGGAGCGGCTGTACATACAGCTGGAGCTTTGTCAGTTGCTGGCCACTCACCTCCCGCTGCGTGGTCTGATGACTAGCAGGTTGGGGACCCCTGGCCTGTGTTGAGACTTTGAGTCACAGTCAGCCCCACAGCCAGCTGACCTCAAGATGTGTCCCCAGGGCCCCTCTCAAAGCCCAGGGAGCTGCCTTAGACTGGCCTGCTCTCCCCCTCCCCAAAAGGAGGCCTGGACTGGGGGTCAACAAGACCCCTTCCAGGTCCAGCTCTGCCTCTCACTGTTTGAACATCCTGGGCAAACATACACTCTCTGCCTCGGTTTCCCTGTTGGTCACAGATGGAGATGATGGATGGCCCTACCCTCTTTGCTCACAGGATGGTTCTGAAGATTAAATAAAGAGGTTCAGGTAAGCACTCTGTCCAGGGCTGCATAGCTATAACATGTAATAAGAAAAATAAAGGTTTTCAGTAAGTGGTGCTGGAGGCACTGGATACTCTCATGTCAAAAACTGAACATCACATCCTACACAAAAAACATCTCAGAGTAGATCATAGACCTGAAAAGAAAACATAGCTTGGTAAGACTTCTAGAAGAGAAATAAAAGAGAAAATACCTGTGACCTTGGATTTGGTAAGACCTCTCAGATACACCACCAAAAGCACAATCCACAACATGAGATACTGAACATTTGGACTTCATCAAAATGGCAAAGATGCTAAGAGAATGAAAAGGCANAGAAATAAAAGAGAAAATACCTGTGACCTTGGATTTGGTAAGACCTCTCAGATACACCACCAAAAGCACAATCCACAACATGAGATACTGAACATTTGGACTTCATCAAAATGGCAAAGATGCTAAGAGAATGAAAAGGCAGGCCACAGATAGGGAGAAAATATTTGCAAACCCACATCTGATAAAGTACTCCTATGCCAAATAATCAAAACTCAAAAAACAAACAATACAGCAAAAATGTGGGAAAGATATGCAAAGAAGATAGTTCAGTTCATTCGCTCAGTCGTGTCTGACTCTTTGTGACCCCATAAATCGCAGCACACCAGGCCTCCCTATTCATTACCATCTCTCGGAGTTCACTCAGACTCACGTGATGTCCGTGATGCCACCAGCCACCTCATCCTTGGTCGTCCCCTTCTCCTCCTGCCCCCAATCCCTCCCAGCATCAGAGTCTTTTCCAATGAGTCAACTCTTCGCATGAGGTGGCCAAAGTACTGGAGTTTCAGCTTTAGCATCATTCCTTCCAAAGAAATCCCAGGGTTGATCTCCTTCAGAATGGACTGGTTGGATCTCCTTGCAGTCCAAGGGACTCTCAAGAGTCTTCTCCAACACCACAGTTCAAAAGCATCGATTCTTCGGCGCTCAGCTTTCTTCACAGTCCAACTTTCACATCCATACATGACCACAGGAAAAACCATAGCCTTGACTAGGCGGACCTTAGTCGGCAAAGTAATGTCTCTGCTTTTGAATATACTATCCAGGTTGGTCATAACTTTTCTTCCAAGGAGTAAGCGTCTTTTAATTTCATGGCTGCAGTCACCATCTGCAGTGATTTTGGAGCCCAAAAAAATAAAGTCTGACACTGTTTCCACTGTTTCCCCATCTATTTCCCATGAAGTGATGGGACCGGATGCCATGATCTTCGTTTTCTGAATGTTGAGCTTTAAGCCAACTTTTTCGCTCTCCTCCTTCACTTTCATCAAGAGGCTTTTTAGCTCCTCCTCACTTTCTGCCATAAGGGTGGTGTCATCAGCATATCTGAGGTTATTGATATTTCTCCCGGCAATCTTGATTCCAGCTTGTGTTTCTTCCAGTCCAGCGTTTCTCATGATGTACTCTGCATATAAGTTAAATAAGCAGGGAGACAATATACAGCCTTGACGTACTCCTTTTCCTATTTGGAACCAGTCTGTTGTTCCATGTCCAGTTCTAACTGTTGCTTCCTGACCTGCATACAGATTTCTCAAGAGGCAGGTTAGGTGGTCTGGTATTCCCATCTCTTTCAGAATTTTCCACAGTTTATTGTGATCCACACAGTCAAAGGCTTTGGCATAGTCAATAAAGCAGAAATAGATGTTTTTCTGGAACTCTCTTGCTTTTTCCATGATCCAGCGGATGTTGGCAATTTGATCTCTGGTTCCTCTGCCTGTTCTAAAACCAGCTTGAACATCAGGGAGTTCACGGTTCACATATTGCTGAAGCCTGGCTTGGAGAATTTTGAGCATTACTTTACTAGCGTGTGAGATGAGTGCAATTGTGCGGTAGTTTGAGCATTCTTTGGCATTGCCTTTCTTTGGAATTGGAATGAAAACTGACCTTTTCCAGTCCTGTGGCCACTGCTGAGTTTTCCAAATTTGCTGGCATATTGAGTGCAGCACTTTCACAGCATCATCTTCCAGGATTTGAAACAGCTCAACGGGAATTCCATCACCTCCACTAGCTTTGTTCTTAGTGATGCTTTCTAAGGCCCACTTGACTTCACATTCCAAGATGTCTGGCTCTAGATTAGTGATCACATCCTCATGATTATCTGGGTCGTGAAGATCTTTTCTGTACAGTTCTTCTGTGTATTCTTGCCACCTCTTCTTAATATCTTCTGCTTCTGTTAGGTCCATACCATTTCTATCCTTTATCGAGCCCATCTTTGCATGAAATGTTCCCTTGGTATCTCCAATTCTCTTGAAGAGATCTCTAGTCTTTCCCATTCTGTTGTTTTCCTCTATCTCTTTGCATTGATTGCTGAAGAAGGCTTTCTTATCTCTTCTTGCTATTCTTTGGAACTCTGCATTCAGATGCTTATATCTTTTCTTTTCTCCTTTGCTTTTCGCCTCTCTTCTTTTCAGTGCTATTTGTAAGGCTTCTCCAGACAGCCATTTTGCTTTTTTGCATTTCTTTTCCATGGGGATGGTCTTGATCCCTGTCTCCTGTACAATGTCACGAACCTCATTCCATAGTTCATCAGGAACTCTATCTATCAGATCTAGGCCCTTAAATCTATTTCTCACTTCCACTGTATAATCATAAGGGATTTGATTTAGGTCATACCTGAATGGTCTAGCGGTTTTCCCTACTTTCTTCAATTTAAGTCTGAATTTGGAAATAAGGAGTTCATGATCTGAGCCACAGTCAGCTCCTGGTCTTGTTTTTGTTGACTGTATAGAGCTTCTCCATCTTTGGCTGCAAAGAATATAATCAATCTGATTTCGGTGTTGACCATCTGGTGATGTCCATGTGTAGAGTCTTCTCTTGTGTTGCTGGAAGAGGGTGTTTGCTATGACCAGTGCATTTTCTTGGCAAAACTCTATTAGTCTTTGCCCTGCTTCATTCCGCATTCCAAGGCCAAATTTGCCTGTTACTCCAGGTGTTTCTTGACTTCCTACTTTTGCATTCCAGTCCCCTATAATGAAAAGGACATCTTTTTTGGGTGTTAGTTCTAAAAGGTCTTGTAGGTCTTCATAAAACCATTCAACCTCAGCTTCTTCAGCATTACTGGTTGGGGCATAGACTTGGATAACTGTGATATTGAATGGTTTGCCTTAGAGATGAACAGAGATCATTCTGTCGTTTTTGAGATTGCATCCAAGTACTGCATTTCGGACTCTTTTGTTGACCATGATGGCTACTCCATTTCTTCTGAGGGATTCCTGCCCGCAATAGTAGATATAATGGTCATCTGAGTTAAATTCACCCATTTCAGTCCATTTTAGTTCGCTGATTCCTAGAATGTAGACGTTCACCCTTGCCATCTCTTGTTTGACTACTTCCAATTTGCCTCATTTCATGGACCTGACATTCCAGGTTCCTATGCAATATTGTTCTTACAGCATCGGATCTTGCTTCTGCGAGAGCTGGGCCGGCGCACTAAGCGCAGGTGGCTGCGAGGAGCCACTCCACATCCGAGGTCAGGGGCAGCAGCCTAGAGTGCCAGGCTGCGATGGTGCAGGAACGGTCGAGAGGAGCTACCCTGTGTCTGAGGTCGGGGTGGCAACCGAGAGGAGCTACCCAGCATCTGAGGCCAGTGGAGGCTGGGAGAAGACACCCTGCGTCTGAGGTCAGGGCAGTGGCTGGGTGGAGACACCCCGCATCGGAGGTCAGGGGCGGCCGGAAGAAGCCACCTCCTGCTCGGGGCCAGGGGCGGTGACCCTGAGGAGCCACCATGAGCCAAAGGCCAGGGGCAGCAGCTGGGAGGAGCAACTCGAGGAGCAGTGGCTGCGCAGGTGCAGGAGGGCCTAGAGGAGCTGTCCCACGATGAAGGTCAGGAATGGCGGTGGTAAGGAGATAACCCTCATCCAAGGTAAGGAGCAGCGTCTGTGCTTTGCTGGAGCAGCCGTGAAGAGATACCCCATGCCCAAGGTAAGAGAAACCCAAGTAAGATGGTAGGTGTTGCAAGAGGGCATCAGAGGGCAGACACACTGAAAAGAAGAGAAGCAGGTGGCAATTAAGGACACAGAAAAGAGCTCAGCATCCTCAGACACCAGGGAGGCACCAAGTGAAACCTTGATGAGCGACAATACATTCCTACACGGCTGGCTCTGACCAGGCACCCTCAGGGCAGGGGACCCTTCAGGCAAGTGGGAAGCAGCAGGGCCCTCCCAGGTGGAGAGGAGTCCTCGATGCTCTTGATCACCTTTGAAAGAAAAGACCCTGGCATCCCCTTGTAGAAGAGAATGTTTCTGGCAGAGGCTCTGAACTGTAACGTGACAAACACATTCATCAGAACGGCAGCAGTGAGAAAGAAGTCAATGGTTCACTAGCCAAACAAGTTTTCTCTACATCAGCATATGACAGGCACTTGGAGAATTTCAGCTCAGCTATTGCCAGGAGAAACATCAATAACCTCAGATATGCAGATGACACCACCCTTGTGGCAGAAAGAGAAGAGGAACTAAAGAGCCTCTTGATGAAGGTGAAAGAGGAGAGGGAAAAAGCTGGCTTAAAACTCAACAGTCAAAAAACGAAGATCATGGCATCTGGTCCCACCACTTGATGGCAAATAGATGGGAAAACAATGGAAACAGTGATAGACTTTATTTTCTCAGGCTCCAAAATCACTGCAGATGGTGACTGCAGCCATGAAATTAAGACGCTTGCTCCTTGGAAGAAAAGCTATGACCAAGCTAGAGAGCATTAGTAAAATCAGAGATATTACTTTGCTGACAAAGGTTCATTTAGTCAAAGCTTTGGTTTTTCCAGTAGTCATGTATGGATATAAGAGCTGAACCATAAAGAAGGCTGAGCACCAAAGACTTGATGCTTTTGAACTGTGGTGTTGGAGAAGACTCTTGAGAATCCCTTGGACTGCAAGGAGATCCAACCAGTCCATTCTGAAGGAGATCAACCCTGACTATTCAGTGGAAGGACTGATGCTGAAGCTGAAGCTACAATACCTGTCTCTTATACACATCTAGATGTGTATAAGAGACAGCTGTATAACAGATGGACTGACCGGCCAAATCAGTGCCACCAACACTGTGACTAAACGACAGCAATCAGATGAAGCAATTTATTTTTTCAAGAAAAAAGAACAATTGAGTCTATGGGCTAAGTCCAATGCTAAGTGCACACCTTAATCCAACAAGGTGTCGTATTAGTGGTTTATGACAGGTTATATAGTTCCTTTCAATAAATNGCAGGAGGAGAAGGGGATGACAGAGGAAGAGATGGTTGCCTGGCATCACTGACTTGATGGGCATGAGCTTGAGCAAGCTCTGGGAGGTGGTGAAGGACAGGGAGGCCTGGCGTGCTGCCGTCCATGGGGTCGCCAGGAGTCAGACAGGACTGAGGGACTGAAGAGCAGTAAGACCCTCCCCAGACAGATCCCGAGGAAGGAAATACCTTTCTGGAGCTAGTGGCCTCTATCACTATTTTTTTTTTTTTAATTTTAAGTATCGTTGATTTATTGGTTACAATGTTGTGTGAATTTCTGTTGTACAGCAAAGTGGTTCACTTATACATTATACACATAATCTTTTCTACCCCTTCACTCTTTTGCTGGGAGATTCTGTACACTCAACACCAACTATGCAAGCTTACATTTGAGTGGAGCAGGAGTTTCAACTGTACAGAGTTGCAGTCACAGAATTCTTTTCACAAGATTGGAAGGAAATATACAAAACATTTTAACTGTGATTATTTCCAGCTGGTGGGATCAATGAGGCTATTCCCTCCTTTCTTTTTTTCCCTTCAATTACCTTCTAATTGGCACAGTGTGTGTGATAACTTCCTAATCAGGGAGAAAGTGGAGTGAGCTGCATTTTGGGCACACTGTCTTGGTGTTGGTGACCAGAGGGAGAGCCGCAGCCACCCCAGGCTGGCGCTGATGGGGCGAGTGGACTCTCAGTGGGATGTGGACTCTCAGTGGGATGCGTCCGTTACCAATGGTTCAGTGTTGCTCCAAAGAAATGAGAATTTTGTATTGAAGAGTCTCCAATGAGTCATTTTCCTAACTGGTAGCCAATGAAACTGCCTTCAAGGAAAGAAGACATTTGCTCTTGCTTTTCTGTTGAGTGAACTGTGAATTCTGCATCCATGTGTTACCAATGGTTCAGTGTTGCTCCAAAGAAATGAGAATTTTGTATTGAAGAGTCTCCAATGAGTCATTTTCCTAACTGGTAGCCAATGAAACTGCCTTCAAGGAAAGAAGACATTTGCTCTTGCTTTTCTGTTGAGTGAACTGTGAATTCTGCATCCATGCGTAACCACTTCACATCTCCCTAACACAATTAAGATGCTCTGGTAACAATCGAAGGTCTGCTTGGACTGTGATGGAAGGAGGACCTTGGGGTCTCTGAACTCAGGCACTGGCTGGCGGTCCTGAGGAAGACAGAGGGTCCCACACCACACGGAACAGCACACAAAACAGCAGCAGTTCGGGCCAGGTCTCCATAGGGCTCTCCCAGAGCTGGAGTGAGGATTTCAAGACAGCACCGAGAGCAGAATGGTTCCAGAGATGCCCCAGAGTGGACAGGCACTTCTCAGCCCTCTGGGGTGGCTACATTCTCGGAAGGCTCTTCCTTCTGATGATGCTTTGGGGCTTTGGGTGCTCCTCCAGGAGGAAGGGGTGTGAAGGGCCCTCGGAGGACTCCCGTCCCCCCCATGCTCTTTAGCTACTTGGGGACATGGGTGCTCCTTGAGGAGGAAGGGGTGCTCCTCCAGGAGGACTCCCGCCCCCCCTGAGCTCTTCAGCTACTCGGGGCCATGGATGCTCCTCCAGGAGGAAGGGTGTGAAGGGTCCTCAGAGGACTCCCGCCCCTCCTGTGCTCTTCAGCTACTTGGGGACATGGGTGCTCCTTCAGGAGGAAGGGATGCTCCTCCAGGAGGACTCCCATCCCCCCTTGCGCTCTTCAGCTACTCGGGATTGCCAGTGGTACTCTGTGATCTTGAGAGAAGGTTCTAGAGGGAGGGGAGGGAGCCAGGGTTGGCTTCACTGGACTGGCGACAACAGAGTGTATTCAGTGTATTCAGAAGTGTTGCCTTCCACTTAAATATGTAAAGTCAGCCCTTCTCTACTGCGTCCAGCAGTCTGGTCTAATGTGCCATTTAAGGCCACTGTCTGGATCGTCTGTCCACTGGCATCAGTGGGATATCGAAGTCCATGCCCATGACTGTTCTTCAGTCACTTTTTCCCTTTATGCCTGCCGTGCGGTGCTCTGCTTAATCACTCACTTGTGTCCTAGTTTTTGTGACCACGGTGCCTGTAGCCCAGCAGGCACGGCGGTCTATGGGGATTTGCCAGGCAAGAACACTGGAGTGGGCTGTCATGCCCTCCTCGAGGATCTCCCCGGCCCAGGGACTGAACCCATGTCTCCCACGTTTCAGGCAGATTCTTCACTGTCTGAGCCACCAGGGGTGCCCTTATGCCTGTTAGTATTTCCTTTATATATTTGGGTGCTCCTGTACTGGGTGAATATATCTTGATGAGTGTAATGTTCTCTTCTGATACTGACCTCCCAGCATTTTATATAAAACCCTTCTTGATCCTTTACTGTAGACTTTGCTTCAGAATCGGCTGTGTCTGGTAGGAGTACTGCTACCCCAGGCTTCTTTCCGAGGGCTCACCGGCTTACATTGGAGGGCTGCAACCACTGATGACTGTGACAGCCTTTCGTTACTGGCATGGGCAGAAGGAGGCCACGTCTCACTGCCTACCTGGAGAAGCATCCGATGCTGCAGATTAAGGGCACTGTCTTAGGAGACTGCCCTCGCCAGCCACGTACTTCAGATGCCAAACACGAGTCCAGGTTTTCAACTGTGATTCTAACTGATGCCTGTGGATTGGAGGTTCCAATGACCCCTTCTTTAGGTTCAGTTTATTTGAGTGGCTCACAGAACTCAGAGGAACAGTTGGATGACTGGTTTGCCAGATTACTATGGAAGGACAGGACTCAGGAAGGGCTGGATAGAAGAGATACAGAGAGCGAGGCACGGGGAGGGGCTTGGAGCTCCCACACCCTCTCCAGGCACCACTCCCCCCAGTCTCCATGTGACACCCACCTGGACGCTGTCTGAGCCCTGGCCTTTTAGGTTTATATGGAGCCTTAATTATGTAGGCCAGACTGACTTAATCATTGGCTGTTGGTGACTGATTCAACCTTCAGCCTCTCCCCTTCCTCAGGGACCAGAAAGCGGGGTTGAAAGTTCCGACCTTCCAGTCACATTGCTGGGTCCCCTGACAACCAGCCCCCAACCTCAGGCTACTTAGGGGCTTTCCAAAAGTCATCTCACTGACAAAAGGCACATTTATTGCTCTCATCGCTTAGGAAATTCCAAGGGTTTTAGGAGCTCTGTGCCAGAGTCAGGATGAAGACCAAAGACATATTTCTTCTTGTAAATCAAAATATCACAGTTTTAGTTAAAATAAGATTATCCAAGTGTTTAAAACTTTAGTCTCAGACCAAAAAAAAAAAAAAAGAGAAGAATGTGAGGAAGTTTTGAAATGATGTTAATTTCTTAGTCCCACCAGTAAGAGACAACATTAGGTGCAGTGATTACCATTGGGGTTAATATCACATTGGGCTTTCCCAGCGGCTCAGTGGTAAAGAATCTGCCTGCAATGCAGGAGCTACAGAAGCAGTGCATTTGGTCCCTAAGTTGAGAAGATCCCCTGGAGGAGGGCATGGCAACCCACCCTAGGTCTCTTGCCTGGAGAATCCCATGGACAGAGGAGCCTGGAGGGTTACACACAGTCCACGGGGGCACAAAGGGCTGGACACAAATGAAGCAACTGAGCATAACACGCAGAATCAGACTGAGGTTCACACCTCACCTAGGGTGAGTGCAGAGAAGAGTCTGAGGGTGTGAGAGTCCCTCCATGAGCAAGGACATGAGATAAATGAAATTAAGTTTCAAAGAAAGCTTCATGAGAGTTTATGAGAGTCACTAAGGTGTGTGGGGAGAAGGCAATGGCACCCCGCTCCAGTACTCTTGCCTGGAAAATCCCATGGACGGAGGAGTCTGGTGGGCTGCAGTCCATGGGTTCGCTAAGAGTCGGACACGACCGAGCGACTTCGCTTTCACTTTCATGCATTGGAGAAGGAAATGGCAACCCACTCCAGCGTTCTTGCCTGGAGAATCCCAGGGACAGGGGAGCCTGGTGGGCTGCTGTCTATGGGGTCGCACAGAGTCGGACACGACTGAAGCGACTTAGCAACAGCAGCAGGAGCTGGCTTGTCGCTAGGATCTCAGAACTAAGCCCCTGAGAAAGTGTACAATGTTGGGAACTGTGGACACCAATAGGAAAAAAAAGTAACCCTGCTGTGAAACAACTGTGGGCGACTCTGACACTGTCACTTGGGGCAGCATGGCCCCCTGGAAACTCAAAAAGCCACCATTAAGCAAAGCTTGGGAACAAATGAATCACTCCTCTGAGACGCCATTAAACAGTGAAGAATCCTTCCCCCATGGGTGCCCTGGAGCTGCGGGCATTCCTTCCCACTGGTCTCCCCCCGCGACCCCCAAACTCTAGAGTTCCCACACTGCTGGAGGTGCCCGGGAGTCCAGGAAAGAGCCCCATGTAGCAGTGAGGCATCAGCTCACTCCTCCGCCTTCTGTCTGAGGTTTTTCCTTGCGTCGTTGGCATGGACCCAGCCGCATCCAGTTTGCCTGCAGCACCAGCACAGCATGCGAGGAAAGACCTTCTCAGCAGGGCACATGTGGGACCGGAAACTCTGAGAGTGAGTTGCATTGCCTCTTACAATGCATTCAAAGGGAAAGATAACTGAGAAAAGCCCCAGCCAAGAAAAGAAAAAATAACGAACAAACAGCTCGCAGTCAAGCATCCGGTTGTGTCCAGATTCTTCTTCCAGGCGTCCCTGGTGGCTCAGCCGGTAAAGACTCCGCCTGCAATGCCGGAGACCTCAGCTGGTAAAGAATCCACCTGCAATGCCGGAGACCTCAGTTTGATCCCTGGGTTGGGAAGATCCCCTGGAGAAGGGAAAGGCTACCCACTCCAGTATTCTGGTCTGGAGAATTCCACGGACTGTATAGTCCATGGGGTCACAAAGAGCTGGACATGACTGAGTGACTTTCACTTCACTTCAGGGCCAACAGAGAGAGAATCCATTTATGTTTTTTTAAGGTTATATTTTTGTTGTGAGTTTTGGGGCTTCCCTGGTGGCAGAGTGGTATAGAATCTGCCTGCCACTGCAGGAGACACTGGTTCGATCCCTGGGTTGGGAAGAGCCCTTGGAGCAGGGCATGGCAACCCACTCCAGTGTTCTGGCCTGGAGAATTTCACGGACAGTCCACGAGGTCGTAAACAGTCAGGCACGACAGAGTGCCTTTCAGTCCAGTAGAGTTTTCTTCCAGCTCTCAGTACTTTCAAAAGGAAAATCGAGGGCTCATATGCTCACCGAAGTCTCTCCCAACTACAGATAAATGTTTAAGGTCTTAATTTAATAGTTTTATCCATCATTTTGTCCTTCTTGTGCTCACGCTCAGCTGCGTCCAACTCTCTGAGACCCCATGGACTGTAGCCCGCCAGACTCCTCTGTCCATGGGATTCACCAGGCAAGAACACTGGAGTGGGTTACCATTTCCTTCTCCAAGGGATCTTCCCAACCCAGGGGTGGAACCCCGGTCTCCTGCATCTCCTGCATTGGCAGGCAGTTTCTTTACCACTGAGCCACGGGGGCAACGCCTCTTCATTTTATATTACTCCATATACAGAAATTGCCAGATAGAGAACTTTTCAGACAACCTGAAGTTTTTGTTTTCAAGTAAATACCTCTAAACTTTAAAACCAAGCAAAAATAAACCTATGTATGGTCAGACGTCACTCAGTCACATCTGACTCTTTGCGACTCCATGGACTGCCAGGCTCCTCTGTCCATGGAATTCTCCAGGCAAGAATACTGGAGGGGGTTGCCATGCCCTCCTCCAGGGCATCTTCCTAACCCAGGGACTGAACCCCGGTCTCCTGCATTGAAGGCAGATTCTTTACCATCTGAACCACCAGGGAAAGCCCTTAAACTTGGCTGCCTCAGATCAAGTCCAAACATTGTATAAAGGTCACCAAGATCAGCAAATCACGGGTTGTTCCAACACGGAGGCTCCTGCAGAGGCAGTTCATAAACTGTGCTTGCGTTTATTCTTGCTCCCAGTCTGCTTTAGCGAAAATGGAATCATTCTGGTGCGAACAGACATTGGTGAAACGAGGGCTTCACACTCCAAGCACGCAGGATACAGGGAGAGCGTCGTCCCCAGCGTGAAACAGTCAGGAGCTGGAGGGCCTGGCCAATCAGAGCGCATGGCTTAGAGAAAGGCGCTCACGCCCGTCCTGATAAGGCGACTGCGGACCGAACGGAAACTCGGCCCTGGAGGAAGCACTCTGTGAGCCTGAGAGGCCGAAGCAAACCACCCACGTGACGCGTGTGGCCGCCAACCAGTGAGCAGACTGAAGTTTCAATCACCAGCCGCCGTACCGCTTTGAAGGGCACATGTGGGAATGGTGCCCTTTCACGTCACATGAGCGAATCAAGGAGAAGACAGTCTTTTCTTTGGTCTCCCTGGTGGCTCAGATGGTAAAGAATCTGCCTGCGGTGGGGGAGACCCAGGTTCCATCCCTGGGTCGGGAAGATCCCCTGGAGAAGGAAATGGCACCCCACTCCGGTATTCTTACCTGGAGGGAATCCCATGGATGGAGGAGCCTGGTGGGTTACAGTCCAAGGGGTCGCAAAGAGTTGGACACGACTGAGTGACTTCATTTCTTAGTTCTTCCTAAAATTGAGATGATGCTTTTCAGTGCCAGGATGCTGCCTCTGAGGGAAATGCTTACAGCATGGTAGATACAGAGCCCTGCTCAGTCCCAGCTGGCTCCCCTGTGAGGTGTGTGCTAACGCTCTGCTCTCAACTCCAGCAGGGCTCCACGCTGGGCTCCCCGAGCCCCTGCTAAGCATCCCAGTCTCTCTGGGAATGGGCACTCAAGGCAAGCAGCTGGGAGCTCCTCGCGCTGTGGGAGGGAGCAACCCAGCACCCCAACTTCATCGCCCGAGGAGCCAGAAATGCAGGGGCTGATGGGGCCCCCTGCAGGAGACCACCGGGAAGGGCCTGGAAAACACCTCTCTTCTGCGCGGTGAGGGGGCGCAGGGAAGGGCCTGCTTCTTGGAAAGCAGCCCCTGACAAAGAACACGTTAAAGAGCTGAAGGCCTCTCTGGCACTAAGCTTTCTACCAGGAAACGTTTAGGGTTTCCCCTGCTTCCACAAGTGTGTGTCCACCTTTTGCTGATGTTCCCTGTCTGTCACGACTCACACGGATGGATGCTCTAAAACAGGGCATGGTGCTTCCGGCCAGCAGCGCTCAGCCTGCAGTGCTGGGCTCCTGTGTTTTCACGCTGTGACTAGACAGGCCAGGCTGCCAAAGATTCTCAGGAAGTGCTGGCTCATTTGGTTACCTGTCTCTTAGGGGCTGGGAGAAATACCAACAGCCTCAGATATGCAGATGATACCATTCTAATGGCAGAAAGTGAAGGGGAACCAAAGAACTTTGTAATGAGGGTGAAAGAGAAGAGTGAAAAAGCTGGCTTGAAAATCGACTTTCAAAAAACGAAGATCGTGGCATCTTGTTCCATCAGTTCATGGGAAATAGAAAGGGAAAAAGTGGAAGTCGTGACCGATTTATTTTGTTGCACTTCAAAATCTCCTCGGATGGTGACCGCAGCCATGAAATTAAGAGATGCTCGCTCCTTGGGAGGAAAGCTATGACAAACCTAGACAGCGTGTTAAAAGGCAGAGACATCACTTTGCCAACAAAGGTCCATATAGTCAAAGCTATGGGTTTTTTTTGTGGTCCTGTCTGGATGTGAGAGTTGGACCATAAAGAAGGCTGAGTGCCAAAGAACTGATGCTTTCGAGTTGTGTTGCTAGAGAAGACTCTTCAGAGTCCCTGGGACAGCAAGGAGATCCAACCAGTCGATCCAAAAGGAAATCAACCCTGAATATCCACTGGAAGGACTGATGCTGGAGCTCCAATACTTTGGCCCCCTGATGGGAAGAGCTGGCTCATTGGAAAAGACTCTGATGCTGGGAAAGACTGAAAGCAAAAGGAGAAGAAAATAGCAGAGGATGAGATGGTTAGCATCACCGACTCGGCGGACATGAGTTTGAGCAAGCTCTGGGAGATGGTGAGGGCCAGGGAAACCCGGCGCGCTGCAGCCCATGGGGTCGCGAAGAGTCAGAGATGACTTAGTGACCGAACAAGGCCAGGAGATATGAAAGCAATGGATTTAAAATGCTCCTCTCCCCACCTCCTGCAGCCTTCTGGGGTCCCCCACCCCTTGTTTCAGAAGCCCTGAAACGCGAATCATCTATTTTCTAAAATAAAGAACTGTCTATTTATACAAGTCTATGTAGATCTGGAAAGACTTTGAAGATTCTTCAAATGGTAAATATGGGATAACAAAGTCAACAGCTAAGGGCATCTGGAGAAATGAACAAGGAGCATAGACAGCAGTGAGACCAGAGCTCTGAAATGAGTTCGGCAGAAAGATTAGAACAAACCATGAATGTTTACCAGCTATAGTGCCCATGCGGGGAAGGCAACGGCACCCCACCCCAGTACTCTTGCCTGGAAAATCCAATGGACGGAGGAGCCTGGTGGGCTGCAGTCCATGGGGTCGCTAACAGTCAGACAGGCTGAGCGACTTCACTTTCACTTTTCTCTTTCATGCATTGGAGAAGGAAATGGCCACCCGCTCCAGTGTTCTTGCCTGGAGAATCCCAGGGATGGGGGAGCCTGATGGGCTGCCGTCTATGGGGTCACACAGAGTCGGACACGACTGAAGTGACTTAGCAGCAGCAGCAGCATAGTGCCCATGAAGTTAAAAAAAAAATAGGGCTTCCCAGGTGGCTCCGTGGAAAAGAATTTGCTTGCCAACGCAAGAGACAGAAGAGATGGGTTCAGTCCCTGGGTCTGGAAGAGCCCTTGGAGGACGAAATGGCAACCCACTCCAGTACTCTTGCCTGCGAAGTTCCATGGACAGAGGAGCCTGGAGGGCTACAGTCCATGGCTAGACAAGCATGCGTGTTGCACCTGGAGCACGACGGTTCTATTTTAATAAGCTTACGATTTCTTCCAGTAGTTCGGAGACTTCTGCCATTTTCTGTTCACGTACTCTGAGTAGATCCACCTTGTAGGGTGCTCACCTGGTGCATTTCACCTGGACTCTACCTGACTCATTGTTATCATATTTCAGAATGTGCAGAAGGCGGAGGAACACAGGGAGCGGCTGATCACTTGTGTGGTCTCCAGTCCGCTGAGCAAAGCCAGAGAACGTTGGTCAGAAAGAAACAGCAGGCTCAGATGAAGGGCAGTGGCTAAGGAATGTCTAATTCTTTGATATTAAATGAGCAACTTGAAATATACATCGATTACAAATTAACGTGCATTACGATGATAATTTCTGATCCATTGGCTGATATCGCTACCATCCACCTGAGATGTTGCTACCACTGTGGTGTACGTGTTTGTTTAAAACTAGTTTCTTCTCCTTCCCGTCAAAAGTCAGTTAGTAAAAGGGATGGGAGGAATGGGTGGGTGAAGTGTAAAGGGTGATTAAATGCCAACGTTTGGTTTTAACTGCCAAGGCCCCCAGCTTGGCCTCAGAAAAGCAAATTAAACCCACTCCAAGAATCACTGCGTATTATGGAGAAACTGCAGCCTCCCGGGGCCAATGTGATCCAGTCTGTGACAATGCAGGGCTTTAAGGCTCTTGTGTAGGAAAGAACAAGGCTTGGGGTTTTCCAGGGCAGGATGTGTGGGTTGAATGGCTTTTTATTTGATTTTTTCTTAATTTCCTGACTATGCAGGCAACAGTTGTGAGCCCTGAGGGTCAGGGATGGGAGGAGCAGAGCCGCAGTTGGGTCCCGATGCACTCAGAGAATTACAGAAAGGGGGAGGGGGCGTGTTGAGGGAGATTGTTTTGTCGAATCGAGCTGGATCTGTGTCTAGGAGGGAGGCATGGAAGGGTCAGTTCCACGCTCAGGGCCGAGGCCACTTGACACGTTATGTCCAGGTGGCTGGAAAATACTTTCCGTTTTCAGGCAGGGCTGGCCCTCCACTGGGAGGCCTTTGTTCTGCAGTTTGTATTAGTCCTGGGAAGAGAGGACCTTGAGGGGATCAGGCATGGATGTGGGATGATTTAAGACATTCTCCACTGCCGTGTGATCCAGCAATCTCCCTCGTGAACGAGTATTCAGACAAAACTCTAATTCAAAAAGGTGCATGGACCTTAGTGTGCTTTGCGGCGCTGTTTACAACAGTGGAGACATGGAAACAACTAAAGTGTCCTTCAGCAGATGACTGGACACAGAAGATGTGGTACATAAACATGACGGAATGTTATTCAGCTATACAAAGGATGAGATCGTGCCATTTGCAGCAACATGGATAGGCCTAGACAGTAGCATACCCAGTGAAGTGACTCAGACAGAGAAAGAGAAACGTATCGTTTCTGTATGGAATCTAAAATATGACACAAGCGAGTGTGTCTATAAACAGAAGTAGGCTCACAGGCACAGAGAACAGCTTCTGAGGCCAAGGGGGAAGGGCAGAGGAGGAATGGAGTGAGAGGACGGGATTGGCAGACGCAGACTCGCACACAGCGGATGCATGAGCAACAAGATCCCAGTGAACAGCACAGGGAGCTACATAAATATCCCTGACAAACCATGACGGAAAAGAACGTGAAGAAGGAGGCATCGACAGGTCTAGCTGAATCGCTCTGCTGTACTGCAGAAGTCAACACAATGGTGGCAATCACCCATATTGCAGGTGAGAAAAGAGATAGACTCGGAGAAGAAGGGTTAGTCCCTGCAGGAGGCTGCAATTCTAGAGTGACACGTATAGCATATGTTAGTGCACACTGACCCTGAATCTCACACTGCGTGTCACAGCCCCGCCACACTCTGGACAAGGCACGGTCATCAAGGCCATCTTGCCGTGAGGCGCCAACAGGTGTGATGCTGGAAAAGGCGAGAAGGTGGAAGTTCTTTGCAGGAGAGTGACTGGCAGGAGGTGGGCACCGAAAGGCTTGGAGCCGCCACTGCCCTTGACTTACCGCCACACTCGACTACATCACGCACACACACGCCAGAGGACCCTGAGAAGGGCGGTGCCACGTAGGGAAGAGGCTGGAGGAAGGCACAGGTGTCTCCTAAAATACGCTGCGAGACAGTTTCCATTCTGCCTCTGGCACCGGGCTTCTTCATCGCGTCAGGCGTTAATCTCTTGGGATTACTTAGGAAGTAATGAAAGGAACTGACTCTTGTTTTCTGTAATGTTTTCCCTCCTTGAGAAGTAGGGATCATCACTGAAGTCATCAGAAGCTAAACTCTTGGAAGAAAACATAAGCATACCTTTTTCGTGACCTTGGATTAGGCATTAGTTCCTTAGACATGACATCAAAAGTACAAACAACAAAATTTAAAAAAAAAAAACAGATAAATTGAACTTCATCAAAATTAACTTTTCTCTCTTTCTTTTTATTCTTTAAATTATGATAGTATGATAACACATTTATGAGAGACTTGGAAAATATAGAATAAAGTTACATATAGTTCTACTAGATATTACAATTATTTTTATGTGGATAAATTAAGATTTTTAGTTGGAGTTTAAATATCAAATTCTCAAAAATTAGTAGAATGAATATACAGGAAAGTAGAAAGATACAGTCGGAGAAGGCAATGGCACCCCACTCCAGTACTCTTGCCTGGAAAATCCCATGGATGGAGGAGCCTGGAAGGCTGCAGTCCATGGGGTCTCGAAGAGTCAGACACGACTGAGTGACTTCACTTTCACTTCTCACTTTCCTGCATTGGAGAAGGCAATGGCAACCCACTCCAGTGTTCTTGCCTGGAGAATTCCAGGGACGGGGGAGCCTGGTGGGCTGCTGTCTATGGGGTCACACAGAGTCGGACACAACTGAAGTGATTTAGCAGCAGTAGCAGCAGCAGAAAGATACAGTAGACCCAAAAAGCGCGAGGAACCAATTCAATACAATTAAGATTTATACAATTTTCACACAACAGTAGATACAAATTCAAGTTCCCATAGACTACTAACTAGGAGACATTAGAACATATCCAGGGACACAAAACAAAGTGCAAACATTCATAGTCTAAAGGTATTTAAATCATAAGAGTCTGTCTGTTCTCATCATTGTGGAATCATGTTAGAAATGAATATCAAACAATATTTTAAGATAACCCATATATTTTCAAGTGCAACGTGACATTTACCAAGAGATATCTTTGACTTAGCCACTGAAAGCCTCAGTAAAGTTAGAAGGCTGAAAAATCACTGAGGGTGATTGCAGAGAAGAAAGAATTTAAATGGGAAGTTAACATCAAAGATTAACTTTTGTTCTTTAAAGGACACCATTGAGAAGGTAAAAACACAACTCTCACAATTGGAGAAAATATATGTAAATTATGTATCTGATAAGAGGTTTATATCCTCATACAGAAAGAATTCTTATAATTCAAAAGTAAAAAAATAAACAAATAGCCAAGTTAAAAATGGGCAAAGGACTTGTATCCATTTATCCAAATCAAGTACACAAATGTTCCACTGGAGTATTATTCAAAGATGTGAATATCATTAGTCATCAGAAAATGCAACTTTAAATAGAGTATCAGTTTGGTTCAGTCGCTCAGTCGTGTCCGACTCTTTGTGACCCCATGGACCGCAACATGCAGGCTTCCCTGTCCAGTACCAACTCCCGGAGTTTACTCAAACTCATGTCCATCGAGTCAGTGAGGCCATCCAACCATCTCATCCTCTGTCATCCCCTTCTCCTCCCGCCTTCAATCTTTCCCAACATCAGGGTCTTTTCAGATGAGTCAGCTCTTCACATCAGGTGGCCAAAGGTTCAGAGTTTCAGCTTCAGCATCAGTCCCTCCAATGAACACCCAGGACTGATGTCCTTCAGGATGGACTGGCTGAATCTCCTTGCAGTCCAAGGGACTCTCAAGAGCTTTCTCCAACACCACAGTTCAAAAGCATCACTTCTTCGGGGCTCAGCTTTCTTTATAGTCCAACTCTCACATCCATACATGACCACTGGAAAAACCATAGCCTTGACTTTAATCCGCTTACTGTTCTTGGCTGTGCTGGGTCTTCCTTGCTGTCCACGGGCTTTCTCTAGTTTCGGCGAGTGGGGCTCCTCTCTGGCATTGTGGTGGCTTTCCTCGCGGCAGTCCCACGGCTCTAGAACACAGGCTCAGCAGTTGTGGTACCGGGCTTAGTGGCCCCGCGGCATGTGGAATCTTTCAGGATCAGGCAGGGATCGAACCCGTGTCCCCTGCATTGGCAGGCAGTTTCTTAACCACTGGCCCACCAGGGAAGTCCTGGCTCCTCTTAGGATACGCATGTAGTGGGTGGGTGTCCCCACTCCTTTCACTGCAAAGATACTTAGAGTCTCAGGATGACTCTGTGCCCCACAGATTCATAACACTGGTCTGGGATATGAACTCCAGTTTCCAGTTCTGCAGAATGGCTAGCATTCCTCGAAATAAATGCTCCAGTCATCGTGAAGGACCGACTGTGCCGATAGAGACGGACGACCTTGTTTCCAAGCACAGCGTGGGACCCCCTTGCTGGCATCTGGGCCTGACGAGCGCCCACCCAGGGGGTGTCGAAGATGGAGTTCAGTCTGCAGTGGATTTTGCAGATGCTTGCAGATAAATCAATTGGAGTCCATTAGGAGAAAAAGAAAGGCAAGGGTGATCTGCTGGCCGTGTGGGGCTGTGGGGGAGCCCCAGGCCATGTGGACGTCGAATCATAGTGAGATGAGTAATGCTAAGAGGAAACAAATGTATGGCGGGTTCCGTGAGCAGTGGGGAGGCCAGGCCTGCCCCTGGGACAGAAGGCGCTGGGACGTCTGGGAAAAGCGCGCGTATGTTTAGCATCAGCTTTCCTGGGATTCCCTCAACACTAATTACAACCGCCTTGCTATGCTGCATCACAATAAATTTTCCTAAGTGGACTGACTATTTGCCCTTGAGGTCCTGCCCACATCTCTCACCTCCCACGCCAAGAATTTGGTTCTCTGGAGATGCGTGCGTTTTTGTTCTGGCCTCAAGTCCTTCTAGGAGAGAGGAAAGTCCCAGGATGGAGCTGCCAAAGTTAATCCACTTGACCANGTCTGGGAAAAGCGCGCGTATGTTTAGCATCAGCTTTCCTGGGATTCCCTCAACACTAATTACAACCGCCTTGCTATGCTGCATCACAATAAATTTTCCTAAGTGGACTGACTATTTGCCCTTGAGGTCCTGCCCACATCTCTCACCTCCCACGCCAAGAATTTGGTTCTCTGGAGATGCGTGCGTTTTTGTTCTGGCCTCAAGTCCTTCTAGGAGAGAGGAAAGTCCCAGGATGGAGCTGCCAAAGTTAATCCACTTGACCACTGATTGTCTCAATACAGAGGAGAGGCACCGTGAAAGCTGTTTCATGAATCTGGACTGGTTAGACACTCCACATGAACGTTTGGGGATTAATCATGAAACACAGCAATTAACACAAAAAGAGGCCCTGCCCTAGAAACAGTTTAGTATCTTTGAGAAGGAAAGAAACTGATGTGGTGGTATGTTTGCCCTTGAGTTCTCAACTCTGGGAAGCGGTTTAGAGGAATCTCCCAGGAAAAGTGAAGGGGGACTTTGGACCGCTTCCTTTCGGGTCCTGGGGCTTGCCAAATCAAGGAGGGAACGTGGATGCTCAGCCACCTGTGGGTGGGGAGAGAGCGTCTCTGGTTACTGAGCGCTCAGCCAGGGGGAGGCAAGGCGCTCAGGAGCCCGGAGGTGGCGGGAGGGCAGCTGCCGGGGCACCACTTGCTGACTGATGGTGCCTGGGGTCCTGATGGAGAGGCTGCAGAAGACAGTTCCAGGCTGGCCCCGGTTCCCACAGTCGCCGGCTTTCTCTGCCTGATGAAACTGCTTCTTTCTTGACTTCTTATACAAGGCTGATGATTATTAGGTTCTTAAATAGATTTCTCCAGGAGGAGAGAATTAAAACTTCCCCTCACGAAGCCTAGTGTCTTGATGACCCTCCTGTCTGGGCTGAGCCATTATGAACAGGGGTGTACACGTTTCTGTGTGAGCACGTTTCCTCTTAGGTGTACACTTTAGGAGCAGAGCTGCCAGCTTGCACGGTGGTTCTGGGTTCAACGTTTTCCAGGAGCCGCCAAAGGAGTTTATCTCATCAGCAAGACCTGAGGGTTCTAATTTATGGTTCAGTGGCATCACTGGCTCCATGGGCGCGAGTGTGAGCAAACGCTGGGAAATAGTGGAGGCCAGGGAAGCCTGGTGTGCTGCAGCCCGTGGGGTCGCAAAGAGTCAGACACGGCTGGGCGACTGAACAATTCCTCCACATCCTCGCCAACACCGGTTATTTGGTGAGTCATTGCTTCTTCTCTTTTCGCTCAGAGCCATCCTAGTGAGTATGATGGCCTCTCGCATTGCGGTTTTGCGTCTCCTCTCCCTAAAGACTGCTGTCCCACTGACAGAGCACACGTATTTCCTCTCTCCTGGGTGGGTCCCCACCCCCTGCCCCCACCCC
>SJYX01002585.1:102613-113570 GCA_006410675.1 Oreotragus oreotragus
AAGCAAGCTTGCAAGAAAACTGGAAATTATTTGGAAGATAGCCTTTGTTCTTCCACTCCGTACGTATTTATTTGTCCATTGATGGTGTTTCTGGTCCTTTCATTTTTGGCAAAAAAGGGTCTCTTCTGAGGAAGTCTTCATGAAAAATGCCTTCCTCGTGAAAAAACCGTGTTCCTCTGTAAGAGGGTGCGTGTCTGGATCAGTGCGTATCTTGCATTCACGTTCAGTCCTGTCTGACTCTTTGTGACTGTAACTTGAGAGGCTTCTCTGTCCACGGGATTTCCCAGGCAAGAATACTGCAGTGCGTTGCCATTTTCTTCTCCAAACAGAAGACTGGGGCTAACATAAAAAGAATGCCCACTGCCACAGGAATGCCCTTCTGTTGTGGAGAGAAGGGCCACAGAAGGAGTGAGGCTGAGAGGATCCTTTGTGTTCATTGACTGTAGTTTTATCTCTTAAAATTGAAGAAAACCTCACCTGTTACAGGCTGCACCCTCAAACAGGAGAATAATGGAAGAATGTATTTGCTTTCAAATTGTTCCTGCAGGCTGCTCCATCCTGATGGAACTTCCAGCAATGAACAGTTGTACCAGAACCTTAATGCCTACCTGACCGTGAATCTCTAACAATATCACCCTTTTTTTTTCTTTCTTGTTGTCTTTTTCTTGTTTAAATTTGCCAAGAGTTGATTTGAGGCTAGGTGAATAAATAGCAGTCATTTTAAATTATTTTGTACCTGCTTTTTGAGATTAAGGGAAGAGAATAAAAAATAACCGTGTTGGTTTTTTTTGCAAATCTTACAGTGTTCTCCCATCTTCCCACCCATCCACACATAGGTAAGTGTGTGTATGAGAGAGAAAGAGAGAAAGAGGGAGAGAGAATGGATGAATCTCTGGTGCCTCTTTGTTTTCTGATGAGGACCCCAGCCCTGTGGGACCATGGACCCTCCCGTGACCTCATCTAACCTTAATTGTCACCTCCCCCTGCCCGTCCCTCCATCTCCAAATACAGCCACACTGGGGGTCAGCATATGAATTTGAGGGGGGACACAATTCAGTCCCTGGCCAGCAGGGAGCTGGAGGAGGGGGTTTCAGGGTGTCCTAGGGTCTAGGAGCAACCCTGAAGGGTATGGAGTGTGACTCCCCAGGACTACTGCGCTCATTCAGAAATGAGGGGAGAGACTTAAAGCTGCACAGATTTGGCCCATTGTCTTCCCGATCCAGGGATTGAACCCGGGTGTCCCGCAGAGCAGGCAGATTCTTGATCGTCTGAGCCACCAGGGAAGCCCAGTGAAGCAGGGAGCGCCTTTTAATTGAGCGTGGCATCTCTAGGGAGGCTGCTCCTGCCCATTGCAGATTGCAGGTGCAGCTGGAGAAAACCCGGCCGTGGGCAGGGAGCCCCCTGGCACTGCCCCCTGGCACTGCCCCCACCATCCCCAGGCCACCAGCTGTCTTCCCTGCAGCCTCCTCACTCGGAGGCACTGTCTACTCAGACTGCTTCTAGCCCTTTCTACCAGATTCTGAGCCCCATTCCTGCCCCTCTGAGGCCAGGTTCCCGGTTCTGTGCCTGTCCTCCGCATTTCCAAGTAAACCTCACAAAGAATCACAGCTGTTCAGAAGCACGCCGCACAATATAAAATTTATTATAGAACTTCAGCAAATATAAATATCCAGGTGCCATTTGGAATGGAGACCACACTGCAGAAAAAGACTGAAATCCAGGGTTGGGTGGGGGAGGGGAGGTTGGAGGCCCCCTGCTGTNACAAAGAATCACAGCTGTTCAGAAGCACGCTGTACAATATAAAATTTATTATAGAACTTCAGCAAATATAAATATCCAGGTGCCATTTGGAATGGAGACCACACTGCAGAAAAAGACTGAAATCCAGGGTTGGGTGGGGGAGGGGAGGTTGGAGGCCCCCTGCTGCGTACCTTTTCACCTGGAAATCTTTGGCCTCCCTTCTGAATGGATGTTAGGAAAACAACCAAAATTTATGGGGGAAAAAAATCGAAAACCTTGCAGCACACAAAAGCAAACCCAAGTGGGCCAGCCTCGGCCCAGAGTGCTTGGTGTGAACCCCACGGAGCCTCTAATTCGGGTCCAGCCTGTCACTCTGCCACTTGAAAGAGAAAAGCATTAAGAAATGCGTTTAAATAGGAACACTCACTTGTAAATAACTGAGAAAGAGAAAAAAGGCAACCTATGAGAATTTTCTCTTGCTTCGAACGGGTCTGAAAGAGACAGAAGCACCATGGCGGGGATTTCATTTCCGGTTTCCAGAGGCCAGGCTCCCCAGCAGGATGAGTCCAGCTCACCCGCCTGGGGCCCCCGGGGTCCCTGTGCAGAGAACCTGCCGCTGGGGCGGACACGGGCCTTGGGACGCTGGGGACGCAGCCCGGAGGGGCTGACCCCGCCTCCGGAAGCGGTGGTCTCCAGGTGGCAGCTGGGCTGGTCCTCAGAGGCAGACCTTCTGCAAGTCTTCCCTACTCCGGGCCGGCCTGCTTTGCCAGAGCTCCGCGGTTCAGGGCGAGCAGGTTGGGGAGCTCTGTCCTGACTCCACGCGCCCTCCCCGCCAAGCGTGTGCCTGTGTGCCCGGGGATGAACACACACACACACGTGCTTGCACACACAGGCACACACGTAGTCTGGTCCAAGAGCTCCGCACGAGTTTCTCTTCTTCCTGGGACGCCTGCTGTTGGAGCTGTCTCTTATACACATCTAGATGTGTATAAGAGACAGCTGCTGGGCCCAGCCCTGGACTCAGTGAGCACAGAGTGTAGGCGTGAGGATTCCCAGCCCTGGACTCAGTGAGCGCAGAGTGTAGGCGTGAGGNACGAGTTTCTCTTCTTCCTGGGACGCCTGCTGTTGGAGAGACCACACGGCCAGCAGGGGCCGGAGGCGGCCCCCGTGCCTGCCGGCTCACAGGCTGCACGTGGAGCGGGCCTTGCAGCACTGCGGGCCACAGAAGCGGGGCCGCACACCCCGCGCTGGGGCACCAGTGCGCACCCGTGGAAGCGGTCCCCGCAGGTGGCGCCTGAAAGCCAGCAGCCCCGCGTCAGCCGCCGTGCGGCCCCCTCCGTGGGCCGGCCGCCACCCGCGGAAACCCGGGCAAATCAAGGCAAGCCTGCTCCGCAGGGAGGGCTGCTCCGCAGGTCACATGGACCATGTGGGTCGTGCTGTTTTCACAAGCTCTTTCTTGGCAGGTTCCTGCAAAGCTGGCGTTTTCTGCTTTTCGTGCTAAACACCCCCCACAGAACCACTCAGCCACCGAGACAATGGGTCTTCTGAGGACTGGACTCGGGTTCTCGGGTCCCTGATTGAAGCAAACACTCACTCTCCTCCAGCCCCATTTTCTCCTCCAGGAACCTCAACAGACAGACAGACAGGCAGGGCACGCTGCTGCAAATCCCCAAGGCACTTTGGGTATGTGTGCAGGGATTGTGTTTACCGAGCAGCCAGGGAGCGGCAGGAGGAGAAGGGGGCGACAGAGGATGAGGCGGTTGGATGGCATCACCGACTCAGTGGACGTGAGTTTGAGTAAACTCCGGGAGTCGGTGATGGAGGCCTGGCGGACTGCAGTCCGTGGGGTCGCGGAGTCAGACACGACTGACCGACTGACCTGAACTGAAGGAAATCCCACGGACAGAGGAGCCTAGCACGCTGCAGTCCACGGGGTTACAAAAGCGCGGGACACGGCTTGGCGACTGGGCATCAACAGCAAGTGGACATGCTGGGGTCTCGTTTAACTGCAAAAGGCTGCTTTACCCAAAACGGCCTTCCCGGAACACAGAGAGCAGCCCTGAAACACAAGAGGCGATCGTGCTCGCTGGAAGCCAAACAGATCTCACAGCCGCCTGTGCCGTTTCTGGGGAGGAAGGCGTGGGCAGCAAGCGGTCTGCTCCGTGGGCCCTTTCGTGGGGAAAACTGGTGGAGGAGGAGAGAGAACAGCTGTCACAAACACAAGACCCTCTAGTCCTCGGGGACCCCAAGTTGCTCAGCTTTTTTAGCAACCACCCCAGAAACCCGGCAGCCCCAGCCGAAAAGGCTAAACCTAGGCAGGGGCGAGGGGGCTTGACGCTCACCTTTCTTCTCCGCGATGGGGCAGAACCGGGTGTTGCAGGCCTGGGAGACTGCGGGCTTCTGCAGCGTGGAGCAGCCCGCGGCTGGCCGGCCCCCCGCCAGGCACTGCACGGAGCGCGTCTGCACGCCACCCCCGCAGCTGGCCGTGCACTGCGGGAGACACGAGCCGCTGTCATGCTGGGCCACCCGGCCGTCCAGCCACCCCTTTCTGCGGGTCCCGTCCACCCGGGCTCCTCAAGGCGGGCTCTCTCTGTCTCTCGACCGGGCTGGGGGGCTGAACACAGCTGCATATTTCCCAGGTATGGGCACTGTGAAGACGGGCCCAGAAGTCTGAGTATTCTTGAATCGTCAGGGGTCCGATGGACACACACACAAAGCGGCACACGTCTGGGGATACAGGCTGTGGGTCCGTCACGAGACGCTCTCACAAGCCAGCCTTTCTGGTGCCCCTGACTCAGAAAAGCTTGACGAGCCAGCCCCGCACCGCAGAGGTGCGATGACACTCACCCCTCCCGACCCCAGGTTTGGCAGGGACTCCGGATGCCTGGGCGTGGCCGCCCCCTCTCAGGAACACCGTGTCCCTACGCTGGGGCCCCGCACTCTGAGGCTGAGAGCGCAGCAGAGCCAGGGCAGGGAGAGGCGGCTCAGTCAGACCTGTCCTCACCAGCGGGCCGGGCACGTATCCCATAGACCACGGCCGTGGGTCCACCGGAGACCCACTGCCGGCAAGAAACCGGGAGAGATGGGAGCGATCAGAGACGGAGGGACCCAAACCTGCAGCAATGAATCTGCCCAGAAAGAAAGCGGCTCACAGTCTAGACCAAATTCTGACTAGCTCGCGGCACGGCTCACACAAGGCTGCGTGCTCAAGAATGCTAAGAATGTTAAGTGGTAGAGGAGCCCCTGCACAAAGACGGGATCAGAAAACGATCTGGAGATCCTGGTGCGCGGTGGGTTACGTTAAACAGGCACATTAACGCGTGGGGATAAAGCTCTGCTGATTTGGAGACACACACACAACTCAGGCTGCTGCCAAGACGTGTGGACAGGACCAATGCCAGGATCCTCCTGGAGCAGCGGCCCGGGGGTGGTCTTCCACGGCCGAAACCGCCTGCGGCCAGACACTGAGGACTCGCTGCAGACAGAGCCCAGGGAGGTGGCTTGCAAACCCCTTGGGAGAGGGACGCGGTGACGGGGTAAGCAGGACATCTTGGTCTGCCCCTCGACGGAGGAGAGAAGCTGGAAACAGAGGCCCTAGAGCTCATGAGCTGGAGGAATCGTTTGTTCTTCCTTTTTCACTCTTTTGGGACAAAATGTCTGGGCCACTGGAGAGAAAACCCAGGGCTTTTGCTGATGAGCCTGTGGGTTTGGAACCCACCCTGTGAGGCTGAGCCCTGCTCTTCAAAGCCAACATTGGCGAACGCCGTGGGTCGCTCCATTTCGAGGTAGGACACCGGCAGCCCGGGGTCGCGCCAGCTATCTTCCTGGGGCTGCAGCGTCTCTGAGCTTCCCGGCAGAGCCACGCTCCTGGCCTGGCGGCCTCTGACTCAGGTCCCAGGTGCTGCCTCAGCCCCCGTCCCGGGCTGGGAACTCACTTGGGGACATGGTTCCTAGTTCTCATCCTCACTTTCTCATCCGTAGTGTTGAGCCTCTCTGCCTCTGAGCTGAATTTCTTTCATCATGAGCAGCTGAGGCAGATTGCCACTCCCTGCGTATACCGTATCTGTTTATACTGAACCCAAGCTGTGGGCACAGAGGTTGATGTAACTATATTCACAGAAGACAGTTTTTGCAATTAAAATCCACGTTTTTACATGCTGATACTTTTGACCTACTTAAAACAGGAAATGCTTGAAAAGGATACAGTCCAAATGTCCTGTGGTCCAGTATTTTAAATGAAACAATTTCTGATACCATTCGGGGAGGAGTTTGTGTATTTCTAAATGAAAAAGCGACATCAGATTTGAAGATGTGGGTGCTGAGTCACTTCAGCTGTGTTCGACTCTTCGCCACTCTATGGGCCTCAGCCTGCCAGGCTCCTCTGTCTGTGGGATTCTCCAGGCAAGAGCACCGGGGTGGGCTGCCACGCTGTCTCTCCGGAGGATCTTCCCCACCCAGGGACTGAGCCCGGTCCCTCATGTCTCCTGCCCTGGCAGCTGGGCTCTTTACCGCTAGCCCCACTTGGGAAGCCCCAGGTTTGAAGAGAAGCAGAACCAAAGGCAGAAACACAACTAGGAGGCAGGGGGCAGGGTGGGCGGCAAGCAAGAGCAGCCTCCGGTGGGCTTTAAAGATGCTGCTGCTCTACACGGCCTGGCAATAGAGTGTGCAGTACCGGTGACAGTGCCAACAGCCCCAGATGAGGGTGAGGCTGTGTTGGAGGGGAAAGTCCTCCAGACAAGGACCCGGCGGGGCTGCCCTCAGGCACTCATGGGTTCGCTTTCCATCTGGAATCCCACATCCAGCAAACACTCCCTGAATGCTGAGTATGGAGCATGCGCCCTGGTAGACACTGGGGACTGTGTATATGAAATACGCATGCATGCATGTGTACACATATGCCAACATGGGGAACACACCACAGAGCAGCAGGACACTCGCCACGGAGCGACCGGTCTGGATGGCTGTCTTGTGACTGCATCCGCTTTCAAGCAGCTCACGTCAGCGGGGGCGGCCTTGACCTCTGACGCGGCCGCAGTACGGACCTGGCATGATTCTGGGACGGGGGCGCGATCCTCCCCTCCGGAGTGTGCTTTCTGTCCTTGCTTCCTTTTTAGCCCAGGGCGCCCAGGAAGCTGGAGGATGTGGGTCGCGCTTCCTGGGAGGGCAGTCACTACTCGGGCAGGGAAGACGGCCACCTGCAGCTGCTCGGGTCATTCCTGTGGCACCAGGCACAGAGCATGCCTTCTGGGAAGTGCTTTGGAGAGAGACAAAGACTCCTGAAAGTTCCTTTGAAAGGGATGGGGAGCAGATGTCTGCCTGTGGTTCCCGGGATCAGCCTCTGGAATCAGCGGAGATCCCGCTTGCTGGCCCTGAGAGGTCTTCTGCGATGGGGGTGGCCTGGTGGCCTGGTGCCCCGTGGGTCCCACAAGCTTGGTAGGACTTCACCTTGGAGGTCCTGGAGCCAGTGTTGCCTGATACGGTTCTGAGAGCTGGCCAAGGTGGGAGCAGAGGCGTTCGTGGCCGTCCCCGCCATCGTCTTAATCTGCTTTCTCTGCTCCCTTGATGTGGACCGTTTTTAAAGTCCCTACTGAATTTCTTACAATATTGCTTCTGCTTTATGTTTCGGTTTTTTTGGCCTCGAGGCATGTGAGATCTTACCTCCAGGGATCGAACTTGCATCTCATGCACTGGAAGGCCAAGTCCCAACCACCAGACAGCCAGGGAAGTCCCTTCCTTTGCTTCTTAAAAACTGACCATCCAGACCCAAGTGCCCAAGGAGACACTGGGCTCTGAGCTGCTCTGTGCTGCCCTCGTCCTCAGACGGCAACAGGCAGAAGGGCTGTTAGGAGCCCAAAGCCGGAAGCAGGGCCAGGAAGGAGGCTGGGTCAACAGTAGTGAGTGCAGAATCTTCCCTTAGGGGAGGAGGGAGCCAGGGACACGGAGACCCTGGGACAGACCCCGCAGCCCTTCTCGGCCTGGGCTGGCCGAGGCCGGGGACCGGGCGGGTCACAGCCATTCTGGGCGCTCGACCCCCATCCTCATTGGCTCAGCTTTGTGGTTGACCCAAACAGACAATCACCTGTTTCTTCCAGATCTATCCTCATCCATACTCACCTCTGGGGAGCTCAGCCCAGCTTTTACCCAAACCATTACATCCTCTTAGCCTCCACAGGGTGAAGGTTTAGAACAAACACGCTGCACCTGTGTGCTCAGTTGTGTCCGACTCTTTGCGACCCCATGGACGGGAGCCCACCGGGCCCCTCTGTCCATGGGATTCTCTAAGAAAGAACACTGAAGTGGGTTGCCATTTCCTTCTCCAGGGGATCATCCTGATCCAGAGACGGAACCCACGAATCCTCCATCTCCTGCATTGGCAGGCTGGCTCTTCACCACTAGCGCCACCCAGGAAGCCCTGGAACAATCACAAGTGCCCTAAAAGATGGAGTAACCTTTGGAGATCACCCTCTGGAAGTGCCCCCACAACCCTGACCCCCAGAAATCCAATATCTCATGGGCTCGGGCGGGAAGGACCTGGAGCTGGCTCCGTGGGTCTACACTCCGGCAGAAACCTTCCAGCCAGAGGCAGCTGGCAACACCGAGGAGGGGCTCCGCCCGCCACCCCTTCATCCCTACCTGAGACCAGGGCGAGGCAAACCAGCCAGCCCACGGGGGTCCTGCAGCAGCGAACGCAGGGCGCTTGGGGCAGGGAAAGCGGGCGCAGGCACGCTGCAGCTCCAGCTGGGGCCGCGGCAGGTGCAGGCACTTCTTGGAGGCCAGCTCACGGTACTTCCCAGACATGTACTTCTCAGCACACTTTAGGAACCTTTTCTGGGTTCCTCTTTCACAGGTAACAGAGCACTGAAAAGAAGACAGCCAAGGATGCGGGTGAAAGGTATGTCTCCCCACGTGGTGGCCATCTCTCTCGCACAATCGTTGAGTGGAGAAGCCTCCTGATTACATCAACCTGAACATTTATAGATGTGTGAACAGTCAATCCATCCTAAAGTAGATCAACCCTGAACACTCATGGGAAGGACTGAAGCTGAAGCCCCAATACTTTGGCCACCTGATTCATCCTTTTGAACTGAGGTGTTGGAAAAGACTCTTGAGAGTCCCACTCCATCCTAAAGGAAATCAACCCTGAATGCTCATTGTAAGGACTGATTATGAAGCCAGGGATCAGGGGGCCTTCTTTCCCCGGTTGCTATGAAAACCAGCTGTGTGGGCTGCGTATGTGCATGCATCTCAGGACATGCTGTCTCCTCCTGTGGTCACCCCCCTGCCCCACCACCTAGGCACCTCCTGGGAAACCGCTGCAGCTGCTCGGGGTGAGGTGGGTCCCCCAGCCCACAACAGGCGTGATGAACACTCTCCCCGGCCGGCACCTGTTCACCCGCCCATCCACTCCACACTGAGGGAGGGATGATTGTGTGGGTGACCTGGGTGGGGTGCTCCACGGATGTGACAGGAAGCCAGAGGACACGCCAAGGAGTGGAGGCCAGGTGTGGGGCTGAATACCAGGGGCAGTGGGACTGGAGACTTAGAGGAAAGAGTGGAAGCAGAGGAACCCAGCAAGGAGGGGCGGCCCCGAGGTGGAAGGTGGTCGCCCCAGTTCCACCTGGACCTGGCACGCCTACCTGGGACCAGTACGCCTATCTGGGACCAAGGCATCTACCTGGGACCAGTACGCCTACCTGGGGCCTGGCATCTACCTGGGACCTGGCATCTACCTGGGGCCTGGCACACCCGCCTGGGGCCTGGCACACCCGCCTGGGAGGCGTACCCACCTGGGACCAGGCAGACACGAGCCACTGCAGCTTCTTGTCCTTGTGGCAGTGCCTGAGCAGACAGGGCTCGTGAGTCCTGGGCCTGGGCTCGGCGGTGCAGACGGCGTCCGGCAGCAGCTGCGCCCTGGCCGAGGGGTTGGTGCTCTTACAGGCCACGGACCTCTTCCGCCAGCCCTTCCCGCAGGTTCGTGAGCACTGCGCGCGGGGAGAGCGAGTGTCGGCTCCCTCAAGGCGGGGATGGGACCGAGCTGGGGAGACTCCAGTTGCCCCCACCCGCCCGCACTGCACAGGAGGGACCCCGTTCACCACCCCACCCATGCCAGCCCCTCCACCCCACTTACCTCCGCCCAGGGCCCGGTGCTCCACGCCGGGGGGCAGCTCTGAGGCTGGCAGGCCTGTCGGCTGGAGGGGACGGGCTGTGGACACAGGCTGGCGGAGACCCGCTCTGATCTGTAGTGCGCGCGCCGCGTGCACTGGACCGCCCGGCTCTGCGTGCCCCCTCCGCACGTGCGGCTGCAGGCGCTCCAGGTCCCCACCGACCAGCTGCGGGGACAGGGGACCCCAAGGTGAGGGGCGGGGCTGCGTCTCCAGCCGGAGGGGACTGGGGTCCGGGTCCGGGGCATCAACCGGCAAAGCTTCCCACCTGCTGCCTCCGCACGCAGTCCTTCTCAGTCCCCGGGAGGTCTCCCTGGCGCGGCCCCTTCTAACTTCCTGATTAGTGTTCTTGACCTCAGGCCTCCCCTCCCCTGGCTGTCAGCTTCTCTCGGGCTTGGAAATAACTCCCCTCAACGCAGTGCGCAGTGCGTCTGTTTCCCGCTCCCGCCCGCGCCCCTGCAACCTTTTCCTAAAAGGAAAATTTCAAACGTATACAAATATAAAGGCCCTCCGTGTCTCTGTCCAGCCAGTCTCAAAGATTATCAGCTTATGTGCCCGATCCCTATAGCATTTTGAAGCAAATTCTAGACACACTAATATTTCAATACACACCTCTAAAGGATAAGGAGTCTTAGGCTTTTCAGCCTAATTATAATGCCATGTGACATTTGAAAATTTTAAAAATCATCCCTTAACATCATTAAATATTCAGTGTTCCATTCCCAATTATGTTGTCCCTGTCAAAATTTAATCTGCTTGTTGGAGTCAGAATCCAAATAAAGCTCCTGCTTTGAACTGGTTGATGTGTCTTTCTTTAACTCTCTAGGTTCTCCGAAATTTCGTTTAGTTTTCTCTTTGTTACAGAATGACAGAATGATGGCTCACCTTACTACATCTCTACAGCTTTCTTTCTTTCTTTTTTTTTTTTTTGCTGATCACAGGACTTTGCAAGCTACATCTCTGTGGTACCACTTAGAAGGCTCTCTGTCCTCTGCCCTTCTTGCAGTTAAGTCATTGATCTAAAGACTTTGTCGTATTTGGGGGTTTTGTTTTGT
>SJYX01002585.1:114003-178266 GCA_006410675.1 Oreotragus oreotragus
CCCACAGTGCTGTGGGCCAGGGTTTGAGCCCAGGGTCCAGCCTGCGGGCGAGGCACTCCCTGGCTCCCTTTCTGTGCTTACATGTTGCCCTCTTTGTGCCCTGTGCTCTTCCAAATGCTTGTGTGGATTAATCCACTCCCTCACCCATCCGTCTAACAACCCCAGGGAAGTGTCATCAGAATTCTCATTGTACAGATGAGGAAACCGAGGCCCTGAGGCGGTGGACCCTGGTCGCAGCCCCTCAGGCTCTGGACAGTCAAGGTCACACAGCCGGGAAGCAGCAGAGCCAGAGGGAACGGGGGCTGTCTCTTATACACCTCAAGATGTGTATAAGAGACAGGGTGGAAGGTGGTCGCCCCAGTTCCACCTGGACCTGGCACGCCTACCTGGGACCAGTACGCCTACCTGGGACCTGGCATCTACCTGGGACCTGGCATCTACCTGGGACCTGGCACACCCGCCTGGGGCCTGGCACACCCGCCTGGGAGGCGCACCCACCTGGGACCAGGCAGACACGAGCCACTGCAGCTTCTTGTCCTTGTGGCAGCGCCTGAGCAGACAGGGCTCGTGAGTCCTGGGCCTGGGCTCCGCGGTGCAGACAGCGTCCGGCAGCAGCTGCGCCCTGGCCGAGGGGTTGGTGCTCTTACAGGCCACGGACCTCTTCCGCCAGCCCTTCCCGCAGGTTCGTGAGCACTGCGCGCGGGGAGAGCGAGTGTCGGCTCCCTCGAGGCAGGGATGGGACCGAGCTGGGGAGACTCCAGTTGCCCCCACCCGCCCGCACTGCACAGGAGGGACCCCATTCACCACCCCACCCATGCCAGCCCCTCCACCCCACTTACCTCCGCCCAGGGCCCGGTGCTCCATGCCGGGGGGCAGCTCTGAGGCTGGCAGGCCTGTCGGCTGGAGGGGACGGGCTGTGGACACAGGCTGGCGGAGACCCGCTCCGATCTGTAGTGCGCGCGCCGTGTGCACTGGACCGCCCGGCTCTGCGTGCCCCCTCCGCACGTGCGGCTGCAGGCGCTCCAGGTCCCCACCGACCAGCTGCGGGGACAGGGGACCCCAAGGTGAGGGGCAGGGCTGCGTCTCCAGCCGGAGGGGATTGGGGTCCGGGTCCGGGGCATCAACCGGCAAAGCTTCCCACCTGCTGCCTCCGTGCGCAGTCCTTCTCAGTCCCCGGGAGGTCTCCCAGGCCCGGCCCCTTCTAACTTCCTGATTAGTGTTCTTGACCTCAGGCCTCCCCTCCCCTGGCTGTCAGCTTCTCTTGGGCTTGGAAATAACACCCCTCAACGCAGTGCGCAGTGCGTCTGTTTCCCGCTCCCGCCCGCGCCCCTGCAACCTTTTCCTAAAAGGAAAATTTCAAACGTTTACAAATATAAAGGCCCTCCGTGTCCCTGTCCAGCCAGTCTCAAAGATTATCAGCTTATGTGCCCGATCCCTATAGCATTTTGAAGCAAATTCTAGACACATTAATATTTCAATACACACCTCTAAAGGATAAGGAGTCTTAGGCTTTTCAGCCTAATTATAATGCCATGTGACATTTGAAAATTTTAAAAATCATCCCTTAACATCATTAAATATTCAGTGTTCCATTCCCAATTATGTTGTCCCTGTCAAAATTTAATCTGCTTGTTGGAGTCAGAATCCAAATAAAGCTCCTGCTTTGAACTGGTTGATGTGTCTTTCTTTAACTCTCTAGGTTCTCCGAAATTTCGTTTAGTTTTCTCTTTGTTACAGAATGACAGAATGATGGCTCACCTTACTACATCTCTACAGCTTTCTTTCTTTCTTTTTTTTTTTTTTGCTGATCACAGGACTTTGCAAGCTACATCTCTGTGGTACCACTTAGAAGGCTCTCTGTCCTCTGCCCTTCTTGCAGTTAAGTCATTGATCTAAAGACTTTGTCGTATTTGGGGGTTTTGTTTTGTATCCACAGGCGCCGTGAAATAGTGCCAATCCCAGGTGGGCTGCTGCTGCTGCTAAGTCGCTTCAGTCGTGTCCGACTCTGTGCAGCCCCAAATTGCTGAACAAAACCACCAGCGCGCGTCCTCAAGTTCTCAAAGGGGCCTGGGACCCAAATCACGGTCGGGCCTGTCTTTGGGCTTTTGTGAAACTTCTCAAGGAGGAGGAGGCGATGGAGGGAGGAGAGGGGACGAGGTGGCACTTGCTGGGTTGGGAAGAGGGGGTGCCCCCACCCCCGGGACTTGGTAGCGCTGCAGGGGCACTGGGCACTCTCGGGATGCACTGTGAAGCAGGGTAGCGCCTGCCGCGCCAACAAACAAGGATGCCCCAGCTACCCGTGACTCCGGCCCTCCCATGGGGATTTCCGAGCTGGGCTGACGAGAGGCCCCACTCCCTACACAAGGAACTTAAGGATGTCGCAGTCCTCAGCAGTTCCAGCCCTCCAGTGTGAGCCAGAAGGCCCTAAGGGAATTCAAGAGAGAGAAAAATGTCTCCTTAAATATGCAGGGTGCTGGCCCCAGATAGCCGAGAGGCGCATGACAGGAATGACTTCAATGAGCCCAGACCCTTGCATCTTCCATGCATAGAACACTAAATTCCTTAACTTAGTATCTGACTTTCCTTGCTTAATAATCTTTGATGTTCAGACTGCCTGCCCTCCTTGTTGCAGACTGGTGTATAGCCTGACTCCCCCTCCCGCTTCCTTGGAGCAGTTTTCTCAGGGTCACCGAGATGCCTTTTCCTGAGCTTGGAATCCTTAACATTCCCGATAAATAACTCTCTACTTTCAGGTTGCGACTGTATTTTTGTAGTCTACAGAACCATGATATGTTTACTTAGCTTTGTTTGTAGAAGCTTTGAGCTAGATATGCCAAAGTATTTCTCATGAACAGACTCTATTATCTTCCTAAGAAAATCATTTAGAAGCCGTAATGAAAAGGTTTGCTTGTGAGAACTGTTCCGTATTAACTGCGGAAATGCTTTCACTTCTCACTGTTAACAAGATTGTTACTGTTGCCTAGTCACTCGGTTGCGTCCAACTCTTTGCGACCCCGTGGACTGGAGCCCACCAGACTCCTCTGTCCATGGGATATTTCAGGCAAGAAATCTGGAGTGGGTTGCCATTCCATTCTCCAGGGGAGATCAAACGGTCATCTCCTGCATTGCAGGTGGATTGGGAAGCCTGGGCTTTACCATAATGTTAAACCATGTAAATTATGCAAACTCCTTATGAAACCCGGGCTTTGGGCTCCTGGCTGTGTTGAGTCTTCATCTGGAGGCTCTCCATTGCTTTTCTATTTTTTTATGTTTCCTCCCACTTCTTATGTTTGCCTCTCAACCGTGCAGCCTCATAAACTCTAACTGGTCAACCCTGGGGCTGCGGAGGTGTCTTGGCGGCTCCCGGACTTTTCACATCCCTGTGTTAAGTCCTCAGTCTCCACCATCTTAAGCTGTTCCAGTGGGGTTTGTGCATGCTCTGACCTCCTCTTAGCCGCACATCATTAAGAAATGGTCCTATGCAAAAATCGTTCACAAGGCACCTGGAGATGCCAAGTGTTTGCTTTGTTTCACAGGCAGAGCTCCGGGGAAATGTCTTGACTGCAGCTCAAGAAAGAGTCAAAATCCACGCAGGCTTCTGTGCTGGTGTCTGAGGGTCCACTGAGCAGAACGAGGCGTGTCGGGTGGCTGACGAGTGGCCATACCTGTCCTGCTGTGGCCTGGCTTTTCAAGTCCGCCAGGCGAAACAGAGCCGGCGGCTGGTATGACTCACGTCAGTCAGGTGTCCCAGGCAGGGCCTGGAGCGCTCGGCCACGCAAACGCCACGGTGCTGCCCCCAGCCGAGGGGTCACCTGGCNGGCGACACAGAGCCGGCGGCTGGTATGACACGTCAGTCAGGTGTCCCAGGCAGGGCCTGGAGTGCTCGGCCACGCAAACGCCACGGTGCTGCCCCCAGCCGAGGGGTCACCTGGCAGGACTCACCCCGCAGCTCTCAGAGCTGCCTGGACACGTGGTGGAGTTTCCAGCGTTAACGCAACAGTTCGGGCAGGGTTCCCTGGTACCATCTGCTCCTTGGTCATTGTCGCTGTCAACAGTCAGGAGCTGCTTCCAATAACATGACTTTTGTCTTCCCATTAAAAAAATAGCAACATTTTGGTTTTGGTTATTTAATGTTTCCTCTGAAAATGTGACAAGGGTATTTGAAAACGCAAATTCTCAACAAGGGTATTTGGTTTAGTGCAGTGCGTCGTCATGAAGCACTCCCCAGGCGGGCTCAGGGCTGTGACCGCCTTTCAGACTCAGAGGTCACCCTTGGCGGGGACCAGGCTTGTGGCTCACGGCTGAGCCCCACCTGGATGGTCAGCTCAGGGCTGTCACAGAGTCAGTGTCAGAAACCACTAACTTCATTTTAGAATTGGGTTTCAGTGACTCTTCCTGTTCCCTTCAAAGCTTTCAGACGAAGCGCCCCCTGCTGGTCCCATTTTCAGGAGTCACTCCTGGTCGTCGGTGGAGAGGCCTCTCGTAAGCACACGGGGTAATGCCCGGGCAGAGCCTGGTTCACGGGGTGAACCTAGACAAGGCCGTGTTCACCGCTGGGTTTAGCTCCAGGGAGGTGCGGGCTGGACGGGGCGAAGGACAGCATGCAAACCCAGCTCCAGTTACAAAGTGTCCCCCACATCGGCCAGGACTTTCACAGCTGGTGTCTGTCACGGCCTTCAGGCAGGATGCGCTCAGTCACATTGCCCGCTTTGACTTTGTGACATGATCCTTAAAATCCTCTGTGAGTACAAACACGGACATTCACACGCCCCATGCTCAGCGGCCTGGACTGTGACAGTTGCCACTGCAGCCCAGCGGTCACTGTGTGGGTTTTGAGACAGAAGGATCTTGTCTTCATAGGAAACTACAGCCACGTCACACATGCAGGTGACTTGAGGTTTACCACACTTTTCATCTACATGAAATTGTCGACTTAACAAACATTCACAACCTAAAAAGCTGAGAGTTATGTTTTATTTGGTGGGAATTTTTAGGGCTTAAGCCCAGGAGGCAGAATCTCAAGGAACTCTTCGAGAACTCTCCAAGGAGCTGAGGGGAGGAGTAAGGTTACATGGAAGTTTTGCAACAAAGGGCAGGTAGTCTGAACATCGAAAGAATATTGTTGAAGAAAACCAGTGAAGGAATTTAGCGCTTTTCTGTATATGGGAAGGCGCAAGAGTCTGGGCTCATTAAATTGTTCCTTTCATGTGCTGTTGGGGCCAGTAACCTGTGTTTTCACATCCTAAGCTCCCCAGGACTCACTGTAGGGAATAGCCGCCGTCAGACGGCTGCTAGATCACGGGGATTCTTCTCCTCCCTGAGCGCCCTTAGGACTCAGCAGCTCACACTGGAGGGCTGCCATCGCAGGAGACAATGACACCCTTGTGTACTGATATGGCGGGAAATACTCCACTGCTTTCGAGACAACAACGCACATCCCACAATAAACAGATGTCAGTTTGAAAAACCTGCCATAGCCACAGGACGAGAATGTCTGCAAACACGTTAACTTAAAAAGAGAGCAGACAAACTGGGAGCTGAAAGCTCGGCAGCTGAGATCACAGGACTCAGGGTGATGAAGAGGGAGAGAAGCTGATTCCTGAGCCCATCTGGCAGCTGGCCACGCGTGGGCTGTTTGCTGGCCTGGCCCATCTGCCGAGTCGGGAATTACTGGTCTCTGTCAGGGGATGCTTCAACTGTATCAGAGGGTGCCAGCTGCGCTCCAGGCCAGTTCCAAGGCAGAAATCCAGTGCTGAAAGGGCCAATAGTCTCGGAAACCAATTGTGTGAGTGAGTGGTATCAGAGGCCAGAGTGTTGGACACACAGCCTGCACTCTGCACTCGTGCCTTGATGCCTGGAGCAAGTCCTCCTGAAGTGCAGCAGTAAGTACATTAGGAGTGACAGCAACGCGCCAAACACGCACGCGCATCCTCTATCATGTGCTGGCAGGGGTGTTCCAGGCCAAACATGCACGCCCGTCCTCTATCATGTGCTGGCAGGGGTGTGCCAGGCCAAACACGCACGCGCATCCTCTATCATGTGCTGGCAGGGGTGTGCCAGGCCCTCCGGCTGCCTACGGGATGCATTCTTCCAGAAGCAATGCTGGGAAAGGCCTCCATGGTCACCCAGAACTGAAAGTCCACTACTGATGACTGGATGGCAAGGATGGGGGCCAGACTTCAGGAAACTGGGCACCTGGATCAAGAAGCCAGGCTCTGGGAAGCTGGCAGCTCAACAGTGACTTCATTTTGTTCAGTCTCAAAAGGCAAACTCCTTTGTTTGATGTGAAAGTGAAGGAGAGATTTATAATGAGTCACGCACAGGACTGAATTTTTTCATCGTTAAAGGCAGCATTTCTTTGCTGACTCACATGGAACCAAACTGCAGGACCTCAAAACCTTCCCATAAAGGAGGTTTGGTGGGTGTTAATTTTACGGACTGTGAGAAGCCAAAGATATGGAGATTTTTTATTATTCAGGGGCGGATGTGCTATTTTTACTGAACTTTTCTGTCTCACTCCCCTGTCATCAAATATTATCTTAAGAAGAATCAGTAAGATCTACAGAGCTTCATTTACATGGGGGAGGCATGGGAAATGGAATTATGAGGGACGCACAGGCCGAAGAAACCTACCTCGCTGTTCCAGACAGCCTTGATAATCCCCTGTTTCAGCACAAACCCTTCATCTGGAGGTTTCTTCTCTGCAGACTGTGGAAGGTGTGTGTATTCCATTAACTCAAATGAAAAACCCCAGTTCATAAAAGGTGAGAGGGAAATGCTTAGATTCCGAGTGACACTGAAGGCCTGTTCTTTGCAGGGCTGCCCCCCTTTAGCCAGTTTCCACGGGAAACTGGGAGAAAGAGGCTGGGTCTTAGCGTTGGGAAGGGCTTCAGAGATGGTTTGCTTTTCCAGTCGCATCTTATGGAGGGGAAGAGGCACCTCAAGAAGCAAAGGGTCATGGAGGAGGTAGATAATGCAAACAGGACAGAGCGCAGGACTTCCCCAGCGCTGCTCTCCGACTCATCCTTGCTCTGCTGGAAGAGTGAGCATCTTCCCATCGTGAGATGTCAGCGTGGGGAAGGCAGCCACCTCCCGCTCCTCTTCACCCCATTCAGCACCCAACCATCAGCTCTGTGTCACAAACACCTCTGCTATGGAGTAAAAATGAAAAACTGGGGTGGTAACTACATACAGGCAGCCAGTGAGCAACCTATGCCCAACTGCAACTGAAACTGAGTAACGACTTGGTCGGTGGTAACTCCCTCCACCTTCCTTGTGCCCCAGGATGACCCCAGGGGCTGAGAGGACCTGTGGCTGAGCCCGGCGCTGAGACAGTGTTTCCCAAACCACGGCTGCCTGGCAGGGCTTTCACACACCCACACGCACCTGGTCCCTCCTGTGCTCTGCAGGAATCACAAATCTGCGCTTGAGAGTCAGAAATCTGAATTTTTGCAAAGCCCTCCTTCCCTGGACTGGGGAGGAGGGCTCCGTAAAAGGCTTGAGGTGACCAAGAAACAGGACACCTCTCATCGGGGCAGTCCAGGGCTCCGGCTCCTGCGGGGGGTAACTGCCCTCACTCCCAGGTGTAGTAAAGTGGTCCTGATGCTGTTTTTAATGATTATGAGAACTCAGAGGTGCCAATAAAACATCAGGGGCAAAGCCTGGTGAGTGGGTTCCTCTCCAGAAAGCCATCGACTCTCACTCCCCATCACAGGAAATCAGAAAAGCCCACTGAGGCAACCCCATTGCCTGGCAGTTCCCATGCCCCGGCCACCCCAGCTTCAAGCATCATTCCCGGCTGTAAACACTCTTCTCTGGAGCTGGCGTCTGGTCCCAGACTCAGCGACCGAGCCTCTGGGAGGCTTGCATGTCAGGCAGGCTTGGGCTCCTTCTGGAAGAAAGACTTCTCAGAACCGGAGTGGTGGAGGAGCTCGGCTGGAGCAGAGCTGCCCCTCCTGTGTGGCCCTTCTGGGCTCAAAATGAAGCGCTCAGAGAAGCGAAGGCAGACACATCCAGTGCTGACACTCTTCCGACCCTCCCGACAACCCAACCTGATGGCTGGGGAGTCACGGTTCCGACCTGAGGACGGGCCCATGGAGCCAGGTCTTTGTCAGTGCACGTTTCTCTTAGGCATTGTCCACTTTAAAGTGTGCAATGTGCAAAGCGAGGACTAGAGTCCGGGAGACATCGCCTCAGTGGCTCTGAGAAATCACTCCAGAGATGTGGGGGAGTTGGTGGGGGACAGGAAGGTCAGGACACAAGTGATTTTGGAGAAGCGGGAGTTCATGCAATTCAGCACATATCTTTCCAGAATGTTTCTGCTAATCTCATGAAGCTTTTGCTAATCATGAGAAGCAGCTGTCACCATGAAGGATTTTAGTGCTTTTCTAGATACAGGGAGATACAAAAATTGGGCTCATAAAACCAGCTCCTGAAAATGGCTAACAGTCTGAATGAAGACCTGCCTCCAGTGTTGCCTTGAGCACAGAGGGCCTCCTCTCTGCTCTCCACCCTGAACTCCTTGCGGCTTCCCTGGTGGCTCAGATGGTAAAGGATGTGCCTGCAATGAGGGAGACCTGGGTTCTATCCCTGGGTCGAGAAGATCCCCTGGAGCAGGGAATGGCAACCCACTCCAGTATTCTTGCCTGGAGAATTCCATGGACAGAGGAGCCTGGCAGTTACAGCCCATGGGGTCACCAAGAATGGGACAAGACCGAGTGGCTAACTCACTGAACTTCTTTCTAGGGGTGTTGAAGTTCAGTAGCTGTAGCAGTACATGATTTAACACTTGTAGAGATACTTAACATGCAGAAAACTAAGATCATGGCATCCGGTCCCATCACTTCATGACAAATAGATGGGGAAACAGTGGAAATAGTGAAAGGCTTTATTTTCTTGGGCTCCAAAATCACCGCAGATGGTGACTGCAGCCATGATATTAAAAGATGCTTACTCCTTGGAAGGAAAGTTATGACCAACCTAGACAGCATATTAAAAAGCAGAGACATTACTTTGCAAACAAAGGTCTATCTAGTCAAGGCTATGGTTTTTCCAGTAGTCATGTATCGATGTGAGAGTTGGACTATAAAGAAAGCTGAGCGCTGAAGAATTGATGCTTTTGAACTGTGGTGTTGGAGAAGACTCTTGGACTCTTGAGAGTCCCTTGGACTGAAAGAAGATCCAACCAGTCCTTCCTAAAGGAAATCAGTCCTGAATATTCAGGACTGATGGTGAAGCTGAAACTCCAATACTTTGGCCACCTGATGTGAAGAACTGACTCATCTGAAAAGACCCTGCTGCTGGGAAAGATTGAGGGCAGGAGGAGAAGGGGATGACAGAGGATGAGATGATTGGATGGCATCACCAACTCAATGGACATGAGTTTGAGTAAACTCTGGGAGTTGGTGATGGACAGGGAAGCCTGGCTGCTGCAGTCCATGGGGTTGCAAAGGGTCAGACAGGACTGAGCAACTGAACTGAACTGAACTGAGAGATACGTGGCAAGTGCCAGTCTGTATCTGACAGGATGGAAGCTTGTGACAATAGATGTATTCATAGCTGGGGACACCATTTAGGTTACAAATATTCTACCACTCCACCCCCTCAGTAGACAGTTGGTTTTTTACTGGGCAAGACCAATATAACTTCTGACATGCGACTCCAGCATCGCACCCCAAGAGAACACAACAGCAGGTGCCTCCACCGTCAGCCTCTGTTCCTGGGGATGCTCCGCCATCAGCGTCTGTTCCTGGGGATGCTTGCCATCGGTTCTGTTCTCTGAACACGAGACGCCCTCTGAATGGGTGCCTCCTTCTCACTGATGCATTTCCAGCCTCGGGAGCAGCTCCCCGCTCTGTTATGAACTGACTCTTCAGATTCTTGGACGTCTTTTCTGTCTTGGCAAAACAGCCGGGCTTCTGCCTACGCTGTGCTGAGCGCCGGGTGGGGTGAAGGGCCAGCCGTGCCCAAGGCTGTCAGCATACTTCCCTGACACCCAGTGACGCCTGGCCGCACAGGAACCAGTGGAGCCCGCCCTCAGGGTTGCCTCTGCCAGCTGAACTTGGAATCGGAATTATGTAATATAATGAGGCTTGGTGTCGCTGGATGAAACATGAGCTTGGAAAAGGAGAAGGCTGTTTCTATGAACACTGAGTTGAATCTTTGGAATGATTCAAGTCATTAAATGGAACTGCTCTCAGCTTAGGTGTGGCTCAGAGAAAAATAAAGTCTGGAGAAAACATGAAAGATTTAAGATGATTTTGCGCCCGGGTGAATGGGACAGGTTTCAAGTTTTTTCCTTCAAGAAACTTAAACAGAACATCATAGGTGTGGGCATATTTTATGCAAATAATCAACTTAGATCTTTAATAGGCAGATTCCTACCCAAATAAGCTTTGGTTATAACTGAAGGAGTTAGCAAATGGATGAACATTTCTGTATTTTAAGTGAAAAGACAGGTTCAAGGCATATGTGTATCTATGTATTTTTAAAGGAGTTTCCCTGAATTTACCATTTTCATCAGTGGACCAAATGAGGGTCACTCTCGTCCTCTGTTTGATGAGAACCCTGACTCCCCACCGTAGGCATCTCACCCGTAGAGACCTCTGCATCTCCATCACATGGCACTCCCACCTGGCATGTGATGGGAGCTCAGAGCCAGCATTCCCCACTGCCCCACTGTGCCCCCTCTGTCCTGCGTGCCCATTCCAGGGGGCGGAACCCCTGCTGGTTTCTGTCCTCTAGCTCTTCCCATGTCTCCCCCAGCCACAGATTCTATTTCCCGATTCCCCAGCAAAGCTACCCCTTCCTGAGTGTGTGTGCGTGTGTGCTAAGGCGCTTCAGTGATGTCTGACTCTTGGGGACCCCGTGGACTGTAGCCAGCTAGGCTCCTCTGTCTGTGGGATGGTCCAGGCAAGAATACTGGGGTGGGTGGCCATGTCCTCCCTCCAGGGAATCCTCCTGACCCAGGGATCAAACCCACATCTCTTACAGCTCCTGCAGGGGCAGGTGGGTTCTTTACCGCTAACACCACATGGGAAGCCCCTCTGACCAAATCCAGGTGGATGGCGGTTCATTTTATGTGTCAACTTGACTGGATCATGGTACCCAGATATTCACTCAAATATTAGTCCAGGTGTTTCTGAGGAGGTGTTTATTTTTTTTTTTTTAAGATGAGGTTAGCATTTAACTCAGGAGGTTCTAAGTGAAGTTGATCATCCCCCATAACGTGGGTGGGCCTCACTCAATCAGCTGAAGGCCTTAACAGAAAAATACTGAGGTTCCCCAGAAGAAAGCCAGCAGACAACCTTTGAACTTGAACCACGGCACTGACCCTTCCCTGGGTCTCCAGATTTTGGACCTGCCAGCCTCCACAATTACATGGGTCGATTTCTTAAAATCTCTCCACACACACACACACACACACACACACACACACACAAGCACACTGGGCTCCTTGCCTTCCTCCTCGGATACTTACGATTTGGTAAAGTACTAGGTGGAGAGTACTAAGCCTCATCCTAGTGCAGGGTGACTCCTCCACTCCATCCTCCACCTTCCCTCTCCTCCTCCTCCTCAGCCCTCACCTGGCGGGTGAGGTCATTCACATGCAGTCCAGCTGGCTCTATAAATACAGCCTCTCTGTCTATCTACTCAACAGACAAGCAAAGAAGGAAAGCCATGTTTCCTTCCTGCATCAATTGTATTTCATATGTACTTTTTTGACAGTCAATGAAGAGCTGATAAGAGCATAACTAGTAAATACGAATTTTTTAAAAGTGAAAAAATCCCACAAACATGTGCCCATTAATTTTGTTGCATTGCTTCTACGTGATTTTCTAATTATGGGTCAAGATCACGTGCTCAAGAGATCATGCTGCTGAAAGTATGTACTTCTCCACTCAGAAAAGAATTACTGAGAAACTTTAGAACTAAGTTCTAAAAATGGTGCTGGGGAAGAATGAGGGAATATGGAAAACAATGCTGACCTAACATATTTATTTACATCTGCAGAAAGGAAACATGGAAACTATCTCAACTATACTCAGCTGAATTAGAGATACAGGAAGGGCCCTGGGCGGATTTTCCCGCCTGTCCAGGTGTTTCCCACCTGAGCACAGAGCAGACATAGATGGTGGTTGGTGAAGGAATGCGGTCTACACTGTGAAGGGTTAGAGCCACCTCGCAACCAGGGCAACATCGTGACGCAATTATCCTCCAAAAAATTAAAGAGACCCTGGAAAAGAGCCTGGTGCTAGGAAAGAATAAAGGTAAAGGGAGAAGAAAGGAGAGGAGTTCTGAACAGTCACTGGAAGGAGTCATGCTGAAGCTGAAACTCCAACACTTTGGCCACCTGAGGTGAAGAACTGACTCATTTCAAAATACTCTGATGCTGGGAAAGACTGGAGGTGGGAGGAGAACCGACTGACAGAGGCTGAGATGGTTGGACGGCATCACCGGCGCAATGGACGTGAATGTGAGTAGGCCCTGGGAGCTGGTGATGGACAGGAAGGCCTGGGGTGCTGCAGTCCATGGGGTCGCAGGGCCAGACATGACCGAGGGACCAAACAACAGCAACAGAGAGAAAAGGAAGTAAAAAAAGCCTGTCTTTCCAAAGGAAAAGGGAATGAGACGCTGTGAGAACCCCTGAGAGACGACGCTAAAGCTTTTTGAGTTACGGGAATAAGAAGACTCTTGTGGTTTCTTGACCTGCTTTCATGCAACAGCTTATTAAGGAACGCTCCCAAAGGATAAAGGCTCCTTCTCCCACCATATCCAGAGAAAATGGCATTACTGTCCACAACGCTTACACATTTTGATAGCAGGTGAGGAAATGATACAATTTATGGACAATCCAGTTGTATGAACAAGAGCTTACATGTTATGTAGATCTGTGGATTCCACATGGGATTTCCTTATTGATTTAGAGAAACTTTCCTATCCTGAAGATATGCCATTTCCCAATTGAGAAAGGATGAGGGAACATTTACCCAAATCGCTGAGTGGGGTGTGTGTAAATACACCCTTTAACTCACTCTAAGAGACACTCACAAGCTCTCGACAGAAGGCCTGAACCCGTAAGGGTTCAGATTCTCTCAACTATTTGGATTATGCTTGGAGAAGGAAACGGCAACCCACTCCAGCATTCTTGCCTGGAGAATCCCTTGGACAGAGGAGCCTGGTGGGCTACAGTCCACAGGGTCGCAAAGAGTTGGACACAACTGAAGCAACTTAGCACACACACATGGATTATGCTGCTGCAATAACATGAAGGGTTATTTTTCCCCGAAAAAGGCTGACAGATAATAGAGATGACATATTCTATTCAGACACTCTTTTTCTGAAAAGAAAAAAAAAAAAGCTTTCATCTAGCCCAGGAGTTGGCAAGCTTTTCCCTAAAGGGCCAGAGAGTAGACAGTAAGTAGTTTAGGCCGGTGGCTACACGATTGCAAGTCCTCCACCTCGCTGTGGCAGGGAGAAAGCAGCCAGAGGCAGGATGTAAGAGAACGGGCAGGGAGTGTCCCAATAAAACTTTATTTGCAGAATCAGGAGGTGGGCTGCACGTGGCCCTGGGGCCACAGTGTGCCAGCCCCAGACTTATCCGTTCCACTTAGGAAGGCGAGGACCGAACACAGCTGCAGACACCAGGAAGCACTGGGTATTTGTACGACAACCGGGATGGCTCTATAAGGTCAGTGTGTCAGGGTTTAGGCCCAGCCTGAGTGCAACCAAAGCAGATTACTGGGAGGAGTGGGTGGGCACACTGCCTCATCATGGGGGACGGATGCCAACAAGACAGTAGCGACAGCAAGAACAGCCAGCCGCATACAATATATCTTGAAGTTCCAACAAAAAAGAGTCGCAAATAAGACGGAGAATCAAATGCAAAGCATGTGGCTTCAGTACACGGGGGCAGGGGGCAGATCGTGGGCTCCCTGAAGGGACAGCCAGGCTGGGCTCTGAGAACCCAGACAGCTGAGAGCTCCCGACTGTCCTGCAGCCCTGCGAGCTGGGGGCGCTCCTGGAGGACACGGGTGAGCTCGGGAAGGCCCACAGTGCTGTGGGCCAGGGTTTGAGCCCAGGGTCCAGCCTGCGGGCGAGGCACTCCCTGGCTCCCTTTCTGTGCTTACATGTTGCCCTCTTTGTGCCCTGTGCTCTTCCAAATGCTTGTGTGGATTAATCCACTCCCTCACCCATCCGTCTAACAACCCCAGGGAAGTGTCATCAGAATTCTCATTGTACAGATGAGGAAACCGAGGCCCTGAGGCGGTGGACCCTGGTCGCAGCCCCTCAGGCTCTGGACAGTCAAGGTCACACAGCCGGGAAGCAGCAGAGCCAGAGGGAACGGGGGAGAGCTCTCAGCCGCCCTGAGTTCTGCTGCTCAGTGAGTCCAGGCCTCTGCGAGGTGGGCCTTTTAGCTGGGGAATCGAATGAGGCCATCATTCAGTGTGGCTTAGCTCTAAACCAGCCCAGGATAAACGCGTATATCTGGGGGAGGAGCATTAATCTTAAGTGGGTAGTGAAAAATTTTACATGTATTGCTTTCACTTACGTTCAGTTCAGTTCAGTTCAGTCGCTCAGTCGTGTCCGACTCTTCACATATGTGTAAGTGTGGAATTCACTATTCAAGGTAAACGCTGTGTATTTCTACTTTATAGGCCCTGAGGCGGTGGACCCTGGTCGCAGCCCCTCAGGCTCTGGACAGTCAAGGTCACACAGCCGGGAAGCAGCAGAGCCAGAGGGAACGGGGGAGAGCTCTCAGCCGCCCTGAGTTCTGCTGCTCAGTGAGTCCAGGCCTCTGCGAGGTGGGCCTTTTAGCTGGGGAATCGAATGAGGCCATCATTCAGTGTGGCTTAGCTCTAAACCAGCCCAGGATAAACGCGTATATCTGGGGGAGGAGCATTAATCTTAAGTGGGTAGTGAAAAATTTTACATGTATTGCTTTCACTTACGTTCAGTTCAGTTCAGTTCAGTCGCTCAGTCGTGTCCGACTCTTCACATATGTGTAAGTGTGGAATTCACTATTCAAGGTAAACGCTGTGTATTTCTACTTTAGATCATCGCCACACAGAGCACTTTTTTCAAAAGTCCATAATGACCCAGTATTGAATCAGTGCTACGGTTTCTCCAGTAGTCAGGTACAGATGTGAGAGCTGGGCCCTAAAGAAGTCTGAGTGCCGAAGAATTAATGTTTTTGAAATGTGGTGCCAGAGAAGACTCTTGAGAGTCCACTGGACAATAAGGAGATCAAACCAGTCAATCCTAGTGGAAATCAACCCTGAATAGTCACCGGACGGACTGCTGCTGAAGCTGAAGCTCCAGTCCTTTGGTCACCCGATGAGAAGAGTCGCCTTGCTGGAAAAGTCCCTGATGCTGTGAGAGATTGAGGGCATGAGGAGAAGGGGGTGACAGAGCATTTGAGGGCATGAGGAGAAGGGGGTGACAGAGCATCAGACGGCTGGATGGCATCACCGGCTCGATGGACATGAGTTTGAGCAAGCTCTGGGAGTTGGTGATGGACAGGGAAGCCTGGCGTGCTGCAGTCCATGGGGCTGCAGAGTCAGGCAAGACTGAGAGCCTGAGCAACAGCAGTATCACAAAATGCTCAGTTAGGTCCACGCTCCTCCCAAATAGTTTTCTCCTCCGTCACTACTACCTCCAGATTTTCTATAACATCTGAACTATCTCTTCCTGCCTCTCAGGAAAACCTGTTTAGTGATGTCCTAGGGGAAAGCCTATGCATCTAAAAGGAATTTAAACATTTCAAAACTGACTTAGGTTCAGTTTTCTTTCTTTTAAAATGGATGACCTTCCCAGAGGAGAAGGCTAAATTCATCTCTCAAGGTGCAAAATGTGATTTAAGCCATGGAAGATTCACTAGGAACTTCGCAGAGACTCACTTTCTTCGGATCCCTGTTTTCCTTGGAAGGAACGTCAGTTTCTTGTTCTAATACAGAAGGTGAACTGGCCCCAGTGTGTCTTCTTCCGTTTATGAGGAGGATTTTAAAAATGATGGCATCACTCCTACAGTGTCAAGCTTTTCTGGTATTTTTGCTGTAGGGTTTGTTGGATCGTCACTCCCAGATAAATACTTTGCAATGATCTTCTGCAGACATTCGAGTCGGTTTCCGGAGAATGCTTTCCAGGTGGCTTCGTCCAGCACATCTGGGTGGTTTGAGCCTGACCACAGCCATTCAGTGCCCAGGGACTCTGCCCTTGGCCAGGACGGGGGCCAGAATGGCTCTGGGCCGAGGTGGATCAGTCACTTAGGACCATCATCAGCGGGTTTTATGTACCAGGGCTGCCAGGAATGCATATAAATCTAAGGGGTTTTAAGAGAGAAACTGAAGAAGCAGATCGAAGTCATATCGCACACAGAGCAAATGTGCGATCAGAGTGACACCGTAGATGAAATCAGCGTCAGCATCCTGCTCGGAGTTTCAGTCACACTCTGCTGGAAGGTGGTAAGAGACTGAGAACATCGCGGTCGCAGGGTCACACAACCTAGGTCCACGATGGAGCCACAGAGCCTCCTGAGCGGCGGAGGTGCTTGCTGTTTAGTTTCTAAGTTGTGTCTGACTCTTTGTGGGTTGTGGGCCGCCGAGTTCCTCTGTCCTGGAATCTCCAGGCAGGAGTACTGGAGTGGGTTGCCATTTCCTTCTCCAGGGGATCTTCCCGAAAGAGGGATTGAACCTGCGTCTCCTGCTTGGCGGGCAGATTCTTTACCACTGAGCCACACTACTACACAAAGCTGGTAGTCTCAACTCCTTCCTTAAAAAAAGATTATGAACGCAGCAATGACAACTGACGACACCTGGGAACATGAACCATAGACCTACACAGAGGTTTGGGGTAAAGAACTTAACAGGAAAGGACAGAAATGATAGCAGACACACGAATAATTACTGTGGGTTCCACAAAATGATGGCAGGGTCTGACTTTACAGGGCTTTCAAAGAATCTCCAAGTTTGATGTGTTAAGCTGTCAAACTGCTTCCAGACTGAGGTCCAGGTGTGAAGGCACCCCATGCCAAGATGAGTCTTCTGACCACAGGAGGCTTTTAGGCTGAGTGCCTGCCAAGAACATGTGGGTAATATTTGATGCCGGGGTCTTCTTTCTCCATAGGGTGGGAACCATTCCATTCTCTGCAGGAAACAGACTTCTCACTGCAGTACTTAGGAGATTAATCGGATCCAGGAAATGAACATGTAAGAGTATGTAGAACAATATTTATGTAACCTCCTGGCTCCTGTCCCCAGGAAACTACCTTCTTAAGTTGCATTCATTCTTCTTCAAGACACTGAAGATCACTTATTTCTTATTTTCTTACCAAGTCTTAGGTACTCATTGGTTGAACTGCGTCCCATCAGCTGGGTTTCATGTATTTGTAAACACTGAAAGGTTGTAACACTTTAAAGAATATTTAGTTAAGTAACAGTGCTGGTTATTTAGTTACTAAGTAATTATTTAGTCAAATGCTGTTTTATTCCTTGGAATCGCTTTTCCTAATCTAAAGCTTCATACGAAACATTACAAAACTTATCAGAGGATCCACGGAGTAAATGTTACATTCATCCGTTGCTGTTTACTCAATGAGTTGTGTCCGACTCTTTTGTGACCCCATGAACTGTAGCCCACTAGGCTCCTCTGTCCACATGATTTCCCAGGCAAGAATGCTGGAGTGGGTTGCCACTTCCTTCTCCAGGGCATCTTCCCAACCCAGGGACTGAATCCGTGTCTTCTGCGCTGGCAGGAGGACTCTTTACCACTGAGCCACCGGGGAAGTCCCTGTATTCATCTGCTGCTCTTAAACATGCTGATGCTCGAAGACCGAAGCAGTGTGAAAAGGCACGTGTTCATACTGTCCCGGTATCATGTTCAGCGATGTTTGCTGTATTACAGTTGCCATGCTTGATCCGCCTGTGCTGCAAAAGAGCCTAATAATTCAATGGTACTTACATTATCTATATAGACAAAAGAAGGCCCTCTGTTTTATATTTAAAAGCTTTCTCCTATGCTCAATATTCTTACAACAGGTTGAGGCAGAGAGAAGCCCCACATGTCAAGACTTCATTCTCTAACTCGGCTGGTTTAAATGACTCAAATTGGGATAGCAGCCAAGCAGTGTAGCATTTATGATAATTTATTCCAAAATATCATATGCAGAACATGGAAATGATGTCTGGGCAGTTTGGACAGTACGATGATGTCTTTCTTTAACTGCCCGTATGATGTAAGGTCTACATTTGTACAAGTAGCCATGAGAGAATTGCCTTAGAGTCCACAGACATCGGATGGAAATCAGGGGAAAATCTGCTTCTTTGAACTAAATAAAGGGCCTCCAGAGGAACAGCAAAGGCATCAAAAAGTGCTGAGGTCAGCACGGCTCACTGCACATCCCCATCTAACAGGCGTGGAGTGACATCTGACAGGCTGTGCAGGTTTTCATTGTCCTAGAGAAACCAATAAATTTTCCAAGTCCTGAACAATCTATAGCCAGATAATCTGGGCTAATGAATCCAATGCCCAAATCCCTCTAGTCCACTGGGTTCCAGCGATACTAGTGATGATGGGGCGGTGGTTTCATTGCTAAGTCGTGTCTGACTCTTCCTGATCCTAGGGACTGCAGTGCACCAGGCTCCTCTGACTATGGGATTCTCCTGGCAAGAATACTGGAGTGGGTTGCCATTTCTTCCTCCAGGGGATCTTCCCCACCCAGAGGTTGAACCCGAGTCTACAATAGCTAGTATTCAATGACGAGCTTTAGCTATATTAACTCTTTAATTCTCACAACAAATTTATATTGCAGGTGTGCTTATCATGCCCATTTCAGAGAGGAGAAATTGAGGTGCAGAAATACTAGCTTATGTGTTGAGAATATGTGGGGGCACTTGGTGGAGCCAGGATCCCAGAGCTGTGACTGACACCCACGATTCTGAGGCCATCCAGAAGGATGTCATAAACGCAGGTGACATGTGGTTAGCTACCCATTCTGGAGAAGAAGTGAAGCCGAAGTCGCTCAGTCGTGTCCGAGTCTGTGAGACCCCGTGGACTATACTGTCCGTGGAATTCTCCAGGCCAGAAGACTGGAGTGGGTAGCCTTTCCCTTTGCCGGGGGGCCTTCCCAACCCAGGGATCGGACCCAGGTCTCCCGCATTGCAGGCAGATTCTTTACTATCTGAGCCACCAGGAAGGCCCACCCCTTGTGGAGAAACCCTTCACAACCATCTTTGCTGCAGTCAGGACGGTAACGCTGCCTTACGCCGTGAGCCTGCTCAGTCACTCAGCTGTGTCTGACTCTTCACAAACCTGTGGACTGTAGCCTGCCAGGCTGCCTGTCCACCAGAGTCTCCAGGCAAGAACACCAGAGCGGGCTGCCACACCCTTCATCAGGGGAGGGACTAATCTCTTCTGCCTCCTGCCCTGGCAGGCAGGTTCTGTTATCAATCGACAGACCGGATTTTGAGTTAATGAATTTGATAACCACAGGGAGGACACTCAACCATCTGATGAGTATGAAAACTCTTTGAAAACTTGATTAAAAAGGCACATTTCCCTGAAAACTTTCTTGGTTAATTAAAAAAAAAAATTCGTAGTGGAGATTTTGGGAAAGACGGTGCAAGTGAGGTAGCATAGAGATTCCTTTTCTCCAAAGAAAAATAAATGGCTGAGAAGTTGTGAACATATGAAAAGAATCAAAATAGAGGGATTACTCACATTACACATCATCCATATTTGCTCCATAAAGCACTTGGGAAAAGCACACCACAGGAGCAAGGCCAGGCAGAAGATCAGCTCCACTTGGGATGTAAAAGACTCTGATGCAAATTCCTTGGGCAGAAATGAGCTGAGAAAAAGGAACTTTGTATGGAACCTAGGTGAAGGTTGCAACAACCTTCTTTCCATCAAATGCACATGTAGAAGAGATACACAACATTCAGGAAAAAAAAAAAAGGAAGAAAGAAAATGAAGTATTTTGAAAGAAGCCTTGCTCATCAAAAACAATTTTACAAAATAGAGTTACACTGTCAGGGAACTTAGAGGCAAGGAAGATGCAAGCTGACAGAAGGATGTGAAAGGCAGCTAGGAGAGAAGCAACAGGGGAAGCTCTCAGATGGGTAAGGAGTTTGGCTTTCTACATGACACAGTTGGTAAAGATACACCTGCCAGTGCAGGAGATACATTAGATGTGGGCTCAGTTCCTGGCTCAGAAAGATCCCCCAGCATAGGAAATGCAACTCACTCCAGTGTTCTGGCCTGGTAAATTGCACGAACAGAGGAACCCAGTGGGTTACAGTCAATGGGGTTGTAAAGAGTCAGACATGACTGAGCACGCACTTTTTAAAAAGGAAATTAATTATTAAATTATCCTAATTGAAAACCCTCTTAAGACACACTCCTGCTGATCAGGAAAACATTTAAACTGTTAAACTCAAGAATGAGAAAGTTACTGTATAAAGAAAAGACTGGTGAGGCCACTTTGTTCAGTTGCTCAGTCATGTCCGAGTCTTTGTGTCCCCGTGGACTGCGGCACGCCAGGCCTCCCAGTTCAGCTCAGTCGCTCAGTTGTGTCTGACTCTTTGCGACCCCATGAATCGCAGCACGCCAGGCTTCCCTGTTCATCACCATCTTCCGGAGTTCACTCAGACTCACGTCCATCGAGTCTGTGATGCCATCCAGCCATCTCATCCTCTGCCGTCCCCTTCTCCTCCTGCCGTCAATCCCTCCCATCATCAGAGTCTTTTCCAATGAGTCAACTCTTCACATCAGGTGGCCAAAGTACTGGAGTTTCAGCTTTAGCATCATTCTTTCCAAAGAAATCCCAGGGCTGATCTCCTTCAGAATGGACTGGTTGGATCTCCNCACACACACACACACTCACACACTCACACATGCTCACGCTGCTCCCAGATTCAAAGCCTGCTCTTCTTTCGTTAAACTGGAGCCCTCCCATTCTTGTCCTCCAGCCCCACTGCCTCCCTCTTGTACCGACATCTCCCCTGGTCCTCTGATCCCCAGAGCCCACCCACAGCTGTGTCTGTGCGTGGAACGTGGTCCTCACCCACTGTCCCCAACACACCTGGAGGCAGTCCTCTCGTCCCCCTACGCAGGCCCACACCCTGTCCCCTGACCCAGCACCTTCCCGTGCTCAGGGGTTCTCAGACTTGAGTGTACATCTGAACCTCTCGTTAGCTTAAACACCCTCCCGGCCACTTCCAGAGCCTTGGGTCCGGCAGGCCTGGGATGTGTCCTGAGAGTGTAAGTTTCTAACACGTGCTCAATGTCCAGGGGCTGCTGCCCCACGGATCACACGTTGAGAACTGCTGCTCTAGGAACCATCACAAGCTGCCACTTGAATGTCTCCCGTTACACAGGTGTGACAGAGTGAAAGATGAATACCTGGTCTCTGTCCCTGGTTTTTGGAACAGCTCCTAGAACCTTTGGAGCCTCCTTTGTGAGCTACTGAGCAGACTGGTTGGTGGGGGGAGCCCTGCACAGCGTATGGATGGAGCTGGTCCCCAGAAAGACCGAGGCGTGATGAGAGGGTTTGCAGCCCAACCCCAGACCTCTGGGAAGAGGAGACGGGCTGAGATTTAGTTCAATTACCAATGGCCAACGATTTAATAATCCTGCCTGTGTAATAAAATCTCTATAGAAACCTGTAAGTGATGGCGTTCAGAAAGCTTCCAGGACGGTCTCTCTCTCTCAACTGCTTCGGTTGTGTCCAACTCTTTGCAACCCCATGGGCTATAGCCCACCAGGCTCCTCTGTCCATGGGATTCTCCAGGCAAGAACACTGGAGTGGGTTGCCATGAACTCCAACATCTCATCCGCTGTTGCTCTCTTTTCCTCCTGCCCTCAGTCTTTCCCAGCATCAGGGTCTTTTCAGTGAGTCACCTCCTCACATCAGGTGACCAAAGTATTGGAGCCTCAGTTTCAGCATCAGTCATTTCAATGAATATTCAGGGTTGATATTCTTTAGAATGGACTGGTTTGATCTCCTTGCAGGCCAAGGGCCTCTCAAGAGTCTTCCCCAGCACCACAGTTCAAGAATATCAATTCTTCAGTGCTCAACCTTCTTTATGGTCCAACTCTCACATCTGTACATGACTACTGGAGAAACCGTAGCTTTGACTATATGGACCTTTGTTGGCAAAGTGATGTCTCTGCTTTTAAAGATGCTACCTAGGTTTGACATAGCTTTCCTTCTATAGAGCAAGCATCTTTTAATTTCATGGCTACAGTCACCATCCGCAGTGATTCTGGAGCTGAAGAAAATAAAGTCTGTCACGGTTTCCACTTTTTCTCCATCTATTTGCCATGAGTTGACAGGAATGGAGGCTATGATCTTCGTTTTCTGAATGTTAAGTTTTAGGCCATGTTTTTTTTTGCTCCTTTTTTCACCCTTATCAAGAGGCTCTTTAGTTCCTCTTCACTTTCTGCCACTAAAGTGGTACCATCTGCATATCTGAGGTTATTGATTTTTCTCCTGGCATCCTCCATTCTAGCTTGTGATTCATCCAGTCTGGCAGTTCTCATGATGTACTCTGCGTGTAAGTTAACTCAGCGGGATGACAATATACAGCATTGACATACTCCTTTCCCAATTGTCAACCAGTCCTTTGTTCCACGTCCTTTACTCCATGTTTCTTCTTGATCTGCAGACAGGTTTCTCAGGAGACAGGTAAGGTGGTCTGATACTTTTATCTCTTTCAGAATTTTCCACAGTTTGTTATGATCCACACAGTCAAAGGCTTTAGCATAGCTGATGAAGCAGATGTTTCTCTGGAATAATCCCCTTGCTTTTTCTATGAGCCAACGGATGTTGGCAATTTCCGGTTCCTCTGCCTTTTCTAAATCCAGCTTGTACATCTGGAAGTTCTCAGTTCACATACTGCTAAAGTCTAACTTGAAGGATTTTGAGCATAACCTTACTAACATGTGAAATGAGCATAATTTTATGGCAGTTTGAACATTCTTTGGCACTGCCCTTCTCTGGGATTGGAATGAAAACTGATCTTTTCCAGTCCTGTTGCTACTGCTGAGTTTTCCAAACTTGATTGCATATTGAGTGCAGTACTTCAGCTGCATCATCTTTAAAGATTTAAATAGCTCAGCTGGAATTCCATCACCTCCACTAGTTTTGTTCGTAGTGATGCTTCCTAAGGCCCACTTGACTTCACACTCCAGGATGTCTGGGTCTAGGTAAGTGACCATACTGTCATGGTTATCTGGGTCATTAAGACCTTTTTTGTATAGTTTTCCTGTGTATTCTTGCCACCTCTTCTTAATCTTTTCTGCTTCTGCTATTTTTAAGGCCTCCTCAGACAACCACTTTGCCTTCTTGGATTTCTTTTCATGGTGAAGCTAGTGACAAAGTTTGGTTGAGATATATAAATGCTCTGTGTGTTTGCTTAGTTGCTCAGTTGTGTCCGACTCTTTGCAACTGAATGGACTGCAGCCGTCAAACTCCTCTGTCCATGGGGATTCTCCAGGCAAGAATACTGGAAAGGGTTGCCACATCTTCCTCCAAGGGAACTTCCCAACCCAGGGATCGAACCCAGGTCTCCTGCGTTGCAGGTAGATTCTTTACCGGCTGAGCCACCAGGGAAGCCTAAGAATAGTGGAGTGGGTAGCCTATCCTTTCTCCAGGAGATCTTCCTGACCCAGTAATTGAACTGGGGTCTCCTGCATTGCAGGTAGATTCTTTAGCCACCAGGGAAGCCTAAGAATAGTGGAGTGGGGAGCCTGTGCCTTCTCCCCAGGGGATCTTCCCAACCCAGGAATGGAACCAGGGTCTCCTGCACTGCAGGTGGATTCTTTACCAGCTGAGCTACCAGGGAAGCCCATATGTATATAATGTTACCACTTAGATCAAATTTCCAGAGGGCAGAGAGTGCAGCCTGCATAGATTAATTTGTTCCCACACTTGTTAAGTGGTTTATCAGCCATTGGCCAATTTCATTAGATTCAGTAAGTTCTAAGATCAAGTCACCTCTCCCTGTCCAACTGTTCCAAATCTGCTTAGTCAACCAACTACAGATGGAAAAAACTGGGGGAAATATTCCAGAAAGTTCTAAAAAACAAACCTGCATTTGCTACATGCCAGCAACTTTTTATACAACATTTCCCTTGTATTTACGATGATTTGTGTATCATTTTGGGCTTCCCTGGTGACTCACATGATAAAGAATCCACCTGCAACACATGAGGCTCAGGTTCGAGCTCTGGGTCAGGAAAATCCCCTTGGGGAGGGCATGGCAATGCACTCCAGTATTCCTGCCTGGAGAATCCCATGGATAGAGGAGCCTGGAGGGCTACAGTCCATGGGGTCACAGGGAATCGACAGCTGAGCGATTAAAACTTTCATTTTCACACTTGTAGCATTAACACTATATTAGGTATTATAAGTAATCTAGAGATGATTTTGAAAGTATTTGGGGAGATGTGCACTGTTCATTGCAAATACTACACCATTTTATTTATATATTTGGTATTTGTGGAGTGTCCTGGAACCAGTAAGAGTGATGACTGTAGTGATTTAATGTGCTGTGTGCTCAGTCGCGTCTGACTCTTTGCCATGGACTGTAGCCTGCCAGGCTCCTTTGTCCACGGGATTCTCCAGGCAAGAATACTGGAATAGGCTGCCACGCCCGACCCCAGGGGATCTTCCCAACCCAGGGATAGAACCTGGGTCTTCTGCACTGCAGGCAGATTCTTTACCACTGAGCCACCAGGGAAGCCCAGTGATTTAATAACGCTTGACAAGAAACCATCGAAATATAGGCATGTAGGCATATTCCATATTCTACAGTACTTGGGAAGAACTCAAGACAATTTTGATGATTCACCCATGTATCAATGCAGAGATGAAATCTGAATCGGTATTTTATGAACTTATTTTTCCACTTGTTAACAGGGAATAAGAGACTATTAAATTCGAAAAAAAAGAAACAGACGTCACTTTAAAGCTGTTCTGTAGTGAATGTTGTAAACTCCCTTAAATTAACCCAACTAATCTTGGTAATCCAATTTATAGGGGGATATACTGAACAAGGGTACCAGTTTTTGAAACCGTTGGAGGTCAGTTCTAATAAGGAGAGAAGGAAAATCAAACTTTTCTCTCCACGTGCATGTCCACTTAAAAGTCCACTTTAAAACTTTCTAAGCAAAGTCTTCTGGTGTTTTTGGTGTGACTCTACACATATTGGCTTTGGCTTGGTTCCCAGTTCTGAGGCTGAAGATGTGACATTCATGTGACATTCTTATGCTCAAGTCTTAACAAAGAGTTAGGCCAAATGATCCTGACGAGCTGTGTATAGGCTCTCGGTCAAGCAAACAGGAAATTGCTTTGCTTTCAAACAGAAACAGAAGTGTCCTGTATTAACATATTCACTTTTCCTTCTTGGTGAAGATGTTTTTCTGACTTTGGTGCCAGTCAAGTCCCAAGCTTTTACCTATTAACTGGATAAGAGGGAAATCTAGATCTAGTCACTCCTGGAAAAATTTTAGTAACAACGTGATAGGAAAAATATAACCTAAAGGGAATTTGCCCAACACATTTCTAAGTTCTGACTCGGCCAGTTACTTTTTTAAGCTGGTGACATTGGAGACCTCTCACTTTTCCTAGTGGGGCACTATGGGCATTTTAGGTAAAAACATTATTTGCTGTGTAGCATGGTTGCCATGTTGTTAAATGTTTAGCATCCCTGGATCCTGCCCACTAGATGCCAATAGCAACCCATGGCAACTAACATGCCTGCACACATATCCAAATGCTCCTTCTAAGGAACAGTACAGCCTTTGGCTGAGAGCACTGATAGACCACAAGCAGATAAGGAAGAAAGTATATATGCTTAGGAAAAAAGAAAGGGGAAATGTAAAGTGTTGCTTGGAAATCTTTAGTAATTCTTAGAAACAAGATCAAAACAGGACAGTGGTCATCAGATTCATAGCAAAATTCATTTAAGAAAACAAATGACAAAAATGCTATAAAACAGAATTTATGGTGTGTAGCTCAAAGTAAGATCCAGAGGGTATTTCACGGCCTTAAACACCTACAGTGATAAAGATGGATATGAATGGAAATAAATGAATCTAATACTTAATTATGGTGTTAGAAAAAAGGATAGCTCAAGGGCTTCCCTGGTGGCTCAGCTGGTAAAGAACCTGCCTGCAATGCAGGAGACCTGGGTTCGATCCTTGGGTTGGAAAGATCCCCTGGAGAAGGGAACAGCTACCCACTCCAGTAACACGGCTGGAGAATTCCATGGACTGTATGGTCCATAGGGTCGCAAAGAGTCAGACAGGACCGAACGACTTTCACTTTTACTTTCCAGGAAGCAGAAAGAAGGAATTATATAGATGGGAATAGAAGTCAACACATTAGAAAAGGAACAGACATCAATATATCTGGATGCAGACAAACACATGAAGCAGAAGTCAGTATGTCAGGAAAGAGAAAACAGTGAATCCAGAAGCTGATATTTGGGAGAGGAGCTTATCCTCAAGCATAACAACCTGCAACTCTGCTCACCCCCCTTTCTAGTTCCTCCCTGGATTACAGGGGCTCCAGGCAGGCCCTGCAATCTCTGCGTCTCCTGTCTGTGAGGCTGTTGGATAGATCCCGTCACTGAGATGCGTGAGCACATGATGTGGTCAGAGCCGCAGCACCACATCCCTGGCAGCAGGGATTTACAGTGTGGGCTCTGGCAGATGTGAAGTCTGCTGTAGTCTCCAGACATTTTCCTGGGAATCACCTACCTCAGTGCTGGCTTAGCTCTAATCCTCGCCAGGAACTTCTGGAATGTTCAACACATGCTACCTCTTTAGTAGCCAGAGCAACTCTGAGACCTAAATGGTTCTCTCTTTGACTTTTACTTCCCCAGCTTTTCCAACTTTTTTGTAAACATATGACCCTTTATAGTAAATACCTTCCTAGGATACACAGGATGGATTCTGTTTTCCTGGCTAAACTGTCACTGACATACTAACTTAATGAAAAAAAACAAACAATAAGCACAAATATACAAAACAAGAAATCAGAGTAAGGAAACAGCCACAAGTAGAATAAACAACTGGAAAAGACCCTGATGCTGGGAAAGATCGAGGACAGGAGGAGAAGGGGGCGACAGAGGACGAGATGGTTGGATGGCATCACTGACTCAATGGACGTGAGTTTGAGCAAGCTCTGAGAGATAGAGAAGGACAAGGAAGCCTGGAGTGCTGAATCCACGGGGTCACAAAGAGTTGGACACAACTGAGTGACTTAGCAACAAGAAGAAACAAAAACGACTAAATCAGAGTACTTTGTTCAAATATATTAGAATATTATTTAAAATCCTAAAAGGAAAAAAATGGTTTTAATTAGCAAGACTACTCTCAAAAGAGATAATCTAATTAGTCTAATTACCATACATATTATTTAAAAAACACAAAGATCTGAAAAGGTATCAGATTCAAGTGCTTCAAAGACATTCTACCAAATGTAGTAGATGCTGCTGCTGCTGCTGCTAAGTCACTTCAGTCATGTCCGACTCTGTGCGACCCCATAGACGGCAGCCTACTAGGGTCCTCTGACCCTGGGATTCTCTAGGCAAGAACGCTGGAGTGGGTTGCCATTTCCTTCTCCAACGCATGAAAGTGAAAAGTGAAAGTGAAGTTGCTCAGTCATTTCCGACTCTTCAGTGACCCCATGGACTTCAGCCTACCAGGCTCCTCCACCCATGGGAGTTTCCAGGCAAGAGTACTGGAGTGGGTTGCCATTGCCTTCTCTGGTAGTAGATGCTAGTGCTGTTTAAATCATTCCAGAGCAGACAAAATAGGAAAGATTTCCAACATTTAAAAAATTTAGTATATTTTAGGATGCAAAGGAAAATTACATTAAAAACTCAATATTGATATATTTTCACCCTGTTCATTTAACTTATAGCAGAGTACAATTATGCTAAATGCAGGGCTGGATGAATCACAAGCTAGAATCAAGATTTCTGGGAAAAATATCAACTTAAGATATGCAGGTGATACCACTCTAATGGCAGAAAGTGAAGAGTAACTAAAGAGCCTCTTGATGAGCGTGAAAGAGGAGAGTGAAAAAGCTGGCTTAAAATTCAACATTCAAAAACCTAAGATCATAGCATCCAGTCCCATTACTTCATGGCAAATAGAAAACGTGTAAGCAGTAACAGATTTTATTTTCTTGGGCTCCAAAATCACTGCAGCCATGAAATTAAAAGATGCTTGCTCCTTGGAAGTAAAGCTATGACAAACCTTAACAGTATATTAAAAAGCAAAGACATCATTTTGCTGATAAAGGTCTATATAGTCAAAGTTATGGTTTTTCCAGCAGTCACGTACAGACGTGAGAGTTGGACCATAAAAGAAGGCTGAGCACTGAAGAACTGAGGCTTTCAAATCATGGTGCTGGAGATGACTCTTGAGAGTCCTCTGGACAGCAAGGAGATCAAACCAGTCAATCCTAAAGAAATCAACTCTTGGATATTCACTGGAAGGACTAATGCTGAAGCTGAAGCTCTAGTACTTTGGCCACATGATTCAAAGAGTCAACTCATTGGAAGAGACCCCGATTCTGGGAAAGACTGAGGGCAGGAGGAGAAGAGGGTGGCACAGGATGAGATGGTTAGGTGGCATCAGCGACACAATAGACATGAATCTGAGAAAACTCTGGGAGATCACTGAAGACAGAGAGGAGCCTGTCTTGCTGCAGTCCATGGGGTTGCAAAGATTCAGACACAATTTAGTGTCTGAACAATAACAACCCTTAGAAATACTAATGTAAAAAATACAAAATAAAACAGGACAGAATCAAGTAGTACCTTGGGGGAAAAAGACAGCAGATAACAATTCCCAGTAGGAATATAAGAATGATTTACTGTTAGGAAAATCATTCCTAATAGTTCAGTGTTAGGAAAATTGGCTAATATATTTCACCATTTGGACTAAAGAGTAAACATAAAGCTTATCACAAATGTAATACATTAGATGTGTATAAGAGACAGGGACAGAATCAAGTAGTACCTTGGGGGAAAAAGACAGCAGATAACAATTCCCAGTAGGAATATAAGAATGATTTACTGTTAGGAAAATCATTCCTAATAGTTCAGTGTTAGGAAAATTGGCTAATATATTTCACCATTTGGACTAAAGAGTAAACATAAAGCTTATCACAAATGTAATACATTTTAGCATGTGATAAATTCTGCCTCAATTTTGACAAAAATGTTTAATAAACATTTTTGATGAATACTTAATCAATTGATGAATACTTAATCAATATGTCTGTATATTTGCATGAGTATACATGTGTGCATATCTATATTTATGTATCTAGATAGACAGATGTAGGTATTTACATGTTTATTTAAACCTGGAAACCAGCATTATCGTAAACACTATAAACATTCCCATTAAGGTTGAAGTGAAGTGAAGTCACTCAGTTGTGTCTGACTCTTTACGACCACATGGGCGTAGCCTACCAGGCTCCTCTGTGCATGGGATTTTCCAGGCAAGAGTACTGGAGTGGGCTGCCATTTCCTTCTCCAGGAGATCTTCCCAACCCAGGGACTGAACCCGGGTCTCCTGCATTGTAGGCAGGCGCTTTACTGTCTGAGCCACCAGGGAAGTCCAGACTATAGGCTAGGATCATTAAGGTTAGGAATAAGAAAAACATACATCATCATGCAGAAGACCTGGGTTGGATCTCCCCTGGAGAAGGGAAAGGCTACCCACTCCAGTATTCTGGCCTGGAGAATTCCATGGACTGGATAGTCCACGGGGTCACAAAGAGTCGGACAGGACTTTGATCACTATCATTGATCATATCATCATTTCGGTTAAGGCCGTAAGGAGATACTGGCTCACACAATTAGATAAGGTAAGACAAGGGCTATGAACATCGTAGCAGGGAGAAGCTTCAGGTGGTATGACTGAATATCGAGAAAGCTCAAGGCGGGTAGGTGGGAAGATGCTGGAGGAGGGGGGAAAGAGTGGACTCCTGGGTCCCGAGGGAAGGCAAAGAGTGGGCACAGACAGCTCCGAGGCAAAGAGGAACCAGCGCCCGTCGCTGAGCCGCGAGAAGCTGCTCTGATGTGAGAGCCGGCGTCACCAGTGTGAGAGCGAAGAGCACAGAGACTGTATCAAAAGACCCTGGTGGGTGAGTGATGACGGGGAAAGACCTGAGGGCAAAGCAGCCCCCCGGGGGGGAGACGGAGACACGGGGGCTGGGCTTGTGGTGAGGTCCCGGGCCAGAGTGGAGACACGGTGGGGCTTCCTCACCTCCAGTAAGGAAGTTAAGGGACAGGCCCGGTGACAAGACTGTGCTGATAAAGGAAGGAGGCAAACGGGCAAGACGGATGTAGGAAATCAAGAGCACAGAAAGCTGGAAGGCAGCGGGGGAGCTGTGCTAAGGGCGTGGGGAGGCCAGCAGGAGGGGCTGAGGACGGGCTTCCGATGTCCTGACACGGCTAGAAGCGTCTCAGATGTGAAACCAAGAAGCCTTAAGGATGAGCAGCAGGCTCCTGGTTGGCGGGGGGGCAGAGAGTGGCGGTTATTCCCAAGGCAAGAGAGAGAAAAAGGAAGGAATGGGAGACTGATGGGAAGGCTGAGGAAATCTGAGAGGGGGAAGACGGTGGGGCAGGGAAGCGACTGGAAAGGGAGAAATGGCGCGTTTTGGTGGTGAGAACTTTGTGTGATGAGGTCACGGGTGAAAGTGGACTATTGAGGTTGGGGAAGGGGGAATGTTTCCCTGGGGCAGAACATGCAGAAGGAATGAGTCGCAGAAAATTCTGCTGTGGTTGGTGGGAACCAACTGACGTTTACACTGGGATTAACCCTCCCCACACAGGGGATGGAGATCGCCCACGTGCATGTGCAGAAGCAAGCTGGCGTAGAGACATATGGAACCTATTAAAGCAGGACTCCACAACGGGTCTGGCTTCCAACCTACTAGGGCAGTTAAAGTGCTACCTTTAATCTATAATCTATAAAGCTCAGTAGGGCTTGAGTCTGTTAGCAGGCACTGCTTCCCTCCTCTTACAAAATTACCATGATTAAAAGCATATGGAGAGGGGGCTGCTAGTGGTCCCCAGACTCACCTCCTGGGTGTGTTCCAGGAAATTTCTTGTCTCCAGTTCTCCCACCCATCCACGCTGTTATTGTTTTTCTGTCGCTAAGTCGCATCTGACTCTTTGTGACCCCATGGACTGCAGCATGCCAGGCTCCTCGGTCCTCCACTTCTCCCAGAGTCTGCTCAAATTACTGTCCCTTGAGTCAGTGATGCTATCTAACTGCTTCATCTTCTGTTGTCCCCTTCTCCTTTTACCTTCCATCTTTCCCAGCACCAAGGTCTTTTCCAATGAATCGGCTCTTCCCATCAGGTGGCCAAAGTATTGGAGCTTCAGCTTCAGCATGAGTATTCAGGGTTCATTTCCTTTAGGATGGACTGGTTGGATCTCCTTGCAGTCCAAGGGACTCTCAAGCGTCTTCTCCAGGACTACAATTCAAAAGCATTAGTTCTTTGGTGCTTAGCCTTCTTTATGGTCCAACTCTCCCATCCATACGTGACTACTGGATAAACCTCTGGCTGCTAGTGGTCCCCAGACTCACCTCCTGGGTGTGTTCCAGGAAATTTCTTGTCTCCAGTTCTCCCACCCATCCACGCTGTTATTGTTTTTCTGTCGCTAAGTCGCATCTGACTCTTTGTGACCCCATGGACTGCAGCATGCCAGGCTCCTCGGTCCTCCACTTCTCCCAGAGTCTGCTCAAATTACTGTCCCTTGAGTCAGTGATGCTATCTAACTGCTTCATCTTCTGTTGTCCCCTTCTCCTTTTACCTTCCATCTTTCCCAGCACCAAGGTCTTTTCCAATGAATCGGCTCTTCCCATCAGGTGGCCAAAGTATTGGAGCTTCAGCTTCAGCATGAGTATTCAGGGTTCATTTCCTTTAGGATGGACTGGTTGGATCTCCTTGCAGTCCAAGGGACTCTCAAGCGTCTTCTCCAGGACTACAATTCAAAAGCATTAGTTCTTTGGTGCTTAGCCTTCTTTATGGTCCAACTCTCCCATCCATACGTGACTACTGGATAAACCGTAGCTTTGACTAGACCAACCTTTGTTGGCAAAGTGATGGTTTTGCTTTTTAATACGCTGTCTAGTTTGTCATAGCTTTCCTTCCAAAGCACAAGCATCTTTTACTTTTGTGGCTGCGGTCACAGTCCTTAGTGATTTTGGAGTCCAAGAAAATAAAACCTGTTACTGCTTCCCCTTTTTCTCCCTGTATTTCCCAGAAAGTGATGGGACCAGATGCCATGATCTTAGTTTTTAGAATGTTTCAGATTTTCACCCACTAAGCCTGACTTAACTCGCTTCTCAAGGAGCACTGAAGCAGGGACCTTTGGCCACCACAGTCGAAATCTCCCGACTGACATTTAAAGTTAACTCTAGTGTTCAGTGAATTTGTTGCTGTTCTTTTAGAACCAGTTCCTCTTGGGGAAGTGGCCATCCCCTGGTATCCCTGCATGCCGGGGACTCCACAGATGCCTCCCAGGGCTGCTGGGGCACTGAGCAGGGGAGAAGCCCTAGCCGGTGGGTTCCACCTACAGTATGTTTGTAGAAAAGTCCTCTCGGCAGAAGCACAGTTGAAAGTGACTCCCTGAACCAGGGGTCCTCAACGTGCTTCACCACACTGCTCTTAGTACAGCGCAGTCTGCTGGCCCAGCCTTATTGCTACAACTTCTGACTCAGCAGGTCTTTTCATTTCTAACAGATTCTCAAGTGATGCTGATGATGCTGGCCTGGGGCCTACAATTCCCACAGCAGCTCAGTGACTTTTGCATATGATACTGCAGAAAGTGACCTTAAACTGGGAGGCACCCCAGTTTTGTGAATGCAAAATCAGAATCTTTTATAAATTTTTTAATGTCAGATCCCATGCTACCTGTTCAAACTCTGCATCCACAAGTGAACAAATCTGCGTGTGGGTGTCCACACGTCTTTGAGGCAAGGTCATCCCAAGAGAAGCCATCTTAGTCTTCTAGGAATGAACCTTTCCGACTGGGTGTGTAAGTTGTGCGGTCATGTCTGACTGTTTGTGACCCCATGGGCTGTAGCCCACCAGGCTCCTCTGTCCATGGGATTCTCCAAGCAAGAATACTGGAGTTGCCATTCCTTTCTCCAGGAGATCTTCCCTACCCAGGGTTCAGACCTGCATCTCTCGAATTGCAGACAGCTTCGTTACCATCTGAGTCACCGGGGAACTGGGTCACCAGGTGGCACTAGTAAACAACCTGCCAGCGCAGGAGACGCAAAAGAGCTGAGTACGGTCTCTGAGTTGGGAAGATCCTTGGAGGGGGAAATGGCAACCCACGCCAGTATTCATTTTTTTTTTTACTTTACAACACTGTATTGGTTTTGCCATACATCAATATGAATCCGCCACCGGTGTACATAAGTTCCCACTCCAGTACTCTTGCCTGGAGAATTTCATGGACAGAGGAGACTGGTGGGCTACCATCCATGGGGTGGCAAAGAATCAGATGCGACTGAAGTGACTAAGCACACAAGCACAGCTTTCAAATACTCTCCCTAAAGTGGAGCCAAAATGTGTCATTTCTGGGGCAATTTTTTGGGCTTAGGAAGGATTCACTATTTACAGTTCATTTTAAGTGTGAAAATTCATAAGCAGAAGCCTCATTTAAAATGGAGTTGATTTTGGTGCTGACAACTTTTCAGTTCTTTATGTGCAAATATTCTTACTTTCAAAAATTAATCTATATTCTTCAAAAAATTAATATGAAAATATGACTAAATATTCTGATAATACTAAGGATTTAGAGGACATTTAAAGCCGCTGTCAACTCCCCCTTCTCCTCTATAAAAGAAGACTCTTCTTTGTTCATGGGGCTTGCCTGCAATTGTGTCTAGAATTACAGTTCTTTGCTGTTCCCTGATAAACCCATTTTGCTGGTAATATAATTAGCTGTTTTATTGTTTTAGGCCAACGAAAGTATCAATGTAAAATTCATGAATTTTTATTGTAAGTACTTCAACACTTAAAGTACTTGATGCACAAAGTGAAGAATAGCAAGACACAATGGTTGAATTAGTTAACATAAACTACTGGCTACCCAAAGAATTTAAATGCTGACAGCTTACTTAAAACTAGTATAGAACTGCACACAGAGACCATTTAAAAAAAAATTTATATAGGAAAAATGCTGTTTATGTCCAAAGAAATAAGAGTCAATCAGGTCTCTTGTATCCAAAAGTAAAAGGACTCCGGAGGCCAGAAGGGCACCTCCTCTCCTGCTGACATCCTGGGCAGTCTTTTCTCAAGAGCGTCGGGCAGTGAGGGATGGCCCGGTGGAGGGGGGTGCTGGACCTCCCAGGCGATGCGCGCCTGATCGCCTACCAGCCTGCAGCCCGTCTGCCCAGCCACCTGCTCCGGCCTCTCCTCCTCCTTCCTGCTCTTTAACCCCAGGAGACTCAGTTTTGGACGTCCAAGAGACGCACGAAGGAGGGGGGGAAGCGAGGGCAGCTTTTTTGATCCACCTGGTAACTGCTCATTGACACAGAAAATCAAACCAGAAGGCTTGTCAGGGCCCCTAAAGCACACCCCCACGTGGGCACTGAAGAAGCAGGCAGGGCTCTGAGCCTGGAGTGTGGAGTGGGAAGGCGGGCTCTGACTGTGCCCTGACACTCACAGCTGACGCCTGAACCCTTAGGGAGCATCCCAGGGGTCACACTGCTTAAAAACAGCTTTGGGTTAAGGTTTGATAAGCCATTTTTCACAGTTAATCCAAGGCCGCCGAAAATCCCATGGGATCAGAAAGTCTGTGCGTCTTTTGAGAACCTGAAAATCTGAGTCCACAGGCCTGGCCAAGAATATCTGCGTTTCTTTTTTCATATTTCTGATTTTGTCCCTTAATTTCCGCATTGTTCCTGACAGATCACTCTCTGTCACTGGTTCGCTCCGAATGAATCCTCTCTCAAACTCCTGCTTTTCTGGTTTGCATGCGTCACATGGGGCTCAGTTGTACTTCAGCCATCCAGTAACCTCGCCTGAAGGGAAAATGGTGAGAGAAATGGCCCGCATGTTCGTGTGCAGCGCCTACACCTTTTTTCCCAAGGGTTTTTCTTGGGCCCTTGGTCCAAGCTTTTTGATCACGGTGTGCACGTAGTCTGAACACTCAGGTTGTCGGGTTGAGCATTTACCTGGACCTGAAGTCAGATAAACAGCGGGGCAGGTGACAGGCTGCAAACTCTCAGGGTCAGATGCTAAGCCTGGGTAGAGAAAGGGAAACCAGAAGCCCCACACGACAGGTTTCAGAACCAGGGGAACAACTGGGGCACTCAGCATGGGGCCACGTGCTCTGCAAGCTCAGGACCGCCAGTGTGGGCAGGACCACGTGCTGCCTTATGGCACCATGTGCTGGGGCCGAGTCCACGTGGTGAGCCGAGCCCGCCTGGGAAAGGTACACTCCACCCAGGAGGCTGGGGGATCAGCCTGACCGGCCCCCAAGTCCTGCCCCGAGGCCACTGCCCCTTCCAGGTAGGAAAAGGACCAGGCCACACTTTGTCCCCTCGCCATGGTGGCTACCAGCCTACACACCCTCTACGTTCAGAGACACACTGTGGGCACCTCTCCAAGTGTGTGTCCCACACATGCCTGCCCACACGAGTGTGCAGAAGACGGCAACACAGTTCAAAACAGGGAGGAACGCGTTCATCACCCTTGCCTGGGGCCACGTGACTAGTGTCATTGTGGAATTTCCCCTGGCTTTAAGAGTTTAGTAACCCAAACAGTGAGATTTCTTAAGCAAAGCTGTAACACTAACGGAAGAGAATAGAAGCTGACATTTACTTGGCTAGACGGAGTGTGAGAGCTTTACAGGTTTTTCTCTCCTCTAATCCTTAAAGGAACCCTATACGGTTGATTACATGATTATTCTACTTTACAGATGGGCTCACTAGTGTGTAAAAGGCTTAAGGAGCTCACAAGGTCATGTGTTTTAAAGGGCCAGGACTCAATCTCTGGCAGTCTGGCCAACCCCCCCGCTGCGCCTTCCAGCCTTGGTGTGATGGGTCACCGGCTGGCCTGGCCCTTCTATCCGATGTGATGGGCGTGTGTGGCAATTGTAACCTCTTGTTTGATTTTTGCTTGAGAAGGAAAGAGATTCATAACATTTTCTACTTCAGAACCTGTCACACACTGGAGGGCAATTTCTTACACTCTGTTTCACGAGGAGTAGAGTTTAAGGCTGAATTCCAAGCCATCCACATTCAGGCACGCTCCCTTTTTTCACGCACAGCAGGAGGATGAGACGCATAAGGAGGCCCTGGGGACGCCGCCGTGGAGGGGAGGTGGCCAGCTGACCCTGCATTATCATTTCCATCTGTGCTTTCGCGTGTTTACAAATCAGAAAGTGGTCGAGGTCTTGCATTCATCCTTCAACAAAGCAATGCCTAGTGCCTAGGCTGTGTAGACTCTGAGCACACAGCAGCTGACAACACACAGGAAACATCACCAACCGACCACCACCCCAGACTGCTCCATCACCATCAGCGAATCTCAACCACAGAGACAACGAAGCAACAAGCGCACACGCCAGGTGTAATCGAGCCGTGAAGACAAACACCTGGGCATGAAAGCTGAGGTGGCACTGCTTTGGGGTGGCAGGGACCAGGGCCTGCTGCCTGAGCGCCTCCTAGAGCTGATCGCTGGTGAGCAGAGCAAAGCCCACCAGAGGTGCAGAGAAGCTACAAAAGCCCTTCCTCAGACCCAAGGGATGTTCAAAGCATCAAGAAGGCTTACAAAATGGAAACCAGTGCAACAGAGGAAATCAAAACCAAAGAAAGGAAAAAAACCATCCTGTCATTAGTCAACACAAGAGCATGCTGGAATGACAAGAGGTGAGGACGAATCGTACAAATTCTTTCCTCTGCGGGACACTTTTTCACATCCACGTAGAGACTGGCCTGGGAGCCTACAGAAAAAAGAAAGAAAAAAAAAATATCCTTTCTATCCCACTGCAGTCATTCACCTCCATTCCTGGATTTTCAAGAGAACCACACCCAATGTCTCTGTGCATTTTCACCAAGATTAAGTCAGATGGAGAAGAAGACAGGCTGTTGGTCAGCTCTCAGATGGAGAAACTCAGGCAGACTGTCGGTCAGCATTCTTACCACCCATGGGCTGGGCACCTGCACACCAGGCTTCTCAGGCTGCAGGCACTCCCGCTTCATGCCGACAGACACCGGTGAATGGATGAAACATTACCTGCCAGGTGCCTATGGGATGGCCCAGTGATGCCCAAATCTAGACTGTTAAAATGGAAATGGCAAGGCTCAGCTACCTTCAACATTCTCTTAATTGAACTCATGTCCTCAGGGACACTCAGGTGTCAGGGAGGAGATGGCACACACCAGCACCCACATCCCAGGGTGAAGAGCATCACCGCAGGCCCTGCCAGACAGGGGGTAGCTGCCTATGGATATGTGTGCTCAGTTGCTTCAGTCCTGTCCAGCTCTCTGTGGCTCCATGGAGCGTAGCCCGCCAGGCTCCTCTGTCCATGGGATTTCTCCAGCAAGAATCCTGGAGTGGGTTGCCATTTCCTCCTCCAGGGGATCTTCCCGACCCAAGGATCAAACCCTCATCTCCTGTGTCTCCTGCACTGCCAGGCAGATGCTTTGCCACTGAGCCACCTGGGAAGCCCTGTATATGAGGATAGGAAAACACTCCTGACTCGGGGTCTCTGATCAGGTCAGAGCATTTGAGTTGATCTGAGGTTTTCATAGGGATTCAGCCTGGGAACGCTCTGCTTTATTCCACATGGAAATGCTCAGGAATCTAAAAGTCCAGCAATGTACCGAGGGATGATGAATTCTGGAGGTCAGATCTGCTTGTGTGTGGTAGGGATGCTCGAGGTTTTATTGTAAAATTAATTTTCCATATAAACAAAATAGATGTAAAGGTGAATTTAAATGTTTCTCTTGTTTTCAAATATCTAAATATCCTGGGAAAATAAAAATACAGACAGTCATATGCCCAATGGTATTTAGGGTTTCTGGGTTCCATTTCTACACTAGGTTTTAGATAATTATGTTTTCAGATGAGTTTCACGTGGGATGAGGTCTCATCAGCCACCTGGCTGAATGTTTACAGAGACTCAGGTATCATTTTTCTGACCGAGGGCACAGCTGTAAAGCAGTTTCTCAACTGTACTTACAATCTCTCAACCATTTGTCAGAAAGAAAAATCTGCGAGTCCACAGGAATGTTAGAATCAAGTTGGCCAACCTTCTAAAATGATCCATATTAATAGATAAGAGAAAAGCAGAGTTAAAATTCAAAGAATAAATAAAAAAAGACAGAATAATCCTTTAACTGGGAAAAACCCAAAGCTGAACCCTGGCCATGGAAGGTGGTGAGTTTAATGAGCAAAGTGATGAAGCTCTATCTTAATCTTTTTACAGAAACCAGCTCTGGCCAGCTCTTTGGAAATCATTTTAGAATCTTCATACTTTGCCAAAGTATCTGGAAGAAGAGTATTCGGTCCTAAAGACGGTGATTATATCAAAGAATCTCTGAGTTTTCAGTCATTCTAATGGCAGAATGATTTCCAGCTATTTCCAGAAGCCTCAGCCTTCTTTCATAAAGGCAAGGAAGTCAACCTTGTGAGCACAACTGCCCAGGAAACTGGAAGATAGTCCACAGACAAAGCATGTGCTTTCCCAAGGGGACTGCATCAAGCCCAGGGCAAGCGCCAGATGCCGTGTGGACTCGTGGTGTCTGTGTGCCGAAGGGCCTTGAAGGCGGAGAGGGTTGCTAGCTCCAGGAAAGCAGGGTGGGTGAACTCCTGGCAGCTGATGCTCAGAATCCAAGTTGTTCCCACGTGTGCCTGAGTGGCAGCTTTGCTGGCATGATCACACCAGGCTTATGGTACCTAAACGGGCACCCGAGCTTGGAGGGTGGCGATGACTACCCCTTATGGATGGCCCGTGGCATCCTGTGTCTGTTCTGATTGATGAGAAACTGGCCTGATATCTGAGTTCCCCGACAGCACTGACTGGTCCAAAGTGACAGCAGGACACGCTGCTCATCTTGTTTTAGGTGGGCATTCCCCGTCTTTAAGGCCCCAAGTTTGGTTAACTGAGATGTGGGCAGCAGGACTTGAAATCCACACAGGCGCATGTGCGCACGCGTGCACGCACGCACACACACACACACCCCCATGGCAGGAGCAGGGAGGGAGCCAGTCATGACCACATGATCACCATGGGCGTGTGTGAGGGACTAGATCTCGGACAGGTCCCAGTGCCCCAGAGGAGGGGGGCTTTGCAGGACTGGGAGACTCTGAGAAAGGGAAGAATTCCTGCTCCTTGGGATGAGCTGGGCTCCTGCATCTTACCCTGCCTTTGAGGGTGCTCCAGGGGATGGACGGGGTGGACATCACACATGGCCCCTGAGGACAGAGGTTCCTGTCCGGGGATGGACTTTGTGTTCCTCTGCTCTGCTTTTCTGGTGGCTAAGAGGGCTAAAGGGAGGATGTGCTTTGCAACTTCTCAGGGTCTTGGATAAAGACACAGAAGCAGTTTCATGATTTGGCTCAAAGGTGACCCGACACAGGGAGGAAAAAGCCAGAATCATTTCAGTTGATCTCTGGGGCCTAGAAGGACAAGCTCAAGCCTTTAAACTTTAAAAAAGTAAGATGCACGTTTAAGACTCAAATCATGTAAGGATGTTCTAAATGTATGTATGGGGGAGATCTAATTTGAAGTCGTTCCTGTGAAAAAGATGATTTTTTACCAACTAGAGGAAGAATATGAACGGTTGATGTTCAAAAGTGGTCCCAGGTCTCCACTGCTGACTACTCCAGATGCTCAAAATGCAGCTACCCAGTGCTCTCAGTGCCAGGTTCCTGGGGCTCTGAGCTCTCATGGACCCCTGCACACGACTGCTTGTAGTCTTGCACATTATATATGTGGATATGCAGACTCTTTGCAGGACTGGGAGACTCTGAGAAAGGGAAGAATTCCTGCTCCTTGGGATGAGCTGGGCTCCTGCACCTTACCCTGCCTTTGAGGGTGCTCCAGGGGATGGATGGGGTGGACATCACACATGGCCCCTGAGGACAGAGGTTCCTGTCCGGGGATGGACTTTGTGTTTCTCTGCTCTGCTTTTCTGGTGGCTAAGAGTGCTAAAGGGAGGATGTGCTTTGCAACTTCTCAGGGTCTTGGATAAAGACACAGAAGCAGTTTCATGATTTGGCTCAAAGGTGACCCGACACAGGGAGGAAAAAGCCAGAATCATTTCAGTTGATCTCTGGGGCCTAGAAGGACAAGCTCGAGCCTTTAAAGTTTAAAAAAGTAAGATGCACGTTTAAGACTCAAAGCATGTAAGGATGTTCTAAATGTATGTATGGGGGAGATCTAATTTGAAGTCGTTCCTGTGAAAAAGATGATTTTTTTACCAACTAGAGGAAGAATATGAACGGTTGATGTTCACAAGTGGTCCCAGGTCTCCACTGCTGACTACTCCAGATGCTCAAAATACAGCTACCCAGCGCTCTCAGTGCCAGGTTCCTGGGGATCTGAGCTCTCATGGACCCCTGCACACGACAGCTTGTAGTCTTGCACGTTATATATGCATGTTTTTGGGGGCAGGGCCAGTCTACATGATTCCTCTTTTTAGTTCAGTTCAGTTGCTCAGTCGTGTCTGACTCTTTGTGACCCCATGGACTGCAGCACGCCAGGCTTCTCTGCCCATCACCAACTCCTGGAGCTTGCTCCAACTCAGGTCCATAGTGTCATCCAAGCATCTCCTCCTGCCTTCAGTCTTTCCCAGCATCAGGGTCTTTTCCAAGGAGTCAGTTCTTTGCATCAGGTACCTTAGAGAGGTCCCATGTTTCAGCTAGCCATATTGCTAGTAAGTCACTCAACACTTTTAAAGTAAAGTAACAATTACATTATGGGGCTTCCCTGGTGACTCAGATGTCAAGAATCTGCCTGCCAATGTAGGAGATATCGGTTCGATCCCTGGTCTGGGAAGATCCCCTGGGGAAAGAAATGGCAACCCATTCCAGGATTTTTCCCTGGGAAATCCCCATGGACAAAGGAGCCCAGTAGGCTACATACAGTCCATGGGGTCACAAAAGAGTCTGACACTATTTAGCAACTGAACAAGAAAAATTATACTGGTGTTTCATTATCCAGTTCAGAGATGGAGAGGATTAAGCAAAGGTCTCTACATTTTCCCTGCTTGATTTAAAAAAGTTTGAGGTTCAGAATTTTTGAACTGTGGTGTTAGAGAAGACTCTTGAGAGTCCTGGGTGTTCATTGGAGGGACTGATGTTGAAGCTGAAACTCCAATACTTTGGCCACCTGATGCGGAGAGCTGACTCATTTGAAGAGACCCTGATGCTGGGAATGATTGAGGGCAGGAGAAGAAGGGGACAACAGAGGATGAGATGGTTTGGATGGCATCACCGACACAATGGACGTGGGTTTGGGTGGACTCTGGGAGTTGGTGACGGACAGGGAGGCCTGGCGTGCTGCAGTTCATGGGGTCGCAAAGAGTTGGACACGACTGAGTGACTGAACTGAACTGAGGTTCAGACTGATACAAACATTTGCTGACTGGACAGTAAATGAATAAATGAAAGAATGGTTTCCTATCAACAAAACAAAAGCAAGGTTTCCAATATGTAATTTTATTCTATTTTCTAAACGTCATCACTAAAACTAAAGTTTAAGCCTGAGAAATATCTACAGATGATGATGAGAACATTGTTGGAAAAACATAAGGGAAGTTGATTTACAAGTCAGTCTTAGGGTTTGTCTGAGGAACGCTAACTGTAAATCAGAGGAGTTATTCCCATTTGAAAAAAAAGATCATCTNTATTCTATTTTCTAAACGTCATCACTAAAACTAAAGTTTAAGCCTGAGAAATATCTACAGATGATGATGAGAACATTGTTGGAAAAACGTAAGGGAAGTTGATTTACAAGTCAGTCTTAGGGTTTGTCTGAGGAACGCTAACTGTAAATCAGAGGAGTTATTCCCATTTGAAAAAAAAGATCATCTCCAGATACTGCATGATATGTATCAGAGAGATTAAATGTAACTATAAGCCGTGCTACAGTCCATGGGGTTGCAAAGAATCGGACATGACTCAGCAGCTGAACCGATAAGCCAAATCTGAATAAGCCTTTTCATGCAAAAGTAAAGCAGTGGTTTGAAATTCATTACTACGGTTTGAAATACATTGAGCCAGCGGAGTCGCGAGGTTGATTTTTAAAAGCTGCAGCATACGTGACTTTGAGAAAGAGCTGATGCCCTTACACCGTAAATAAGAGTCGGCTGAAGCCATCCCCGTGTCTGGCAGTCCCTGTCTTAGAGTCACACGTAATCAGCTAAGCTGGATCCTCCCCTCAAACACTCTTGGCTTAGCATCTCCCTGTGTGAATCCTTCCTCCACCTCCCCATCATCAGTGCCCCAGTGAGAGTCCGGCAAAGGCACAACTAAGCAGGATTACTGAAATAAAACCCCATGGTTATGTCACAAGAGTGAGTGGAAAGGAAAAAAAAAAAATGAGCAAAGGATGCTGTCAGAAAAGATGAGAGGCACTGGCTGCCTTGTGCCTGTCAGAAAACCTCTCTGTCTAAAGAGAAATGGCCCGTTGGAACAGGTCAAGGATGGGACTGCCCTTTCTTTACAGAGGCCGGGAGATGTTTCCAGAATGAAGCCAGGGCTGGGGGCTTTCCCAGCATCTCCTCCTGGTTTACTCGTTCCCTGGGTGTTTCTCCAGCTTGCAGACGTTAAAGTCACAAGAAGGGAACTAGGCAAAGCATGCTTCAAGAGTTCCGATCTAGGGTATGAAGAGGCCTACGCAAGCGGAAATCTTTAAGCCCTGTTGAGGAAGGAAAGCAGTCCTGAATATTCACTGGAAGGACTGATGCTGATGCTGAAGCTCCAATACTTTGGCCACCTGCTGCAAAGAACCGACTCATTGGAAAAGACCCTGATGCTGGGAAAGATTGAAGGCGGGAGGAGAAGGGGACGACAGAGGAGGAGATGGCTGGATGCCATCACCGACTCAATGGACGCGTGTTTGAATAAACTCTGGGAGTTGGTGATGGACAGGGAGGCCTGGCGTGCTGCAGTCCATGGGGTCACAAAGAGTCGGACACGACTGAGTGACTGAACTGAACTGAACTGAGAGTTTCCACAAGACCAGGCAAGTGACAGGACACGGTAGGTGCCCAGTTAACCACAATATTTGTATAGAAAATAGGATAATCCTGGGGGATGTGAGAGGAAAGAGTGGGAGAAGGGAAGGTGTGGTCTTGCCCTTTTAGGAAAATATGGGAGGGTCCACCTCAAGCCAATAGGATTTAAACAGTGCCCTTTCCTTAAACCCACCTACTTATGGTTTATTAATATATGACAAAATAGGCAAGAGTATACATGGAGAAGAAAACGATTTCTTCTAATTTGTAATAAGTGGTTCTGGGAAAACTGGACAGCTACAGTTTTCCCAGGTAAAACAATGAAATTAGAACATTCTCTAACACATATACAAATATAAACTCAAAATGGACTAAAGACCTAAATGTAAGATCAGATACCATAAAACTCCTAGAATAAAACATAGAACAGCCTTTGACATAAATTGCAGCAATATTTTCTGGATCTGTCTCCTAGAGTAATGTAAATAAAAATAAAAATTAACAAATTGGACATGATTAAACTTCAAAGCTTCTGCACAGCAAAGGGAACCCTCACTAAAATGAAAAGGCAGCCTATAGAATGGGAGAAAATATTTGGAAGCAAAGCAACCAACAAGGGCTTAAATTTCAAAATACACAAACAGCTACTTTAGCACAATGTCAAAGAAACAAACAACCCATTAAAAAGGAGGGTAGGAGACCGAAACAGACATTTCTCCAAAGAAGATATACAGATGGCTCAGAGGGACATGAAAAGATGCTCAGAACTGCTAATTACTAGAGAGATGCAAATCAAAACTACAGTGAGGTATCACCTCACACTGATCAAAATGGCCATCAAAACGTCTGCAAAAGTAATGCTGGAGAGGGTGTGGGAATATAAATTGGTGCAGCTACTATGGAGAACACTATGGAGGGTCCTTAAAGAAACTAAAAGTAGAGTTACGTCAGATCCCTCTCCTGGGCATATCCAGATAAAACTGATCCAAGAAGATGCACACGCCCCGCTGTCCATTGCAGCACCATTTACACCAGTCAAGACACTGAAGCAACCTAAGATGAATGGATAAAGATACAGTATCTTGACACATGGAACATTACTCAGGCACGAAAAGAAAGAAATAATGGCATTTGCAGCTACATGGATGAGCCTAGAGGTGATATACTAAGTCAGAAAGAGAAAGACCAATATCATGTGGTATCAGTTACCTGTGGAATCTAAAAAAAAATGTTACAAACGAACCTATTTACAAAACAGAAAAAGACTCACTGACATGGAAAACAGAGCTACCTAAGAGGGAAGGGGAGGGGGGATAAATTAGGAGTCCGGGATTAACAGATATACACTAGCATACATAAGACAGGTAATCAACAAATGCATTCAACAGAGCACAGAATATTCAGGTACACATATATGTATATGTTATTCAGAGGTATAGATGTTATTCATATATATATATATATATAACATGGAATCGCTTTGCTGTACCCCTGAAACTAACGCAAAATTGTAAATTAACTCTACTTCAATTAAAAAAACGTAAGATGCTCTTGGGTAGGTGCTGAGTCCTGGGAGGGGCACGGCCTTGGCATTTCCACCGGAGGACTGTATAAAAGAGCCACCTCCTACACAGGTGATGATAAAGGATGGGGTTAGACATCCCTTCTAGCTGTTGAACTGAGAAACCGTGATTTTCCATGAATTTTTCCATCGAAGTTAAAAACAAACACCCCCTCACTGACTCTATAACACAATTCTTCAGGCAAATGATTAGAGGATGGGTTTTGGGTTGATTTCCTCTAGAAACCTCAATGGGAGAATTACTCCTTAGGTGTACCTTGGCGATTTGCAAGTGTGCTCAGCATCCGCTGGAGTGTTTCAGGCTGCTGAGACGGGCCACGTGGTCGGAGCTGGGGACACCCAGCGCCCTCTGCATGCTGGCTCTCCCAGGGAGGACACAGAAAGAAACCGGAATGGAACACACTCACGGACCAGCCGTCCTCACACGTGCTGCCCAGTGGCTCGCATGAAAATCTACAAGGACGCATCTGAAAATTATCCTTACACAAATAGAAGGCTTTGCGGCTTATTATTTTAATCAAACACTGTTAGATAATCCTAAACAGGGACAGATAAAATCAAATGCATCCAGTAGGGAGCAGAGAGTCATAGGAGATGGCGGTAAGAGCAGAAGAGAGAGGGAAGGGGCCTAAATGGGACTAGAGAGTAACAGCCGGGCCACACACGGGATGCCCACGAGTACGGCCTGTTTTGCTTTACTTCCCGAATGGAGTAAAATGATAGCTGGTGTGGGTCCCTCGCCAGAGTAGGACACCCCACATTTTCTCTGGCTGCCTTTAGGGTCATTTGCTGCTAGCATGCATTGCAGAAAGGGATTCTATTTTACCTTAGAAAGCTCCTAGTGTCAGAATTTAAACAGGATTTACACATTTTATTTTTAATGAGAAGAATAAATAGATATCGAGTACATGGTGTTAACTTTTCAGACTGTTATTTTTTAATTGTTCAATTTTCCTGTTTCCTTCTGCTCATTGATTTAAAGCAATTATTAAGAAGATATGAGTTCACTTTTTTCCTTATCAACTCATTTTATTCTTACTTTATAAAATGTTCATTTGTGTCCTATTGTACTTAAATATATGGGCTTCCCTTGTAGCTCAGCTGATAAAGAATCTGCCTGCAATGCAGGAGACTCTGGTTCGATTCCTAGGTGGGGAAGATCCGCTGGAGAAGGGATAGGCTACCCACTCCAGTATTCTTGGACTTCCGTGGTGGCTCAGACAGTAAAGAATCTGCCTGCAATGCAGGAGACTCAGGTTTGATCCCTGGGTTGGGAAGATTCCCTGGAAGAGGGCATGGCAATCCACTGCAATATTCTTGCCTGGAAAAGTCCATGGACAGGGGAACCTAGAGAGCTACAGTCCATGGGGCTGCAAAGAGGCGGACATGACTGAGTGACTAAGCACAGCTCACAGCACACACTTAACTTTACTGTCTATGTTAATTCCTTGATTATTAAAGCCTGGAATGTACAAAGCTGAAAGCCCTTTGTCCATATGGAAACGTGTCTGTTTTTCTATATCAGGTAGAACTTAATATTTTGTTTCTAAAATTTGTAAGTATTTATTCTCCATCCTTTCTCAGATAGCACAAAGTGGCTCTAGCTAAAAATATCTCTCCAGTGAACTAGCTTCTTCAATTCAGTCATGGGCTGAAAATTCTTAAGGTATTAAGAGGACAAACTCATCTCCTGTCAAATGAAATTCTTCTTTTTGACATGTAGTTTCTTGTCATTTTTACTGAATCTTTCACGAAATTCTTATAATTTCTTAGTGAATTTAAGCATATGACTTTATAGCAAATTTCTTTCCAATAAAATGTTTGAAAAAGACCATTTGATAAAGGGCTTCCCTCGTAGCTCACTCAGTAAAGAATCTGCCTGCAATGCAGGAGACCCAGGCTCGATCTCTGGGTTGGGAATATCCCCTGGGGAAGGAAATGACAACCCACTCCAGGATTCTTGCCTTGAATCCCATGCTCAGGGCAGCCTGACAAGCTACCATCCATGGGGTTGCAAGAGTTGGACATGACTTAGCGATGAAACCACCACCATTTGATAAAAAATCATCGCTCTGTATCACTCATTTCCACAAAGGTTTCTATTTCTCATCATCAACAAGAAATATATAATAATTTGAGCGGCTTTCATCTGAATGTTCTCAAATAACAAAATTACCTTTTAAAAAATCTTAGACAAAAAGCAGAATCCAATTCACTAAACTTTAAGGTCACATGTGGACACAGCTGAATTAAAAAAGGGAGCCCAAGTTCTCGAGGGACACTCAGGACCACTGCTCAGACACTCTGCCTCTGCAAGAGCTACGGAGCCCTGGGCCCCTCATCAGGACAAAATGAGGGTTGGTACACCATGATGAGGACCAGGGCGCGTGATGGAGACCAGGGCACGTGTTGGGGACCAGGGCACGTGATGGGGACCAGGGCGTGTGATGGGGACCAGCATGTGTGATGGAGACCAGGATGTGTGATGGGGACCAGGGCACGTGATGGGGACCAGGGCGCGTGATGGGGACCAGGGCGCGTGATGGAGACCAGGGCGCGTGATGGGGACCAGCATGTGTGATGGGGACCAGGGCTCAATGCAGGAGACTCTGGTTCGATTCCTAGGTGGGGAAGATCCGCTGGAGAAGGGATAGGCTACCCACTCCAGTATTCTTGGGCTTCCGTGGTGGCTCAGACAGTAAAGAATCTGCCTGCAATGCAGGAGACTCAGGTTTGATCCCTGGGTTGGGAAGATTCCCTGGAAGAGGGCATGGCAACCCACTCCAATATTCTTGCCTGGAAAAGTCCATGGAGAGGGGAACCTAGAGGGCTACAGTCCATGGGGCTGCAAAGAGGCGGACATGACTGAGTGACTAAGCACAGCTCACAGCACACACTTAACTTTACTGTCTATGTTAATTCCTTGATTATCAAAGCCTGGAATGTACAAAGCTGAAAGCCCTTTGTCCATATGGAAACGTGTCTGTTTTTCTATATCAGGTAGAACTTAATATTTTGTTTCTAAAATTTGTAAGTATTTATTCTCCATCCTTTCTCAGATAGCACAAAGTGGCTCTAGCTAAAAATATCTCTCCAGTGAACTAGCTTCTTCAATTCAGTCATGGGCTGAAAATTCTTAAGGTATTAAGAGGACAAACTCATCTCCTGTCAAATGAAATTCTTCTTTTTGACATGTAGTTTCTTGTCATTTTTACTGAATCTTTCATGAAATTCTTATAATTTCTTAGTGAATTTAAGCATATGACTTTATAGCAAATTTCTTTCCAATAAAATGTTTGAAAAAGACCATTTGATAAAGGGCTTCCCTCGTAGCTCACTCAGTAAAGAATCTGCCTGCAATGCAGGAGACCCAGGCTCGATCTCTGGGTTGGGAAGATCCCCTGGGGAAGGAAATGACAACCCACTCCAGGATTCTTGCCTTGAATCCCATGCTCAGGGCAGCCTGACAAGCTACCATCCATGGGGTTGCAAGAGTTGGACATGACTTAGCGATGAAACCACCACCATTTGATAAAAAATCATCACTCTGTATCACTCATTTCCACAAAGGTTTCTATTTCTCATCATCAACAAGAAATATATAATAATTTGAGCGGCTTTCATCTGAATGTTCTCAAATAACAAAATTACCTTTTAAAAAATCTTAGACAAAAAGCAGAATCCAATTCACTAAACTTTAAGGTCACATGTGGACACAGCTGAATTAAAAAAGGGAGCCCAAGTTCTCGAGGGACACTCAGGACCACTGCTCAGACACTCTGCCTCTGCAAGAGCTACGGAGCCCTGGGCCCCTCATCAGGACAAAATGAGGGTTGGTACACCATGATGAGGACCAGGGCGCGTGATGGAGACCAGGGCACGTGTTGGGGACCAGGGCACGTGATGGGGACCAGGGCGTGTGATGGGGACCAGCATGTGTGATGGAGACCAGGATGTGTGATGGGGACCAGGGCGCGTGATGGGGACCAGGGCGCGTGATGGGGACCAGGGCGCGTGATGGGGACCAGGGCGCGTGATGGGGACCAGGGCGCGTGATGGGGACCAGGGCGCGTGATGGGGACCAGGGCGCGTGATGGGGACCAGGGCGCGTGATGGGGACCAGGGCGCGTGATGGGGACCAGGGCGCGTGATGGGGACCAGGGCGCGTGATGGGGACCAGGGCGCGTGATGGGGACCAGGGCGCGTGATGGGGACCAGGGCGCGTGATGGGGACCAGGGCGCGTGATGGGGACCAGGGCGCGTGATGGGGACCAGGGCGCGTGATGGGGACCAGGGCGCGTGATGGGGACCAGGGCGCGTGATGGGGACCAGGGCGCGTGATGGGGACCAGGGCGCGTGATGGGGACCAGGGCGCGTGATGGGGACCAGGGCGCGTGATGGGGACCAGGGCGCGTGATGGGGACCAGGGCGCGTGATGGGGACCAGGGCGCGTGATGGGGACCAGGGCGCGTGATGGGGACCAGGGCGCGTGATGGGGACCAGGGCGCGTGATGGGGACCAGGGCGCGTGATGGGGACCAGGGCGCGTGATGGGGACCAGGGCGCGTGATGGGGACCAGGGCGCGTGATGGGGACCAGGGCGCGTGATGGGGACCAGGGCGCGTGATGGGGACCAGGGCGCGTGATGGGGACCAGGGCGCGTGATGGGGACCAGGGCGCGTGATGGGGACCAGGGCGCGTGATGGGGACCAGGGCGCGTGATGGGGACCAGGGCGCGTGATGGGGACCAGGGCGCGTGATGGGGACCAGGGCGCGTGATGGGGACCAGGGCGCGTGATGGGGACCAGGGCGCGTGATGGGGACCAGGGCGCGTGATGGGGACCAGGGCGCGTGATGGGGACCAGGGCGCGTGATGGGGACCAGGGCGCGTGATGGGGACCAGGGCGCGTGATGGGGACCAGGGCGCGTGATGGGGACCAGGGCGCGTGATGGGGACCAGGGCGCGTGATGGGGACCAGGGCGCGTGATGGGGACCAGGGCGCGTGATGGGGACCAGGGCGCGTGATGGGGACCAGGGCGCGTGATGGGGACCAGGGCGCGTGATGGGGACCAGGGCGCGTGATGGGGACCAGGGCGCGTGATGGGGACCAGGGCGCGTGATGGGGACCAGGGCGCGTGATGGGGACCAGGGCGCGTGATGGGGACCAGGGCGCGTGATGGGGACCAGGGCGCGTGATGGGGACCAGGGCGCGTGATGGGGACCAGGGCGCGTGATGGGGACCAGGGCGCGTGATGGGGACCAGGGCGCGTGATGGGGACCAGGGCGCGTGATGGGGACCAGGGCGCGTGATGGGGACCAGGGCGCGTGATGGGGACCAGGGCGCGTGATGGGGACCAGGGCGCGTGATGGGGACCAGGGCGCGTGATGGGGACCAGGGCGCGTGATGGGGACCAGGGCGCGTGATGGGGACCAGGGCGCGTGATGGGGACCAGGGCGCGTGATGGGGACCAGGGCGCGTGATGGGGACCAGGGCGCGTGATGGGGACCAGGGCGCGTGATGGGGACCAGGGCGCGTGATGGGGACCAGGGCGCGTGATGGGGACCAGGGCGCGTGATGGGGACCAGGGCGCGTGATGGGGACCAGGGCGCGTGATGGGGACCAGGGCGCGTGATGGGGACCAGGGCGCGTGATGGGGACCAGGGCGCGTGATGGGGACCAGGGCGCGTGATGGGGACCAGGGCGCGTGATGGGGACCAGGGCGCGTGATGGGGACCAGGGCGCGTGATGGGGACCAGGGCGCGTGATGGGGACCAGGGCGCGTGATGGGGACCAGGGCGCGTGATGGGGACCAGGGCGCGTGATGGGGACCAGGGCGCGTGATGGGGACCAGGGCGCGTGATGGGGACCAGGGCGCGTGATGGGGACCAGGGCGCGTGATGGGGACCAGGGCGCGTGATGGGGACCAGGGCGCGTGATGGGGACCAGGGCGCGTGATGGGGACCAGGGCGCGTGATGGGGACCAGGGCGCGTGATGGGGACCAGGGCGCGTGATGGGGACCAGGGCGCGTGATGGGGACCAGGGCGCGTGATGGGGACCAGGGCGCGTGATGGGGACCAGGGCGCGTGATGGGGACCAGGGCGCGTGATGGGGACCAGGGCGCGTGATGGGGACCAGGGCGCGTGATGGGGACCAGGGCGCGTGATGGGGACCAGGGCGCGTGATGGGGACCAGGGCGCGTGATGGGGACCAGGGCGCGTGATGGGGACCAGGGCGCGTGATGGGGACCAGGGCGCGTGATGGGGACCAGGGCGCGTGATGGGGACCAGGGCGCGTGATGGGGACCAGGGCGCGTGATGGGGACCAGGGCGCGTGATGGGGACCAGGGCGCGTGATGGGGACCAGGGCGCGTGATGGGGACCAGGGCGCGTGATGGGGACCAGGGCGCGTGATGGGGACCAGGGCGCGTGATGGGGACCAGGGCGCGTGATGGGGACCAGGGCGCGTGATGGGGACCAGGGCGCGTGATGGGGACCAGGGCGCGTGATGGGGACCAGGGCGCGTGATGGGGACCAGGGCGCGTGATGGGGACCAGGGCGCGTGATGGGGACCAGGGCGCGTGATGGGGACCAGGGCGCGTGATGGGGACCAGGGCGCGTGATGGGGACCAGGGCGCGTGATGGGGACCAGGGCGCGTGATGGGGACCAGGGCGCGTGATGGGGACCAGGGCGCGTGATGGGGACCAGGGCGCGTGATGGGGACCAGGGCGCGTGATGGGGACCAGGGCGCGTGATGGGGACCAGGGCGCGTGATGGGGACCAGGGCGCGTGATGGGGACCAGGGCGCGTGATGGGGACCAGGGCGCGTGATGGGGACCAGGGCGCGTGATGGGGACCAGGGCGCGTGATGGGGACCAGGGCGCGTGATGGGGACCAGGGCGCGTGATGGGGACCAGGGCGCGTGATGGGGACCAGGGCGCGTGATGGGGACCAGGGCGCGTGATGGGGACCAGGGCGCGTGATGGGGACCAGGGCGCGTGATGGGGACCAGGGCGCGTGATGGGGACCAGGGCGCGTGATGGGGACCAGGGCGCGTGATGGGGACCAGGGCGCGTGATGGGGACCAGGGCGCGTGATGGGGACCAGGGCGCGTGATGGGGACCAGGGCGCGTGATGGGGACCAGGGCGCGTGATGGGGACCAGGGCGCGTGATGGGGACCAGGGCGCGTGATGGGGACCAGGGCGCGTGATGGGGACCAGGGCGCGTGATGGGGACCAGGGCGCGTGATGGGGACCAGGGCGCGTGATGGGGACCAGGGCGCGTGATGGGGACCAGGGCGCGTGATGGGGACCAGGGCGCGTGATGGGGACCAGGGCGCGTGATGGGGACCAGGGCGCGTGATGGGGACCAGGGCGCGTGATGGGGACCAGGGCGCGTGATGGGGACCAGGGCGCGTGATGGGGACCAGGGCGCGTGATGGGGACCAGGGCGCGTGATGGGGACCAGGGCGCGTGATGGGGACCAGGGCGCGTGATGGGGACCAGGGCGCGTGATGGGGACCAGGGCGCGTGATGGGGACCAGGGCGCGTGATGGGGACCAGGGCGCGTGATGGGGACCAGGGCGCGTGATGGGGACCAGGGCGCGTGATGGGGACCAGGGCGCGTGATGGGGACCAGGGCGCGTGATGGGGACCAGGGCGCGTGATGGGGACCAGGGCGCGTGATGGGGACCAGGGCGCGTGATGGGGACCAGGGCGCGTGATGGGGACCAGGGCGCGTGATGGGGACCAGGGCGCGTGATGGGGACCAGCATGTGTGATGGGGACCAGGGCACGTGATGGGGACCAGCATGTGTGATGGGGACCAGGGCACGTGATGGGGACCAGGGCGTGTGATGGGGACCAGGGCGCGTGATGAGGACCAGGGCTAGTTGTTGAAGACCATGGCAGTGTGTCCCATGGTCCAAAGATGCCTGGCACCTCTGTGCCCATCACCAGGTCAACTGTGGGATGTGACTTACCTCCTCCACAGGATACGGAGCACTCAGAGCGGATGGTCACCCACGCGTAGCTGGGCTGGGCTCCAAGCTTCTTCTCAACCCCCAGCCTCGGCATGGAGTATTCCCAGGCGATGCCTGGGTTCCTTCCCTGAAACAGAAGCTACAGAATAAAAAACAGAAAGAGAAAACGAGTTAAATTAGAACCAATATACAGTGGGCAATTCCCTGGTGACCCAGTTGGTAAAGAATCTGCCTGCAACCCAGGTCAGTAGGCGGAAGAGCTCTGCATCCCATCCCCAGAGACAGGACTCCGAGTTAGCTTCCATCCTGCAGAGACGAGATGCACTCAGCTGTTGGTTGTTTGGAACTCACTAGGCTAGGAGTTGGACACGACTGAGCGGCTTCACTTTCACTTTTCCTTTCACGCATTGGAGAAGACCTGGGAGACCTGGGTCTGACCCCTGGGCTAGGGAGATCCCCTGGAGGAGGGCACGGCAGCCCACGCCAATATTCTTGCCTGGAGAATCCCACAGACAGAGGAGCCTGGCGGGCTACAGTCCACGGGGCCACAGAGTCGGACACGACTGGGCCATAAGCACAGCACAGGGCCAACATGTAGAAGGTGACCTGTTTTAAGCTCTTGAAACACTGGTCATGTCAATAAGAAGACGATCGTAAGAGTAAACTAGACTCAAACACATCTATAAAAACATATAGACATTAGATTCTTTTGCTGTATGCAGCATTCCCTGCATAGTCTTTGCAGCTTAACAAAGGCATCTGGTTCTTTCCCTGGGTGTTTCCTGGCAAGCCCAGCCATCCTTCCCAACTAAGCAAATCAGAAAGTGATACTTAAAAAGCACCTTCACAATTCCTGCTGCTGCTGCTAAGTCGCTTGAGTCGTGTCCGACTCTGTGTGACCCCACAGACAGCAGCCCAACAGGTTCCCCCATCCCTGGGATTCTTCTAGGCAAGAACACTGGAGTGGGTTGCCATTTCCTTCTCCAATGCATGAAAGGAAAAGTGAAAGTGAAGTCGCTCAGCTGTGTCTGACTCCTAGCCTAGTGAGTTCCAAACAACCAACAGTTGAGTGCATCTCATCTCTGCAGGATGGAAGCTAACTCTGAGTTCTTTCTCTGGGGATGGGATGCAGAGATCTTCCGCCTACTGACACGTTCCGTGTGGGCACAGGAGGAAAGACGCCCTCTCTGGCTGGGCACACCTGTGAACCGTGCTTAGCATACGGAATCGCACTTGGAATCTTCACTTCCTAGCTGGAAACCCGACCACATGAACCAACTATGTTTTCCTCCTAAAAGTATTTGAACCCTTGATCTTGATGACAGGCTTTTTTTGGAGGGGGGGAGGGGGAACTTTGCCATTAGCCTATTACTAGAAATCCCATCTCTGAAGCCTTCACTGCTTCTTAATGGGAAGGCCCAGTGGATAAAGTCACTGGACCTTCCCTGACTCCCTGGCACCACAGTCCTGTCCCCGACAACACAGCTCAAGACTAGTTGGGCAAGATGCCATAGGACAGGGATAAGCCCTGGACAGATGGCCCCACTGCAGGCCATAGATCTGCTCTTGCCTCTGACATCCTGAAATGGGAAACAGGTTCCCAGTAAGCCTCGATCACTTTCAACCCTGACTGATCTCTGTTTCTCTGTAATAAAGCTAAAGGGGGCTTCCCAGGTAAACAACATGCCTGCCAACGCAGGAGATGAGGTTCAATCCCTGGGTCAGGAAGATCCCCTGGAGGAGGACATGGCAACCCACTCCAGTATTCTTGCCTGGGAAGCCTCATGGACAGAGAGCCCGGTGGGCTGCAGTCCATGGGGTCCCAGTGAGTCAGACAGGACTGAGCGCACATGCGCATTAAAGCTAAAGCCTCATATGGTGGGAGAGAGACAACCAAGGCAGGAATCCAGGTTGAACGTGTCAGTAAAGGGGAGGCGGGAGCAGTCCCAGGTCGAGAGGGGAGGCGGAGGTGGGACGTGTGGAGATGGGCATCTCTCAGGACGACGCCAGGATGACGGGATGGAGCTGCCAGGCCCACGGTGCAGGTGGAGGGCACCTGGGTGGTGGTTCACAACTGCATGCACAGGTGCAGGCCAAGGGGGCAGCTTTTAACCAAGTTTTTCCTTTAAATGTGCACAGAAATGTAAAAACGTGAAATTAGTGTGTCTGCTGCGTGTTGCCACCATCTGCCTGGTCCCAAGGGGACACATTACGTTGTTAGAAGTTGCTCAAGCATATCTCATGGGCCTGTGCCATCTTGGGCAGAACACAGAGGGGCTTGTGTGCGGGCCCCTGCCTGGCACTGGGCCCAGGTGGTGGGTTTTCACCTCACTCCTGTCTCCACCGGACTCGGGAGAATCCTGATCCCACCCGAAACACAGGCACAGACAGAGCTCCCCTCCGCGGCCGCTTCTCATGGCCGCAGAGCTTACAGGAGAGAAGCGGGCTTAGGTCACGATCCACTAATAAAGATGGAAAACCCAGGACTGCATGGTGAGTGTCCTTATAAATCTCATCACACGTCTAGAGAGAAAGACGAGCAGTCCATTGGCCCACTCAGTCTGTGCATTGATTAGTCCTGTTTCCGAGACATTAACTGCAAACAATTTTCTGGGGATGTGATATTTCACCAATATAGCCTTGAACTAACAGAAATGCCCCAAGACCCCCCGTCCAAGCCCTGAGAGCAGGAGACTGGGGTTCACCTCCACTATCAGCGTTTCGTTGGTTGGCCCAGGAGAGGCTAAGCTCTCAGGCTCCTTGTAGGAACGTCTGTAGTCAAAGGTGGTTCCTGAAAACTTGTACCGGCCCGGCCAGTCCACCGTCCAGTGTCCGTTCAGGTAGTACTTTTTGAGTGCATTTCGCACGGAAATGTAGGAGGTAGATACGTTCGTTTCATAGATGTGGATGCTCCGGGCTCCAGAGGGGATGGTGACCATCTGGTAATACTCTGGGCAGAGGAGACAGGAGGGGAGAAGGTGGTGTTTCAGCAGCGCACGGCCAAGCCCAGGGCCCGTGGCTCTCCGTGACCAGCCCTTGGGGATCAGAGTTTGGAACCTGGAGGTCTAGTTTGGCCATCCAGTTCCATGAATCTTATAAAGGAGTTTTTTTTTTTTTTTTAATTGGAACAGAGCTATTGTAATATTCATGGTTTCTAAGAACCGCTTTAATTGAAATAACCTAGCAACCACTTCTAATCAAAACAGAAGGTTTGAGAAGCAAAGCAGGCCAGGAGTCACATGGGGCTCTCAGGACCCTGCCTATTGGCTATTTTCTCTACAGCCCCCTCCTCCCACCGAGGGTGCCTTTCCGTCTCTGCTCGGCTGGTGGGCGGATCCCTCGGGCGGACTCACGGTTGGCGCGGTGCTGCTTGGCGTAGAGGCCCTTGTGCGTCGTGCAGCTGGAGTTGTTGCCCTGGCACACGCCACAGGCATCTTCCGTAGCATCGGACCCCAGGATGGCGTCACACCCCACTCTCTGTGGGACCCACAAGGCCACGGGTCATTCATGAAAGACAAGACGACAGGAGCGAAGTCACAAACCTTCCCCCGGAGAGCTGAAAAGCTTCACCAACACGGGAGAGTTAACAAATATTTATTGGATACCCAGTATGTGCACGCTATGCTTCCGTCCAAAGGAGGAGACCTTCTCGTGGCAAACACAGCCTGTCCTCTCTGGCACTGCTACATGACTGTCCTGTCTGGAGCCCTGGATTACACCTATTGGATTGTCTTGTGGGAGACGTGGGTAAATTTCAGCCCGACGTGAAGAGCCAAGCACAAATGACAAGCGATGTGGCCTCACGGGGGTCCACTGGAATTCACCTCATGCTTTTGAATTGTCTTGTGTAGAGACAAAGAAGGAACGTAGACCATGGGACTGTTATTCGCAAATTATGGCACATTTGGCTATGGTCTTAGAATTTTAGCAGCTCTTTATAAATTCTATGATGCTTGCTAGTCTTACATTTCCTAGCAAAAGATATAGGCTACCTAGGTAAAAAAGAAAATCCATTCAGAAATGAAGTAACCAGCGTCCACAACCCCTTGTTTGAAACACCAGGACCAGATACACTGCAGAACTCAGGGTTTTTGGACTGCAGGAAGGTAACTAACATATTATACATAAGATGCGGGGACATCGATGATGTTTGTAAAACTCACACACTGAGTGGGATAAACATAACTGAAGACAGTCTCATCAGTTCAAGGCAGCTTTGCAAACAAGTAAATTCAAGTTGCCTTATATTTTACAACCAAATAAACTTTCCATTTTGCAGCTCTTTGGACTTTACAATTACAAATAAGGAATTGTGACACTCTATCACTATGAATACATAAAAACAATGAGACATTTAACAAATTGACTGATAATCAGACATGGTGGGTGGGGAGCTGAGCGTTTTGAAGCTGAAAGAGATCTGAACAGTGTGTGTGTGTGTGTGTGTGTGTCTGTGTTAGTTGCTCAGCTGTGTCTGGTGTCTGACTCTTTGCAACCCCATGGACTGTAGCCCACCAGGGGTCTTCCCGGGGACCTTCCCCACCCAGGGATGGAACCCGGGTCTCCTGCACTGCAGGTGGATTCTTTACCGTCTGAGCCCCCAGGGAAGCCCTGTGTGTGCTGCTTCAGTCTAACCTCATAGTGCTGGTCTGACTTTACCGCAGTCACAGTTTACACTTTTAGAGAAAATCAGATCTGGGATCAAGGTCTCTGGACTCCACTGAATACAGATATTGAGTCACTTCCCTGAAAAGCCCAGTATTTGTCACTGCACATAGCCCTCTCCCTTTGTTTATTAATGTAACGAAATGCTCCCCACATCTCACTTCTGCACATGGTGATAAGCTCGGGGCTTTGGGTCCATGCAGCAGCGCCTGTTTCCCAGCCCACGCCCTGAGTCCCTCTCCAGCAGGAGTGAGGCTGTGATCTCCCCAAGACCCCGGCAGAGCCACGTAGTGGCCCCTGGCTCTAAGCTGTCCCTGGCTTCCTTCCCTTGGACGCCACCGCCAGGTGACTGCCGTCTCATGCTTCGTCTGCCGGTCCCCAGTCGCAGTGTCTTCCACCGAAACGTGAGGGTAAAACCACCCGAGTCTTCCGGCAGCAAACAGCCCTTTGCGAGCACCTCCTCCTCCACTCACCACCCTCAGCGTCCCCCAGCTTCCGCCTGCTCGTTCCCTGACCACCGAACCCGTTCTTGCAGCCCACGATCCCTGCACCACCAGGCCCCCTCCCTGCTTCCCCCACGCCCCTCTTCCCTCTCATACTTCCAGACGTAGCCCCTCCCCAGCAGCTCTGCGAGCTTCCTGGGTCCACGTCTAAGAGGGAAGCAGCTTGCCCCTCCCGCGGAGCTCCTTCTGTGCTCATGGCTTTCTCTCCTTCTGGGCTGTGACAGGGAGCGAAAGGGTGTGGGCTCCCTAGCCCCTTACAGGATGCCTGGCACAAAGCGGACTGTTGGGAGATGTTTGTTGAATGAATGAATGATCATTATTACCTCACATATCCCATCTATACAAACATTACGGCTATCCTCCGAGCATGGAGTCCCATCTGTGACTTTATTTGACAAAGAAAAGAAGAAATCAAATCCTTCTGCGATACAGTAGAGTTTGCAGAAGTCCTGATCTTAAAGAGAAATACACACACAAACACAAATAAGAAAGATACTTAAGCTCTGATCACTTTTTGCTCTAAATGTTATAGACTTTTTCTTTTCTGTTTTTGCCCATAAAAACTCCCACACAATAATACATAGCAAAGACATTTTTAAAATTGCCTCTTTTGGCTTTGTTTTCCCTTTCATTTTAAAATTATTTTTTAAAACTTCACTATTAATTTTTACTCTACTGTGTCCTTTATTGATCCTCATTCTATACACAGTGGTTGGCACATAGCAGGCATTCAATAAACATTTGTTGATTTAAACTGCATTACTGTTCAACTGTTTTACTAGTATAATTAACTGATCTGTGTAGAAATGCAAAAAATCACTACCATTTTGCAGCAATATACAAAATTCTTATAAATAAACAATAAAATAATTGAAATAATCACAAAATGTCTTAATTAGCTACTACATTTACTAAAACACATAATATCTTTAAACTGATAAAGGGAATAACTTTTGGATGAAATCTCCAAAGAATATTGGTTTTTCTTAAAAAATATAATGAATTGGCAAAAATATTGTCACAGAGAATATGGATCTCATTATGTACTTAAGAATGGAAGATGAAGTTCATACCCATTTCAAGGATTTATGATTTATATAGCTAATACGAACTTTTGTAGAAATTTTTTTTTTGTTGTTCTCTTCTCAGTAAAGAAGGCAAGAGTTGATAATAAATATTAAAGAAAGGAACAGTTGATAATAAATATTTTTCTTCCTTAGTTTTCATTGGCCCAATGTTCATATACAAATACGTTCTCTATTGTGCAGGATAAGAGAACCGACTGAATAATGCTAAGAATCAAATTTAATATGTGTTTCCATGATCAATGAACGTATTTACTGAAGACTAGGAAAACCAGAAACAGCACACAGATTTTTTGACCCTGATCTCAAAGTTCTTTCTCCTTTATTCTCCTGCTTCCTTGTTTCTCACTGGCTTAATTTTTACTGAATTTGGAAGTAATAACTCAACAAAAAAGCCTTTGTGTAAAACTGCTTCAATTTTCCTTCCAGAATTTACTGATTTCATAAACCTCTCACCATGATAACATTATATATATTGAGATAGTTAAAGTAAATGCCAGGTGAGATAAGGCCCAACTTATGTATTCCCCAAGTATTTCCTGATAATCTCAATTCCAAAGAACACGATGATTAGGTGTTCTTTGAATTTATTCTCAAATTATACTACCTGAGCTACTGAGTTCAAGTTGTTATAATGATAATACGTATTTCTCTCCATTTGGAGAGTAAAATCTTACATACAGTACAAATAAGCTTCTTGGTTTCTAAGTTATAGATCTAACCTTTCCAAATACAGTGTAGTATCTGATTTTCCAAAAGATATGGATATTTTTCTTTCATTTTCAGCAATGCTAATCATTCAATGGGTGAGACACTCATCGCCATATCACCATCAGCTACTGTGATTTGTAATTTTAAAAGAATTGATTCATTATCAATAAATCATGTACTTTGAGTGTTCCATCACCTCTTTAAGGATTCCATGGCCTTCTGCACAGACTTGCTATCTAGCCTGCCGTTTTTCTGAGCACACAGCTGGTCAGGTTTAAATAAGATGCCCCGGGGCAGGTAGAACAGACCCAACGACCAGAACAGCGCCTGTGACTGGCCTCACGGGATTCGGTCTTCCTGGACCCACTCTGCAGCCTGTGCAGGTCTTTAAAGAGTGAGGACGCCGAGGCTGCTGCCAGAAAGCGAGACTTGAGATTTACCTTCCTCGTGGGTGTACGGCTTCCACTTGTAGAACCATCCTCGGAACCGTTTGCCGTTGAACTCGGCGCACTGCTGGGCGCGAAAGTCGACGCTGTTGTGGGGACATGTGTGACTGTTGCAAAGCTTCAGAGTTCGCGTGGAGCCCACGCAAAACTTGCCGCCATGCGATGGTCTGAAATGTATAGTTCGTGGTTAGCACCTTGCCTTAGAATAGCTACTCACCCCTCCCTTGAATCGGGCTTGTTAGGGAGAGGGAGCAGGTAATGTTAAGGTATTTACTGTCACCAGCCAAGGAAAGTGCCTTTCCAGGAAGCCCCTGGCACTTGTTACATTCTTACAATATGGGTAGTGCTTCCCTTTTTTATTGGGTGCATCGTTTGCAGGTTAGAACCCAGGTTAGAACTTTGAAGACGAGTGGCACGTATTTGCTCATCTCCCTGAAGGAGGCAGGTGGGCACCTCTGTTCTCTGAATTCCAAAAAGCAGAGCATGACTAAGGAAGGGCAGTGGTGAAAAGCAGAAATGAGCCTGAAATTCAACTGCTTTGCTCTCCAGATGGCAGCTTCTTTCTACTCCCAGCTTCCTTGTGACAAAGCCAGGACATCAGATGGGGATGGAAGAAGCAGTCATCCTCCACTGGCTGCAAGGGACAGTAAACACCCCCAAATGCCCGAGTGAAAGGGCTTTCTGCCTTGGAATTCTTTTGCAGTAATACGGGAAGTATAGAATTATTTTCCCCGAGCTTCCTTCCACATACTCTTTGGGAAGTTTGTCACAGAGAGATGGCTCGCTGGGAAGGAGGGAGGTCTGAGCGCTCACCTGGGGTTTGTGCAGAGCCTGTCCCTGTGTGACACCCCTCCTCCACAGGTCCTGGAGCAAGGGGACCAGGGAGACCAGTCTGACCAGTGACCGTGAGTGGGCTTGGGGCCTTCGTCCCCGTATTTCACACACTGCCCTCCGCGGCACCACTGAAAATGAAAACGAAAACAAGAACAGTGACCTGACTGTGGGTGGAGACTGGCTTCATCACTACCGCAATGCTCAGCCCTGGAAGCTTGGTCGTATCAGCAGACGTCAGTCCCCCTGCCCTCAGGAGCACATATGAAAATGCATTTACCGATGCTTTTTCTTTTTAAAATTGAAGTATAACTGCTCTACCACGTTGTGTTAGTTTCTGCTGTACCACAGTGTGAATCAGCCACATGTATGCATAGCTCCCCTCCTTCCCGAGCCTCCTTCCCAGACCCCGCCCCCGTCCCAGCGCCCTGCTCATCAGGGAGCACCGTGCTGCGCTCCCTGGGTTACGCAGCAGCTCCCACCAGCTGTCTGTCTCACACACGGTAGTGCATATTTATCGATGCTGCTTTTCTTTTTTCTTTGAAAGTTAGCCTTGTTCTGTAAATCCGCATGAAGGGAAGACACAGAGAAGCCTAGCTTTCAGGCGTCTGTCTGAGCTGCTGGAATCCCGCACGTGTGGTCAAGTTTTGTTGCAGGAACACGTAGTCCGATTGTTCACCTCTCAGGTGTGTAAACTCTAACCTTCCCTGGCAACAACATGCTCTTCATCTCTTGCCGTCAGAACAGACTGACTGTCGGACAGAAAAGTCCTACTGGAGGGTCTGTGTGTCTCAACACTTTGTCATTTCCATCCGACGCTTCGTGCTTTTGCTCTGAAGCACCTGTGCTGGGAGCCTGGAGGCTTTAAATGATGCCTGTCAGAGGTCACACAGCTTTCCGAGGACATGAAACAACCCACACAGGGCTCCACCTGTCCCGGGAAGGCAGGGGATGCTATCAGCCCCCCTTCCTCCAGAGGAGTGCCCATTGATGTTATTCTGCTAAAGTCCCCGTGGTTTCTTCACTTGCACCACACGCAAAAGCTACACAAGATAGACCGTTGCATTCAGTGGCCTTGGTTGTCTCACTGATGGACTCACGCACTGGGCACAGTTGGCATTCTGATGGCAAACACTGTGTAGGAGACTAGAAAATAATAGTTTTAGGAAGTTAAAAACAACCTATCAATATTGATATGGTCGCTGAAAACAGCTTATGATTCCTTCTAGTACTTGGTGTCTACTGGATACATTTGACCTGAGATGCAGAAAGCGCTGGGTTTTAAAGTCACTTGGATAATTCCTCTGTCAAGTCATGGTTAAGCCTAAATGGGACTTGGCTAGGTTAAATTATTTAATTTTTCTTGGGATGCTTATTAATTACTTAAATAAAACTTGGTCTAGTTTTATTTTAAAATGACATAAAGGGTTTACATGACATAAGGATTTGTTTTAAAATGACATAAAGAATCAGAGATCAAATTGCCAACATCCATTCAATCATAGAAAAAGCAAGAGAATTCCAGAAAAACATCTACTTCTGCTTAATTGTCTATGCTAAAGCCTTTGACTGTGTGGATCACAACAAACTGTGGACAGTTCTTCAAGAGATGGGAATACCAGATCACCTTACCTGCCTCCTAAGAAAGCTGTATGCAGGTCAAGAAGCAACAGTTAGAAACTGACATGGAACTACAGACTGGTTCCAAATTGGAAAAGGAGTACATTAAGGCTGTATATTGTCACATTGCTAAATTAACTTATATGCAGAGTACATCATGTGACATGCCAGGCTGGATGAAGCACAAACTGGAATCAAGATTGCCGGGAGAAATATCAATAACTTCAGATATTTAGATGACATCACCCTTATGGCAGAAAGTGAAGAACTAAAGAACCTCTTGATGAAGGTGAAAGAGGAGAGTGAAAAAGCTGGCTTAAAACTCAACATTCAAAAAATGAAGATCATGGCATCTGGTTCCATCACTTCATGCCAAATAGATGGGGAAACAATAGAGACAGTGACAGACTCTATTTTCTTGGGCTCCAAAATCATTGCATATGGTGACTGCAGCCATGAAATTAAAAGACACTTGCTCCTTGGAAGGAAAGTTAAGAAAAACCTAGATAATGTATTAAAAAGCAAAGACATTAGTTTTCCCACAAAGGTCCATAGAATCAAAACTATGATTTTTCCAATAGTCAGGTATGGATGTGAGTGTTGGAACATAAAGAAGGCTGAGCATTGAAGAACTGATGCTTTTGAACTGTGGTGTTAGAGAAAACTCTTGCGAGTCCCTTGAACTGCAAGGAGATCAAATCAGTCCATCCTATAGGAAATCAGTCCTGAATATTCACTGGAAAGACTGATGCTGAAGCGGAATCTCCAATCCTTTGGCCACATGATGCGATGAGCCAACTCTGGGGAAGATTGAAGGCAGGAAGGGAAGGGATGACAGAGGATGTGATGGTTGGACAGCATCACTAACTCAATGAACATGAGTTTAAGCAAGCTCTGGGAGACGGTGAAGGACAGGGAAGCCTGGAGTGCTGCAGTCTATGGGGTCACAAGGAGTCAGACCCGACTGAGCAACTGAACGACAACCAAGGGTTTATGTAATGTTTTTCTGAAACTTGGAGTTTATTCTTTTATTTTTTGACATAAGCAAATAATGTAGATTAATCGTTCCTTTTCTTTCACAAATGACTCCATGTTACCCACCTCTTTTTCCATTCTCTTTTTTTCATTTAACTCTATATTCTGTAGTTCATTCCACAGAAGAAGGTAGACACATCCCTCACTCCTTTATTGCAGCAACAAAACATTCCAGTAAGTGTGTTTCCAGTCTGTGTCCTTGTGATGAACACTTGCATCATTTCCCAGTCTTTTGCTTTGATAATCACTGCTTCAATAATTGCATTGCAAAAAAACAGCATTTTTTTTTTGCTGTTTTTTTTTCAGAGTATCCTTTTGTAAAATTGAAGTGCAGTTGATTCACAATGCTGTGCTAGCTTTACATAGCAAGGTGATTCAGGTATACTTACACAGATATGTATTTTTTCAGATTCTTTTTCCTTGTAGGGCATTATTCAACATTTAACATAGTTCCCCGTGCTGTAAAGTAGGCCTCGCTGTCTACCCTATGTATAGGGATGAGCGTCTGTTAATCCCACGCTCCTGCTTTATTCCCCTTTGGTGACCATTCATTGTTTCC
>SJYX01002585.1:186697-213226 GCA_006410675.1 Oreotragus oreotragus
GTGTCCGACTCTGTGTGACCCCATAGACAGCAGCCCACCAGGCTCCCCCGTCCCTGGGATTCTCCAGGCAAGAATACTGGAGTGGGTTGCCATTTCCTTCTCCAATGCATGAAAGAGAAAAGTGAAAGTGAAGTCGCTCAGTCTGTCCGACTGTTAGCGACCCCATGGACTGCAGCCCACCAGGCTACTCCGTCCATTGGATTTTCCAGGCAAGAGTACTGGGGTGGGGTGCCATTGCCTTCCCCGAAACTTCCACATAGTTCTGTCTGAAAGATGGCACTTCACGGCATTTGTGCCTCTACTTCCTGTTTCGACGATGGTAGAGATGAGCTCAGACGAGGCTTTCTGCATTGTATGAGTGACTGATTGAAAGATTTCACTTTTAGCAATCCAGATGGATTTTACCTTCACAAAACTTAATTCTGAAATCTCCATACATTTATTCATTATATATTTAACAGTTAAAGTAGTTGTTAAAGACACCACCACCACCCCCCCCCAACCCCACTTGTGTCTCAAGACAGATTTTCAGAACATGGAATTTTAAGAAGCTTTTCGTGTTTTAATTTGGACATCAATTCATTGCTTTTGTTTCGAGGTGTTCATAGTAACCTCCTGCAGTTACAATCATGGTACTGTTAAATTGTATTTTCTCTGGAGCCTGACAGAATCATGAATTACTGGGGCAAACGTGTCATGCCTGGTGGTCAGTGTTGCGCCTGGTTCTCATGACATGAATTAGTATGGGGTCTCTGTTCGTGGCCGGAATGGTGTTTAGAGATCAGAGCCATAAGAAGACCTAAAGGCATCCATAACATCAGGGGGCTGGGTGTCTGTAAGTCTCCAAAGAGACAACTAGGAAGCTCTGTTTGCACGGATGACGTCGTGACAGAAAACCAGGATACAAACAGAACTTCCTTAAAATCAGAACTCGTGGACCCAGGCTCAAGGTCTGTGTGGAAATATGACAAATCACACACAGACTGCAGACTGGTGCAGGGGAGGGGTACCTGCCCTGGCATGACCTACTGATTCAGGCGGCTGGGCAAGCACAAGCAAAGGGAAGGACACGCAAATGGAAAAGTGCATGATAACGGAATGGTTAGCTCCTATGGCTGGGTTAGCAGGAGACGGACATAGCGGCCCAGGGGAGGGTTTGGGCTTCTGAGAAGGTATCTGGTGTGAATTGGGCAGGACAGATTGGGCAGGCAGAACCTGGGTATCCTCCTTGTATGTAGCTTCCCATCAGCTTGTCCCGGGGGCCACATGAAGTGCCCAAGGTCCTGTGCCCGCCTCAGGGCGTGCCACCCGACAGGCACCAAACTCATGCCAGGGTCCTTTCTCTATTCCAGTCCTGAGGAGATGTGAGCTCACATCCAGTTCCCAGCCTGGTTCATGGCTGTGGCTGGAGGCAGCCAATGCTGCTAATTCCTTGGGTGGTTTTGGAGATGATGGAAGAGGGTAAAATAAATGGGGCTTTAAAATGTTAAATTATTTTTATGTTTTTGTCATCGATACCTGGAACAGTGCTTAGCACCTGGCTGGCTTTCAATAAATGCTTTCTGAGTGAGTCAAACATCTGTTAGTTTGTTTCTGTGGAAACGTTGGACAGAGTGAGTAGAAACTTCTTTAGTGTAAAATGATCATAATAGTGATCAGTGAATTGTGATCATGAAAACATCTAAGATGATTTAGGAGGGTAACCTTATGATATGAAAATACTACAGTGAGACTAAAAGTATTTTCATAGTATTCTTACATGATAGTTTTGGGAAACATTCTGCAGAATATAGACATATAGATGGAAGATACTAATGAAAGTGACGGTTTTTAAGTTTTTTAAGTAAGAGGCTCCCATGTAGATAGAGGAGGCTGGTGGCCATCAGCGCCCCACTAAATCATATGATGTGTCTCTTCTTCAGCCTGTGCCCAGTTTATGCCATCTGTGTATTTCAGCCCCATACTTCAAACTACTCAGTCCCCAATTCTAGGCCCCCAGGTAGAAATAAATCAAGAGTTACAAGAGCCTTGAAATATATAATTCATGTTGTTGTGTTCTAACATGTCAAAGTATTTGAGGCTTTGGTGTCTTTATATAAATGCTGGCCATTTAATAACAATGTGACATTCTATCCTGGAAAACAAATAGAAACCCTAGTATCTCAAATGATGTTTATTTTGTTATCTAAACAACTCAAATCCAATTATTCCCTCTTGGTTTTATCATATTTTGACTTTACTGCCAACTTCTGGATTAAGTACAAGGGTGGTATTAAACTAGCATTATGATCATTACGTTCTTAATAAAATTTTAGGGTCTTCTTGGAACAAAGATACTATTAAATAATGGTTCCAGGGATAGGAATGTGGAATGCAATAAATGCTGGAGGGGGTGGGGCAGGCACGGTGGCAGGGGGGCATCCCAATTTACCAACAGTACCCAGGACACTAAGGTGATCAGATTTCCAATTCTCACACGCTGCACCTCAGATTGTCAGTTCAGGACACCAAGCAATGTTGATGAAGCAGAACAGGAACTTAACAAAGACACAGTGTTCAAAATAACTAAAAATGGTATAGATGATCCTATTGGCAAAGCAGAGATAGAAAGAACAAACGAATGGGCACCGAAGTGGGAAGGGCAGCTGGATGAACTGGGAGACTGGGACTGACACATGTACGTACTGATACTGAGCGAGTATAGATTCACTTTCATAAGCCAGGTAACTAATGAGAACCTGTAAGACCCTGATGCTGGGAGGGATTGGGGGCAGGAGGACCAGGGGACGACCGAGGATGAGATGACAGGATGGCATCACCGACTCGATGGACGTGAGTCTGAGTGAACTCCAGGAGTTGGTGGTGGACAGGGAGGCCTGGCGTGCTGCGATTCATGGGGTTGCAAGAAGTCGGACACAACTGACTGACTGAACTGAACTGAACTGAAGGTGTTAGCTGGATGGCATCACCGACTCGATGGACGTGAGTGTGAGTGAACTCTGAGAGTTGGTGGTGGACAGGGAGGCCTGGCGTGCTGCGATTCATGGAGTCGCAAGGAGTCGGACACGACTGAGCGACTTAACTGAATGAGAACCTACTGTATAGCAGAGAGGACTCTACTCAATGCTCTGTGTTGACTTAAATGGGAGGGAAATGAAAAAAAGAGGATAGATATGGACATAGAGCTGACTCACNAGGGATTGGGGGCAGGAGGAGAAGGGGACGACCGAGGATGAGATGGCTGGATGGCATCACGGACTCGATGGACGTGAGTCTGAGTGAATTCTGGGAGATGGTGATGGACAGGGAGGCCTGGCGTGCTGTGATTCATGGAGTCGCAAGGAGTCGGACACGACTGAGCGACTTAACTGAATGAGAACCTACTGTATAGCAGAGAGGACTCTACTCAATGCTCTGTGTTGACTTAAATGGGAGGGAAATGAAAAAAAGAGGATAGATATGGACATAGAGCTGACTCACTTTGCTGTACACAGGAGTACTCAGCACTATAAGGCAACTGTTGTTGCTCAGGTGCCCAGTCATGTCTGACTCTCGTGACCCCACGGACTGCAGCATGCCAGGCCTCTCTGTCCCTCAACATCTCCCCAGGTCTGCCCAAGTTCATGTCCATAGCATCGATGATGCCATCCAGCCGTCTCGTCCTCTTCTCCTTCTGCCCTCAATCTTTCCCAGCATCAGGGACTTTTTCAATGAGTCAGCTATATCCCAAGTTTGTTTTTTGTTTGTTTGTTTGTTTTTAAGAACAGGAGAAAAAAAAGAAGAAGAATGTTTAGGCCCACGTAAAGAGCTCACTCTTGCTTTTATCTCTGCTGCTAAGGAACACTCTCTTCAATGAAGGCTCTCACTTGCTATTCCATCCCATAATTTAAGAGTCAGCTTCACAGTGACCTGTTTCGGTAATACTGACTTGTTTGTGTGCATGTGCTCACTAGCTCAGTTGTGTCTGACTCTCTTGTGACCCCATGAACTGTAGCCCACCAGGCTCCTCTGTCCATGGAGTTTTCCAGGCAAGAATACTGGAGTGGTCTGTCTTTCCTCCTCCAGGGGATCCTCCCAACCCAGCGAACATATCGTGTCTTTTGTGCCTCCTGCACTGGCAAGTGGATTCTTTACCACTGATTAAATTTAGCATCACAACCTAACATTCCAAATAAAATAAACATTTTCAGATGATTGGATTTGTTTTAGCATGTCCACATCATGAATAGAGTGCTATCAGATTTGTTTTCTCAAACTGTTAGTATTAGACTTCCTCAAAAATATATACTGAAAATTCATATACAAATAATATAATAAGATACATAATTTATGGCAATTATTTTTTTTCAAGCAGTGGTGTGTTTGTATCACCAGTTCTGATTATCAGCATACAAGTCATCAGTGGTTCGAGAAAGCCATGACCATCTGTGTATGTGTATTTATACACAAGTATGTACACATCCATATATACACACCAAACATACACCCATTTATTCAAGAGAAGAATGCATATCTATTCATATCATCTTTTAAGTTTCCAAACTAAAATAGAACTTGGTACTTAAAAGAGGTTTAACCCTGTCTAAAATATCATCCATCCATCTGTAACCCTTCCCAGCAAATTTGTACTGAGTGGGTCTTAAGTGCCAAGGGTTAGTTTAGGCACTGGGTAGTTTTTCTGTTATTTATTATTTTATATTCTCCCATCAGAAAAGTTCAAGAGCTTTACATTTCAACTTAATCAAATAGACTCATTCTTATAAGATTTCAGCAGGAGGTCATTTGAAAAATTAAATTTTATAATTGAGAATGTCCTGAGATGTTTCAATTCACATGGAATATATAGAATCTAATTGTCACTCTGTATCTAAAGTTGAGATTCTTTATATTAGAAGGTTTGGCCACATGAGTAGAATTTAACTTCTAAAAAGAAAACTATGTCAGTTTTATTTGCATTAAAAAATAATTTCACATCATAGAGAATGATGTTAAAATACTGACTTTGATGGAATTTTTTTTTCAAAAGGTATCTTCTCAATTGCTTATGGCGAAGTAACTGGTACTAGGCTTACTTTTCTCCATTTAAAAGCTATAAAACTGGCTAATTATTTCAGACTCTTNTATAAGTTAAACAAACAGGGTGACAAAATACAGCTTTGACGTACTCCTTTACTGATTTGTAACCAGTCTACTGTCCTTGTGCACTTGTAACTGTTGCTTCCTGACCTGCATACAGATTTCTCAGGAGGCGGGTCAGGTGGTCTGGTAGTCCCATCTTTTTAAGAATTTTCCACTGTTTGTTGTGATCCACACTGACAAACTCTTTGGCATAGTCAGTAAAGCAGAAGTAGATATATTTTCTAGAATTCTCTTGCTTTTTCTATGACCCAACAGATGTTGGCAATTTGCTATCTGGTTCCTCTGCCTTTTCTAAATCCAGCTTGAACATCTGGAACTTCATGGTTCACGTACTGTTGAAGCCTGGCTTGGAGGATTTTGAGCATTACTTTGTTAGCGTGTGAGATGGGTACAAGAGACAAAGTGTAGAAAAAAAATTCTACGTTTAAACTTCTCTTCTCTTGCCTGAAAATGTGAATATTCATTTCATCAGTGTGTGTATTAGTTGCTCAGTCATGTACGACTCTTAGCCCATGGACTCTAGCTCACAAGGCTCCTCTTTCCATGGAATTATTCAGAAAAGAATATTGGAGTAGGTTGCCATTTTCTTCTCTAGGGGATATTCTAGACCCAGGGATCAAACTCATGTCTCCTGCATTGCAAGCAGATTCATTACCATCTGAGCCTTCAGGTAAGCTCATCATTTCATCAGTATGGTTAATGAAATTCACAAGGCTCCTCTTTCCATGGAATTATTCAGAAAAGAATATTGGAGTAGGTTGCCATTTTCTTCTCTAGGGGATATTCTAGACCCAGGGATCAAACTCATGTCTCCTGTATTGCAAGCAGATTCATTACCATCTGAGCCTTCAGGTAGGCTCATCATTTCATCAGTATGGTTAATGAAATATTTGGTCATTGGTGAATCAACTCTTGTTCACCTCCTCATTCTGGGGCTCTAGGGAGTAAGACTGAAAGTTTCAGCCCTTTGATTACAAATTTTATTTCCCTTGCAACCAGATACTTAGAGCCTTTTTCAAAGTTGCTTCATTTACATAACAAATTTTATTTAGCAAGAACATTATTTACATAGCTGTATGAAGCTTTACTTTACATAACTTTATTTACACAAGAGAAGACTACTGTATTTTTAGTCCCTTAAGAAACTCTAAGTGTTATAGGGACTCTGTGCCAAGAGTGGAGGAAATGAAGATCAAGTATATGTATCTTTTTGTAAATAAAAAAATTACCGAAACCCCTATCAAAATGACAAGGCTCTTGTTCATGCAGGGTAATGCAGAGGCTACGAATTTAAGCTCTGATTCAAAGAAAACTATTTTCCAAATTGAGACTTACTCTTCCTAGCTCTATGACCTGATGAAGGGTTTATTGCTGCCCCAAACCTCCCTGTGCTCACTCAAAGTGGAGAAAATAACAGAATCATAGTATTGCAGAAGCAGTTATAATTACTAAATATTAAGTGGCATTATTTTCTTAAACATTACTATATTCAGTGAGCTTAAATCTAAAAGGAGACAAGTATGGACACAGACAAGAATAAGATTCAGTAAAATATGTTATCATAAGCACTGCCATCAGAGAAAAAAACAGTCTCTAAACAAATGCAGTTCTTTGGGGTCTTCAAAAAGCAATTTGGAGAACATAGATTTCAGCAGTAAACAAAACAGGGTCCAGTTCTGGAGTCAAAGATTTTCTTTTCTTTTTTTTTAAAGGAAAAATAGAGTACAATAGTTTTCACAAGTTGTTTGCCAAGAGCTACAACTGGAGGCTATTATTTTTTCTTTTACAATTTATTCCCTTGTGAAGACATTTCCCTCATTACTAAGAAAACCACATTTTTGTACAGTTATTAGAAATATCTTTCTCAACAATAGTTCTTAGAAGGCTCTTCCCCAGCAAGTAACATGTTATTTTGCCAGTTACCAGAGTTAGTACAATTCCATATCTTAACAGACAGAGTCCTGATATATAACATAGAGTTACTACTGACAAGTACTTCCATAGTACTGCAGGAGTGCAGGTGTGGGAGAGGAAGATATTAGCTGGATAAGATAATGAGAAGAAAATGTTGTGTTATATATTAATTAAAGTGTAACTCAAGTTGGCAGTCTTAAGAAAAAAAAATCGGAAGGCGTCTCTGCTGGTCCAATGTTGAAGAATCTGACTTGTAATGCTGAGAATACCAGTTCAATCCTTAGTCTGGGAAGTTACCACCTGCTGCGAAGCAACTAAGCCCATGCTCCACAACTACTGAAGCCCTTGCATTCTAGAGTCTGTGCTCTGTAACAAAAGAAGTCGACACAATGAGAAGCCAGCACACTGAAATTAAAGAGTAGCCCCCACTTGCCACAACTAGAAAAAGCACCTGCACAGCAAGGGAGACCCAANTCCACAACTACTGAAGCCCTTGCATTCTAGAGTCTGTGCTCTGTAACAAAAGAAGTCGACACAATGAGAAGCCAGCACACTGAAATTAAAGAGTAGCCCCCACTTGCCACAACTAGAAAAAGCACCTGCACAGCAAGGGAGACCCAGTTCAGTAAAAAAATAAACAAACATTTTAAAAAGGTAAAGAAAACCTTTCCAGAAGTGGGAAACAACCCATGCTAAATTTCAGATGCGGAGAGGAATAGACGGCTACGAGGGCAAACTGGAGGTCTAAAGGAATTCTGGCACTAAGTCTGTAGGCTGGATGTTAGACACAGGTAAAGGTAGATTTGATATGCATTTTAAAAGCACCTGAATTCCATATATATGCATTAGTATACTGTATTGGTGTTTTTCTTTCTGGCTTACTTCACTCTATATAATAGGCTCCGGTTTCATCCACCTCATTAGAACTGCTTTTGGACTCTGTGGGAGAGGGAGAGGGTGAGATGATTTGGGAGAATGGCATTGAAACATGTATAATATCATATATGAAATGAATCGCCAGTCCATGTTCAATGCATGATACTGGATGCTTGGGGCTGGTGCACTGGGATGACTCAGAGGGATGGTATGGGGAGGGAGGAGGGAGGGGGGTTCAGGATGGGGAGCACGTGTATACCTGTGGCAGATTCATGTTGATATATGGTAAAACCAATACAATATTGTAAAGTGATTAACCTCCAATTAAATAAATTTATATTTTAAAATATATAAATAAATAAATACACTTGAGCTTGAACTTGAGATTAGAAAGTTTTGTGAATACAAAAGTAAATCAAAGATTATGGAATGACATTTTCATATACATATATTTTAGGAAACTAACTTGATTGAGAAATTGTAGGATATATTTTATAATTGAAATGGACTTGAGTCATGAAAACACTTGAGAAGAAATTTAATTTAAAATTAATTTAAAATTTAAACACTAGAGAAGAAATTTAATTTTAAAAGACCAGGAAAAGATCCTGAGAGCTTAAACTCAGGCAGTAAATTGAGAATTTATGGGAGAGGGACTCTTCTAAGCCTTTTTCCCTCTATAATCATTAAAACTAACTCCTATATAACCCCAGTCGTGGAGAGACATGAAATAACTTAAGCGTGTTAGTAAAACACCAGTAGTAAAATTTGTGTTAAACACAACATTATGACATATTAGCATAGAACTTCAATGTGTGTAAGCTCACATTCATATTTCACATGTTATTCTAGGTTCGTGTTTTCCAACACAGTAACCACTGGCCCTGTGTGGCTAATGGGCACCTAAAAATGTGTCTAGTCAAAAATTGCAATGGCCTATAAGTATAAATATAAGGGCTGTAAAGACTTAGAATGAAAATAATGGATTGCTTCAATAAGTTTGTATCAATTGCATGTAGAAATAATAATGTCAGTATGAGTGTATTACTATAAGTGATATATGTACATGTATGTGACAAATATATTGCATAATATTTTACAATAATATGTCAGTAAATCAATGTTCTTAATCTCAGCATTGATTATGACTTTGGGAATAAGTAAATACATTATTAAGATTAATTTCACTTTTTAAATGGTGCTTCGTAGCTATACTTTAAGTGAAAATTTTAAATTACAGAATAGCTCATATATTTCTATCAGATAGTAGTGCTCTAGGGTATTCTAATCATCATAGAAAGAGGGAATAAAAGAGGGTAAGGAGAGCTATAATTATTACTTTGTAAAAGAGAATATCCCAGACACTCTTGTTATGGCCCCCAGGACTTCCTTATTCCTCAGACTGTAGATAATGGGATTGAGCATGGGGGTGAGGATGGTATAAAAGACTGCCAAAATTTTATCTTCTGCTGGTGAGCGGAGATTCCTGGGCCGAAGATAAGTGTAGACAAAAGGTGCATAGTAAAATGTCACTACAGTTAAATGTGTTGAACAGGTGGTGAAGGCCTTTCTTCTTCCATCTTTTGAACGCATATGGTAGACAGCAAAAAGAACTCGGCCATAGGAAGCAGTGATGCCAAGGAAAGGAAGGAGGAGAAAGAGGCTTGTGCTCACAAAAACCATGTACTCATAGACCCAGGTGTCCATACAGGCCAGAGGCAACATAGCCGGGACATCACAGAAAAAGTGATCAATGGCCCTGGACTGGCAGTAAGGAATATGGAGGGCATAGACTGTGTGTGCCAGGGAGTTGAGAGACCCCAAGATCCAAGATCCCATAATCATCTTCATACACCTCCTTTTGCTCATGCGGATACAATAGTGCAGGGGGTGGCAGATAGCCACATAACGATCGTAGGCCATTGAGGCCAGGAGCAAGCCTTCAGAACATGCCATGGTCAGGAAGAAGAAAGATTGCACTCCACATCCCAGGTAGGAGATGCCTTTCTGGCCGGAGAGAAAGTTGAACACCATCTTGGGGACAGTAGTGGAGAGGTACATTAGATCCATGAGGGAGAGCTGGCTGAGGAGAAAGTACATAGGTGTGTGGAGCCGGGGATCCAAACGTATGAGGTAAATCATGGCTGAGTTACCCACAGAGGCTAGAAAGAATATGAGGATGATAAGAAGTAGGAGAAGCCGACCAGTTTGATTTGGGAGGAACAACCCCAACAAAATGAAATCATTGGAAGTTTGATTCCATTTCTCCATGAAAACGTAGTGCTCTAACTCTCTTGAAAGACTAACAAAGACAAAAAAGAAAAAGAGCTTAAAACATGAAATGAAACAAAACAGGAGCATAAAAAGGAACATCGACCCCATGGACTGTAGCCTACCAGGCTCCTCCCTCCATGGGATTTTCCAGGCAAGAGTACTGGAGTGAGTCGCCATTGCCTTCTTCAAGGGATCTTCCCCACCCAGGATCGAACCCGGGTCTCCCGCATTGTAGGCAGATGCTTTTACCATGCCACCAGGGAACTCTCACTTGAAAGGGTATGAGCAAAAGAAAGCTTTTGATTTATAGCTTACTGTCTTTAGACTTAAGTGTTTAAATCAAGAAAAGTAATATATTACTTAGAATTTTAAAAATCAAGAAGAGGTAAAAATGAATAAACTTTCCTTTCTGGAAACTTTTCCAACTTTTTATGTCTACAGTTTTCCTCGGGAATTTTTATGTGTAACTCAAGTCAGGCGCAACTTAGAGACTGAAGAACAACAATATTTTATGAGCTTCCCCAGTGACTCAAGGGGTACATAATCTTGCAACATAGGAGACACAATTTCCATCCCTGCTTTGGGAAGATCCCCTGAAGGAGGAAATGGTAACCCATTCCAGTATTCTTACCTGGAAAATCCCATGGACAGAGAAGCTTGATGGGCTACAGTCCATAGGGTCACAAAGAGTCAGACATAACTGAGCACATGCACTCGGCCTGGCCTGCAGCTGAACCAGAGAATTTCCTTCCTTTTCTTTGGTCACACAGCTCCTGGAGCTCAGCTTCGATTTAAGCCCTACCTCTGCTTGTACGGCTTCCCTAGTGGCTCAGAGGATAAAGCATCTGCCTGCAACGCAGGAAACCCAGGTTCGATCCCTGGGTTGGGAAGATCTCCTGGAGAAGGAAATGGCAGCCCACTCCAGTATTCTTGCCTGGAGAATCCCATGGACAGAGGAGCCTGGTGGGCTACAGTCCACTGGGTCGCAAAGAGTTGGACACGACTGAGAGACTTCACTTTCTGCTTGTACAAACTTCCCTGGTGGCTCAGACAGTAAAGCGTCTTGCTTACAATGAGGGAGACCCGGGTTCGATCCCTGGGTTTGGAAGATCCCCTGGAGAAGGTAATGGCAACCCACTCCAGTACTCTTGCCTGGAAAATCCTGTGGACAGAGGAGCATGGTCGGCTACAGTCCACCGGGTCGCAAAGAGTTGGACACGACTGAGCGACTTCACTCTGCTTGTACAGTGTCCTCTGGTGTCTGTTTCCCACCCAGACAAGATGTGATGAAAGCAGCAGTCAGATTAGGGCTAACAATCATTCAGGCCAGAGAGAGGAAGATACATGGCAGTCACCATCGGGATGTGTGGGGAGTCCCTGTAGTAACAGAGGCTGACAGGCAGAGGCCTCCAACATTTTATAGCTTCTTTTTCTCTATGTGTATTGTTAATTATGGGGACTTCCCAGGTGGCTCAGATGGTAAAGCGACTGCCTACAATGCCTGAGACCCAGGTTCAATCCCTGGGTCGGGAAGATCTCCTGGAGAACGAAATGGCAACCCACTCCAGTATTCTTGCCTGGAAAATCCCATGGACGGAAGAGCCTGGTAGGCTACAGTTCATGGGGTTGCAGAGAGTNTATGTGTATTGTTAATTATGGGGACTTCCCAGGTGGCTCAGATGGTAAAGCGACTGCCTACAATGCCTGAGACCCAGGTTCAATCCCTGGGTCAGGAAGATCTCCTGGAGAACGAAATGGCAACCCACTCCAGTATTCTTGCCTGGAAAATCCCATGGACGGAAGAGCCTGGTAGGCTACAGTTCATGGGGTTGCAGAGAGTCGGACACGACTGAGTGACTTTATTTCACTTTCATGTTAATTATGGCCATTTGTACATTCTCAGCTTCTCAAACACATATAAACTGTGAATGCAGTATACTTCTTTTATTTTTAATATATGTTTTATACTTCATTTACTCAGCTTAAGTGACAGATAGACTGTATGCTTTCTTCTGTGTTCTATCTGAAGAAGACTCTTAATGCCATGTTATGTCAAAGATTTAGATAATGTTCATTGGGCTATTACTCTTTTAAAGAGTAAGGAACAAGAATTAATGGTTTGTTGCAGTTATTTCTGTTTCATAACTTAAAATCAACTGTTAGTTCATGTAACTTTAGTCAGCATGAATAATATTGTGAGAGGGAAAAAAAACTTACCATAGAGAAATGGGGAAAAAAATATGTATATCTGCTTAGCTGACAAATGCTAGCAATAAAAAATGCATAATGGCACAAAAGAGATACACAATATCATTGTTGCTAGAGGAGATCCTATTGTCAAAAAGCTCCTTATTACCAAATTCAGACTTAAATTGAAGAAAGTAGGGAAAACCACTAGACCATTCAGGTATGATCTAAATCNGTATATCTGCTTAGCTGACAAATGCTAGCAATAAAAAATGCATAATGGCACAAAAGAGATACACAATATCATTGTTGCTAGAGGAGATCCTATTGTCAAAAAGCTCCTTATTACCAAATTCAGACTTAAATTGAAGAAAGTAGGGAAAACCACTAGACCATTCAGGTATGATCTAAATCAAATCCCTTATGATTAGACAGTGGGAATGAGAAAAGATTCAAGGGATTAGATCTGATAGACAGAGTGCCTGAAGAACTCTGGGTGGAGGTTCATGACATTGTGCAGGAGGCAATGATCAAGACCATCCTAAGAAAAAGAAATGCAAGAAAGCAAAATGGTTGTCTGAAGAGACCTTACAAATAGCTATAAAAAGAAGAAAAGCAAAAGGCAAAGGAGAAAAGGAAAGATATACCCATTTGAATGGAGAGTTCCAAAGAATAACAGGGAGAGATAAGAAAGCCATCCCCAGTGATCAATGTAAAGAAATAGAGGAAAACAATAGAAAGGAAAAGACTAGATATTTCTTCAAAAAAAAATAGAAATACCAAAGGAACATTTCATGCAAAGATAGGCTCAATAAAGGACAGAAAAGTATGGACCTAACAGAAACAGAAGATATTAAGAAGAGGTGGCAAGGATACACAGAACTGTATAATAAAGATCTTCATGACCCAGAGAAGCATGACAGTGGGACCACTCACCTAGAGCCAGACATCCTAGAATGTGAAGTCAAGTGGGCCTTAGGAAGCATCACAACAAACAGAGTGGGTGTGATGGAATTCCAGTTGAGCTATTTCAAATGCTAAAGATGATGCTGTGAAAATGTTGCACTCAATATGCCAGCAAATTTTGAAAACTCAGCAGTGGCCACAGGACTGGAAAACGTCAATTTTCATTACAATCCCAAAGAAGGGCAATGCCTAAGAATGTTCAAACTACCACATAATTGCACTCATCTCACACACTATCAAAATAATGCTCAAAATTCTCCAAGCCAGGCTTCAACAGTAGGTGAACCATGAAATGTCATAAGCTCAAGTTGGATTTAGAAAAGGCAAAAAAAAAAAAAAAAAACAGAACTCAAATTGCCAATATCTGTTGGATCATCACAAAAGCAAGAGAATTCCAGAAAAAACCTCTACTTCTGCTTTATAGATTACATCAAATCTTTTGACTGTGTAGAGCACAACAAACTGTGGAAAATTCCTCAGGAGATGGGAATACGAGGCCACCTTACCTGCTTCCTGAGAAATCTGTATTCAGGGCAAGAAGCAACAGTTAGAACTGGACATGGAACAATGGATTGGTTACAAATTGGTAAAGGAGTATGTCAAGGCTGTATCTGGTCACCCTTCTTATTTAACTTACATTCAGAGTACATCATGCGAAATGCCGGGCTGGATGAAGCATAAGCTGAAATCAAGATTACCTGGAGAAATATCTGTAACCTCAGGTATGCAAATGACACCACCCTTATGGCAGAAAGTGAAGAAGAACTAAAGAGCCTCTTGATGAAAGTGAAAAAGGAGAGTGAAAAAGCTGACCTAAAACTCAACATTCAAAAACTAAAATCATGGCATCCGGTCCCATCACTTCAAGGCAAACGGATGGGGAAACAATGGAAACAGTGACAGACTTTATTATTTTGCATTCCAAAATCACTGCGGTGGTGAGTACACGCTGGAAATTAAAAGAAGCTTGCTCCTTGGAAGAAAAGCTATGACCAACCTAGACAGCATATTAAAAAGCAGAGACATCACTTTGCAAACAAAAGTCCATCTAGTCAGAGCTATGGTTTTTCCAGTAGTCATGTATGGATGTGAGAATTGGACTATAAAGGAAAGCTGAGCTCTGAAGGATTGATGCTTTTGAACAGTGTTGTTAGAGAAGACTCTTGAGAGTCCCTTGACCTACAAGGACATCAAATCAGTCAATTCTCAAGGAAATTGGTCCTGAATATTCACTTGAAGGACTGATGCTGAAGCTGAAATGCCAATATTTTGGTTAACTGATATGAAGAATTGACTCATTGAAAAGGACCCTGATGCTGGGAAAGACTGAAGGTAGGAAGAGAAGGGGATGGCAGAAGGTGAGACGGTTGGTTGGCATCACCAACACAATGGACATGAGTTTGATCAAGCTCCAGGAGTTGATGATGGACAGAGAGACCTGGCGTGCTGCAGTCCATGGGGTCACAAAGAGTAAGACACGACTGAGCAACTGAACTGAGCTGAACTGAGAGGCAATCCTAGATATCTTCTGCTTTTTTTAAATTTCTAGAAATAAAAAATAATAACCTAACAGTTAAGAACAAAGGATAGTACACTCATTCCTTCAAACAATATTCACTTACTTTTTATTTTACAACAGTGCTTCTAGGCACTGAGCTGTTATGTTAATTAAAACACAATTCTACAACCAAAAGTTAAATTTTAGTAAGTGAAAAAACAGTAAAGCAACAAACTAACTCACTGTTTCTATCTGTTGTTATATAATGGTTAGAACTAAAAATAAAAATATCTAGGGTAAAGAAATAAAGATATATATGACAGAACTGAAAAAATAAATCAATAAACAAACCCAGCAGTAAGCAATATTAAAGAAAGTCTGGTTAAAGAATTTTCAACTCAGAGTGAACATCAGGCAAAATGGAATATCTATTTTGTTTCTCAGAACAATACCAATGAGATCAGGGTTTTTGATATGTAGAACATTAGGGCATTTGTGTAGGAACTGCAATACTATGATAGGAGCTGGCATTTTGTTCTGAGTGAGACAAAGAAGCCAGTGAGAATGGCAGGATTAGAAATGTTTCTAGAATTCATACAAGATGCTCTGGGTGAGTAAACAGTCCAAGGAGGAGTGCATGTATGAATAGAATACTAGTTAAGAAGTCAAAACAGCCCCAGAAAGTAGCCTGCTTCATTTAGGTCATGGCATCAAAATTATTCCAGGATTTGGAGTCAGTGCACATTTNAAACAGTCCAAGGAGGAGTGCATGTATGAATAGAATACTAGTTAAGAAGTCAAAACAGCCCCAGAAAGTAGCCTGCTTCATTTAGGTCATGGCATCAAAATTATTCCAGGATTTGGAGTCAGTGCACATTTAATGTTAATATTTGATCTTGAATTCAATAATAAGCTCACATCCTCAGGTATAAGCCTAGTATAAATCATAGCTGTGATTGCAGAATGCCTAGCATTTATTTTTCTAACTTATTTTGACTTTTACCAAAGTGCTGATACCAGAAAAATTTTGCATATTTTACCATTTGTTTATATTTGGCTCTGTCATCTGACTTTTGAGTTTGTCATTTTATGCTGAAGATTGTCCTAATTTTAAAACAGAAGCCCTACAAGTCGGACATGACTGAGTAACCGAGCTGAAGCCCTGCGAAAATCAGGACAGTTGTTTACCCATTTGGGGATAGAGTATTACCTGATGAGTCATCCTTTCTCTGTACCCTTACATAGTGACTATTGCATAGTGACTTTCAACATTTTATCTGTCTGATGAAATGAATGGAAGCATTGCCTGAAAAGTAAATGAGTGTAATACTCATAAAAGGTAGCCAGTTCAGTTCAAAAATCAGTCTTTAGTATATGTGGCTTGAAATTAAGAGAACAGAGTCTCATAGGGCATTTTCCTCATTTCTTCATTTTATCCAGGTCTAAATTCAGGGGAAGAAAAATACCAACCAGTCCTCCTAGGCACTGTATTTCCAATAGCAAGTGCTATACAAACCAGCTCTAGCTCTGTTAATGTATTGTATGGGCCAGTAATTTTGTAGAAAGACACATACGTATGTTGATTCTATGCTGTATGAATTAGAGCTCAGAGTATCATAAAGATGTCTTGATGATACCTACAACACCTATTTTTCTTTCTAAACTAAAAACTGACATTTTGTTAGACAATAGAAACCAACAGTTAATTTCAATATCCTATAAATCTGGAACTTGAAGCTTTTAGGACATGGATCACAGAAGCTGGAACTTAGGGTCTCTTTTTATTAATACCCAATAGATTTCTTTATTGGGTATGGACTTTACTTAATGCACCAAAGNACAATAGAAACCAACAGTTAATTTCAATATCCTATAAATCTGGAACTTGAAGCTTTTAGGACATGGATCACAGAAGCTGGAACTTAGGGTCTCTTTTTATTAATACCCAATAGATTTCTTTATTGGGTATGGACTTTACTTAATGCACCAAAGTTACAGGAAACAATACCCTTTGGTTATATTATAACTTGGAGAATATTGTCCCCGAGACTACAACCGGGCCTACAATGAATGCTTCTCTTGGTCATTTTAAGAATCATATTTCTGACATTCATAGAGTTAAAAGGAAAAAACAATTTCAACTTACAGAATCTGCTATATGTAAATATGTCAGTGTCAGGGTCCTGAATTTATTTTTGCAAAAGTTACATATCAGGGACCCTTAAAAAAAGTCTTCTAGACAGTCAGCCCAAGACCAGTAAACAAATTGCCTGAGCCTCAGCAAACTTAATTCCCACAACTTTATAGGACCANAATCTGCTATATGTAAATATGTCAGTGTCAGGGTCCTGAATTTATTTTTGCAAAAGTTACATATCAGGGACCCTTAAAAAAAGTCTTCTAGACAGTCAGCCCAAGACCAGTAAACAAATTGCCTGAGCCTCAGCAAACTTAATTCCCACAACTTTATAGGACCACTCTGAAGATGGACCTAAACAGACTCTGTGTTCAGCAAGCACAGAGGTCCTCAGTCAGTGTCATTCTTCTTTGTCCATTGTATATTTTAATCATTGAGAAATATCACATAGAGAGAAATAAAGTGTCTTAGTTAAGGTAACACACCACTCCAAAGCCATACATATTTCTATCCAGTACATATTACTTCTTTTTACATTTTTACATTTCAAGTTCACACTTTACTTTTCCAGTTTGCTTTGAAACTGCTTATTCTCTGTGCAGAACAAAGTATTTTCCTAAGACAGGAAAACCATATCTTCAAAGTTACTCCTTAGTAACCCAAATCAACTCAATTCTATAAAAATACTATGACTCACCTTGTCTGAAGTTCTTGTGTATTTTGAGAGAGAATGTAGCCTTATTATGGCACAATTTCTTGCTATCAGTACATTGAATTATTTAAAATGTTTAAGTACCAAATTTCACTGACATTGCTTCTTGGGCTAGGCTACAAAATCATGTCATTGGTTAAAAGTGTCTGCATTAAATCAAAACTCTCTGTCCTAAGAATCTCTGCTTTATGTGCTAAAATTCATGAGAAATAAATTTCAGAGAGCACATTGTGATATATATTCCTCATTGCTCCTACTGTGTATCATTTTCTTTAGCATAACACTATGGCCATTTTTAGAGAAGGCAATGGCACCCCACTCCAGTACTCTTGCCTGGAGAATCCCATGGACGAAGGAGCCTGGTAGGCTGCAGTCCATGGGGTCAGGAAGAGTCGGATGCGACTGAGCGACTTCACTTTCACTTTTCACTTTCATGCATTGGAAAAGGAAATGGCAACCCACTCCAGTGTTCTTGCCTGGAGAATCCCAGGAACTGGGGAGCCTGGTGGGCTGCCATTTATGGGGTCGCACAGAGTCGGACACGACTGAAGCTACTTAGCAGCAGCAGCAGCAGCATCATGGGCATTTTTAGTTTCCTTTTGTCCAAGACTCACTGGAATTAGAAAACAACTTAACTCTGCCTAGTGAAATATTTTTCCATTTGCATAGGTATTGGTTAGTTAAAGCAACTTTCTTTCCTATTACCTGTTTCAGTGAATGCAGACTAACACATTTTATACTTAGTTCCCTCAGGTCCTACTGTTGGAAGACAAAAAGGTAAGTTGTAACACTTTATATGCAGATTGTTACATCATTAACTCTTTAGACATTTCTCTCTTTCCTGTAATTGATCCCCAATGTCTAAGTCCACTGTGGCCAAAATCTTGGAAATTTAGTTGACTTTGCTTATTTGAAGATGAACTCAGTTCTGCACCTAGAGAAAAAAGAGTCAACTCAATTGATGTTGCATTCCCAGAATCCCAAAGAAGGATGAACTTCATTATTCCAAAACATGACTTAATACCTGTGAGATGTCACATCATGTATGTTAAAATCTTGTAAGTTAGAAATCTACAGACTTAAGAGTTGCAGATAGTACTTATTGGTACTTGGCTGAGTAATAGAAACAGTATCAGAGACAGTTTCGTGCCTGTTTGAGCAAACTCTGGGAGATAGTGGAGAACAGGGAAGCCTGGTGTGCTGCTGTTATGATGTTGCAGAGTCAGATACAATTTAGTGACTGAACAACACCACCAACAGAGGAAATATTATTGGTGATTGTGACTAAAGTAAATTTTGCTATGTCAAAATACTTTCTTCTTTTTATTGAGGAGTAGATAAGTGATACATGAAAATATTAATCCAGTCAGCTGTTCTACTGAAGTGGAAAGTTAGAGGTAGGGCAATACAATAAGAATTTAGATAGAGAAAAATCTAACCTGCCAGGCCCACCACTGGTTAAGCAGTTGGCTGGGGAAAATTACTTAAGGTTCTAGTTTATGCTAAGCTTCTAAAGTTGTTCTAAAAAATATTCTAAGAACAAAATGGAATAATATATGTCAGATGTTTGCTGCTGCTGCTGCTAAGTCACTTCAGTCGTGTCCGACTCTGTGCAACCCCATAGACGGCAGCCCACCAGGCTCCCCCGTCCCTGGGGTTCTCCAGACAAGAACACTGGAGTGGGCTGCCATTTCCTTCTCCAATGTATGAAAGTGAAAAGTGAAAGTGAAGTCGCTCAGTCGTGTCCGACTCTTGGCGATCCCATGGACTGCAGCCTACCAGGCTCCTCCGTCCATGGGATTTTCCAGGCAAGAGTACTGGAGTGGGGTGCCATTGCCTTCTCCATGTCAGATGTTTACATAGTACCTTTCACAGAGAAAAGACTCAATGCATTTTAGGATTTATTACCCCATTCAACTAACAAATTTATAATTAAGAAAAGTATTAAAATGGGGTCACTTATCCTGGGAAAAGATCATGGAATATTGTTTAGCAAGATTTTACTTAATAAATAACAATGTTGTACTATATATATGGCACATTATATGTAGTATATGCACATTAACTACATTATATGTACTTATATAGTGAAAACAAAATAAAATATAAAACAATGAATTAATTTCACTGCTTTGCCTTTGATTAATAACTTATCCCCTTTGACTAGGGGATAAGTTATTAACATGTGCATAATTTTTCTTATAGTAATTATATTATTGTCTATGTCTCCCTACCATATGGCATCCTCTTTGCATTTACTCTAACCTGGTTAAATCTCATCCTTAGCATGTTATCAAGACCAAAGGACCCACTGAGCAGCAAAACATGACTGTTTTGTATAAAACAGTATAAAATTCAGAACTATGTGACAAATCTCACTTTAAAATTATTTAAAAAGATAAATAAATCTTAAGTTAGCTTCTCGGCAAAGTCACAATATGGCCATAATCTCTGCAGACTTTCTCTAAACTAGTAATATATGCATCCTTTTCTGTGCAAAACTCCAACACACTTTAATAATCTGTAGACTCAGATGGAAAAGAAAAAAATGTATTAAAACATTATCAATCGCAATTCCAATTCTATGACAACTGAATGTACAAGTGTCCTGAACTTTGGGCCCATGACTCCCTATTATTTCCTGTCACTATTTTTCAGCTGATAAGTCTTGTCTGACTCTTTGCAGTCCTGTCAACATGCTAAGGCTCTCCTGTCCGCCTCTGCATCCTGGAGTTTGCTCAAATTCATGTTCATTGAGTCAGTTATGCTTTCTAACAATCTCGTCCTCTGTCATGCCTTTCTTTTGCCTTCAATCAGGGTATTTTCCAATAAGTCAGCTCTTCACATTATGTAGCCCAAGTATTGGAGCTTCAGCATCAGCAACAATCCTTCCAATGAATATTCAGGATTGATTTCATTTTGGATGGATGAGTTTGATCTCCCTGCAGTCCAAGGCACTCTCAAGAGTCTTCTCCAGCACCACAATTCAAAAGCATCAGTTCTTCAGTGCTCAGCCTTCTTTATGGTCCAACTCTCACACTCATACTTGACTACTGAAAAAGTCATGCCTTTAATGCATGGACCTTTGTCACCAAAGTAATGTCTCTGCTTTTTAATACATTGTCTCTATTTGTCATAGTTTCAATTCCAAGGAACAAATGTCCTTTAATTTCATGGCTGCAGTCAAGTACTACAGTGATTTTGGAGTCCAAGAAAATAAAATCTGCCACTGTTTCTACTTCTTCCAATTTTATCTGCCATAAAGTGATGAGACTGGATGGCATTATCAAAGTTTTTTTTTTTTAATGTTGAATTTTAAGCCAGCATTTTTTTTTTTTACTCTCCTCTTTCACATTTATCAAGAGACTCTTTGGTTCCTCTTCACTTTCTGCCTTTAAAGTGGTCTCAGTTGCATATCTGATGATGCCACTCTTACTGATATTTCTCCCAGCAATCTTGATTCCAACTTGTGATTCACCCAGCATGGCATTTCACATGACATATTCTGCATATAACTTAAATAAGCAGGGTGACAATGGACAGACTTGTCATACTCCTTTCCCAGTTTGGAACCAATCCATAGTTCCATGTCTGATTCTAACTGTAGCTTTTTGACACACATACATGTTTCTCAGAAAGCAGGTAAGATAGTCAGGTACTCCAATCTCTTTAATAATTTTCCACAATTGGTTGTGATCCACACAGTCAAAAGTTTAGCATAGTCAATGAAGCAGAATTAGATAATTTTCTGGAGTTCCCTTGCTTTCCCCATGATACAATGAATGTTGGCAATTCAATCTCTTGTTCCTCTGCCTTTTCTAAATCCATCTTGTACATCTGAAATTTACTGGTTTAACCCTAGATTGAAGGATTTTGAGCATAACCTTTCCATCATGTGAATGAGGGCAATATTAAAGAAATAGTTTGAACATTCATTGGCATTGCCCTTCTTTGGGATTGGAGTGAAAGCTGATCTTCTCCAGTTCTGTGCCACTGATTAATTTTCCACATTTGCTGACATGTTGAGTGCAGCACTTTCACAGCATCATATTTTAGAATTTGAAATACCACAGCTGGAATTTCACTGCCTCCACTAGCTTTGTTCATAGTAATGCGTCCTAATGACTATGTGTTCCAAAGAAAGGCAAAGCCAAAGAATGCTCAGACTACCACACAATTGCACTCATCTCACAAGCTAGTAAAGTAATGCTCAAAATTCTCCAAGCCAGGCTTCAACAATACGTAAACCCTTAATTTCCAGATGTTCAAGCTGGCTTTAGAAAAAGCAAAGAAACAAGAGATCAAATTGCCACATCCACTGGATCATCAAAAAAGCAAGAGAGTTCCAGAAAAACATCTATTTCTGCTTTATTGACTATGCCAATGCCTTCAACTTTGTGCATTTTCCACAAAATGTGGAAAATTCTTCAAGAGATGGGACTACCAGACCACCTGACCTGCCTCTTGAGAAGTCTCTTTGCAGGTCAGGAAGCAAGTTAAAACTGGACATGGAACAACAGACTGTTTCCAAATAGGAAAAGGAGTCAAGGCTGTATATTGTCACCCAACTTATTTAACTTATATGCAGAATACATCACATGAAATGCCAGAGTGGATGAAGCACAAGCTGGAATCAAGATTGCCAGGAGAAATATCAATAACCTCAGATATGCAGATGATACCACCCATATGGCAGAAAGCGAAGACTAAAGAGCCTGTTGATGAAAGTGAAAGAAGAGAGTGAAAAAGTTGGCTTAAAGTTCAACATTCAGAAAAGTAAGATCATGGCCTCTGGTCTCATCACTTCATGTCAAATAGATGGAGAAATAGTGGCAGACTTTATTTTTGTGGGGGGGCTCAAAAATTACTGCAGATGGTGACTGCAGCCATGAAATTAAAAGATACTTACTCCTTGGAAGAAAAGTTATGACCAACTTAGATAGCATATTAAAAAGTAGAGACATTATTTTGCCAACAATGGTCCATCTAGTCAAGGCTATGTTTTTTCCAATAGTCATGTATGGATGTGAGAGTTGGACTATAAAGAAAGATGAGCACAGAAAAATCAATGCTTTTGAACTGTGGCATTGGAGAGGACTCTTGAGAGTCCCTTGGACAGCAAGCAGATCCAACCAGTCAGTCCTCAAGGAAATCGGTCCTGGATATTAATTGCAAGGACTGATGCTGAAGCTGAAATGCCAATACTTTGGCCACCTGATGGGAAGAACTGAGTCTTTTGAAAAGACCCTGATGCTTGTAAAGATTGAAGGCAGGAGAATAAGGGGACAACAAAGGATGAGAAGGTTTGATGGCATCACTGATTCAATGGACATGAGTTTGAACATGCTCCTTGAATTGGTGATGGACAGGGAGGCCTGGCATGCTGCAGTACATGGGGTTGCAAGAATCAGACACAACTGAGTAACTGAACTGACTGAATGCCAAATTTTTGGGGTAGGCACGAATTGTTAATGTATTTCCATGCTCTAAATGATCATCTCATGACAACATAACTTTGTAAAAGGCCCCAATACTGTGAGGGGTATGTTTGTTCTTCCTGTGATATGCCAGCCTCTTTCTCGAGCCATTTTGGTGATTATTTCACTGTGCTTACACAGTGACTATGGTGGCTTATATGCAATCAAAATGTGAGCTTAGTAACATGAACTTGGCCCCATCAAGGCTTCCTTGGTTAATGCCCCATATCACAACAGAGTAAACTATAGACAAGACAGTGATATGGCAACGTTCACTGAGGGAACCTGCGGGTAGGATGAATACATGGGAATCTTCCATCCTACAAGGGGCAACAATTTTTTCAGCCTTTGTATTGGTTCAAATCATTCAGCCTTTGTATTGTTAAGCTATGCATTTGTCTTTCTGAACAATGGCTCCCTTCAAGAACTTGTACAATTCATCATTCATGGATATACATAGTACCTTACCCACAGAATCCGAACAGCGTATGATTTCTGTCCAGACATAGGAAGGAAAAGACAGTGACCAATGGACTTATCCCCATTTTACTCTAGATCCAGAGTCTCCCATCAAATAGGCAATGAAGAAAAGGAAACAAAAAGAAAGAAAAACACACCACCTGAATGAGTGAATGATGGATGCACCACTCTGTTCTAACTGTCACTATCTGTTCCACTCTTTCCAGTGTATATGGGGATATGTAATAGCATCACTCTATACAGAAGCTATAGTTGGAAGAGTTTGTGCTCTATTAAATCAGAGGGAAGTTAATATTCCAGCAACAATGGGAGCACATTTACTTTATATATCGCAACTTGAACTAAGTCTTCTACTAGGGACAATTTCTGGTCAGCTTGAAGGGTATAGACATATTTAGAGTACTTAGGGACAATTTCTGGTCAGCTTGAAGGGTATAGACATATTTAGAGTACTTTGTAAGTACTTGATGCTCTGAGTCAATTATTGATTAAACAATAATTGATGGTTTTTAATGAATACTTCTGTTGCTGCTGCTGCTAAGTCACTTCAGTCCTGTCTGACTCTGTGTGACCCCATAGATGGCAGCCCACCAGGCTCCCCCATCCCTGGGATTCTCCAGGGAAGAATACTGGAGTGGGTTGCCATTTCCTTCTCCAATGCATGAAAGAGAAAAGTGAGTAGCATTATTCAAATTATTTTTGCTTAAGTATTAGACTTCAACATAGTTTTTTTTTTGTTTGCTTGTTTTAGTTTTGTAAATATTTGTCTCTTTTTTAAATTGAGGGTAATGGCTTTACAATATTGTGTTGGTTTGTGGCAGAAATCAACTTAGTTTTAATCTAAAATTTTCAATTAAAATTAATTGCAAAACATTGTGCCAAAGATTAGCATTCCTTGTTTTCAAATGCCATAATCATGGAGTAGAGATAAAGATTCTCCCAACAGGTTAGTGAAAGCTGACCAGTGAGATATATTCATTGTTATATATACTGCTATACAACTGATATAGCAGTTGGTAAGTATTGGACACTTACCAACCTGAATGAAATCTTATTTTCTGGTGTGATATCCTTTTGCCTTTTCCTACTGTTATGCTATATTAATATATATTTAAGCCCTTCTGCTTTCCAATCTTAAATAATTTTAATTACTAACAATATTAACATAAATTATGCTCTTTCTATCTACAAATAAGTGTTATAATTTGAATGAGAATGAGATCAACTGTATTTCTGCATGAAACTGGTGAAGAGAGATTGTTTCAGTATATGGTCATTGAAATTACAGATAAAACACTGGTCTACAAAATATTTGAATATGTAGGATCTGGGACGTTATGTTAAAAATATATAAAGAAAACAGTGAGTTCTTTATTGAGATAGGAAAATTTGACCTTTTGGAGTTAAGTGGGCTNAGAGATTGTTTCAGTATATGGTCATTGAAATTACAGATAAAACACTGGTCTACAAAATATTTGAATATGTAGGATCTGGGACGTTATGTTAAAAATATATAAAGAAAACAGTGAGTTCTTTATTGAGATAGGAAAATTTGACCTTTTGGAGTTAAGTGGGCTAACTAAAGTGAAACAATAGATGATGATATTTTGTTGATAAATACTGTGATTCAAGTGGGCTTCCCAGGCTATGCTAGTGGTAAAGAACTCCCCTGCCAATGCAGGTTACATGTAAGACACTTGGGTTAGAGCCCTGGGTCTGAAAGATCCCCTGGATGAGAACATGGCAACCTACTCCAGTATTCTTGCCTGGAGAATCCCCACGGACAATGGCGCCTGATGGGCTACAGTCAATGCAGGGACTTCCCAAAGGTGTGGGTCACATCCTACTTCTATCTGTCCCTATTTTTATTTTCTACTACCTGGTTACATGATTATACCAATGAGATTAAACCAGTTAATCCTAATACTGATTGGAAGGACTGATGCTGAAACTGAAGCTCCAGTACTTTGGCCTTCTGATGAGAAGAGCCGACTCATTAGAAAAGACCCTAATTCGGGGAAAGATTGAAGGCAGGAGAAGGGGATGACAGAAGACGAGATGGTTGGATAGCATCACTGACTCAATGGACATGAGTTTGANAAGGACTGATGCTGAAACTGAAGCTCCAGTACTTTGGCCTTCTGATGAGAAGAGCCGACTCATTAGAAAAGACCCTAATTCGGGGAAAGATTGAAGGCAGGAGAAGGGGATGACAGAAGACGAGATGGTTGGATAGCATCACTGACTCAATGGACATGAGTTTGAGCAAGCTCCGGGAGCTGCTGAAGGACAGGGAAGCCTGTAGGTGTGCTGCATGCAGTCCATGGGGTTGCAAAGAGCTGGACACGACTGAACGACTTTCACTTATTGGAAATGCAACTTTAATAATAAAACATTTTATTTAAAATAGCCTAAAATTAAAAAAAGGTAAATTATATAGACACCAAATGAGATATGCTTATCTCAAGTGTAAGAATTGCACAATGATATCACTTTTTTCTGATTATATAAAAATAATAAAAATTGTAATAAAACAGGGGTAGATTACTGACTAACATGGTAGATATGATCATTGTGGCTACAAACTCAGAAATAAATGCAGCAGCATTCCAGCATCTGCATCTCATGGTAACCTTGAAGGTAATAAACATTTTTGTATACTTTATAAATTGATATAAATATGGTGATGTATAAATTAATATTTCCCTTTTAATACAAGGTATTAATAATATAAACAATATATACCATTAATATAATACAGATATATGGAATTTTAAAGAAATATTAAGTAAATATTATTTTTAAGACTTTTTGAAGTCTTAATTTTTTATTTATTTTTATTGAATTACAGTTGATTTACAATGTTGTG
>SJYX01002585.1:225412-243111 GCA_006410675.1 Oreotragus oreotragus
CTTCTTAATATCTTCTGCTTCTGTAGGTCCATACCATTTCTGTCTTTTATCAAGTCCATCTTTGCATGAAATATTCCCTTCGTATTTCTAATTTTCTTGAAGAGATCTCTAGTCTTTCCCATTCTGTTCTTTTCCTCTGTTTCTTTGCATTGATCGCTAAAGAAGGCTTTCTTATCTCTTCTTGCTATTCTCTGGAACTCTGCATTCAGATGCTTACATCTTTCCTTTTGTCCTTTGCTTTGCACCTCTCTTCTTTTCACAGCTATTTGTAAGACCTCCCCAGACAGCCATTTTGCTTTTTCTCATTTCTTTTCCATGTGGATGGTCTTGATCCCTGTCTCCTGTACAATGTCACGTACCTCATTCCATAGTTCATCAGGCACTCTGTCTATCAGATCTAGGCCCTTTAGATGGTATAATTAAGGAAATATTTTTCAAAGTGTAATTAACAAACCCTTTTGGTGATTCAGATACTCCCTAAAGTCTGAGAATCACAAATTTAAAACGATTTAGAGATAAATCTTTCTACTCTGGTATCTCAGGACAGTTTTTTTTAAAGTATTAATATTGTTTGCATTCTTGTGGAACTGTCTTTTTCAGGCAATTAAATCACATGTGTTTGGTTCAAGGAGCAGAATTCCAGTTTTGCCGTTAATGATTTCTTGTATTTGCTGTGATACTCCCTAAAGTCTGAGAATCACAAATTTAAAACGATTTAGAGATAAATCTTTCTACTCTGGTATCTCAGGACAGTTTTTTTTAAAGTATTAATATTGTTTGCATTCTTGTGGAACTGTCTTTTTCAGGCAATTAAATCACATGTGTTTGGTTCAAGGAGCAGAATTCCAGTTTTGCCGTTAATGATTTCTTGTATTTGCTGTTCCTAACAGTGTCGTCTTGCTTCATCTTACCACTCAGGATTCTTTTGCTTTAACGAAAACCTAGGAGGTAAATTAGTTCATTTCATCATTTACTCTTAAGAAACATTTATCTGCGTTCCCTTGCCATAGAATATTTGCCTTTGCAAGTGCCATTGCTCAAGGGAAGATATTTTGTAGGTATAGGATATTTTAAGCAGTCATATAGGACTGCTAAGTAAATATGGCATGTAGCCAGGAGCAGAAAGCAGTATTCTCAACACTCATATAAGCAAACATTTGTAGCCAACCTATCAGAAAGATCGAGCATCAGATATGTATATATGCACGTTTCATGGATTGTGACTTCTATAGGGGTGAGTCTAATTAGTTTGAAAATCATTTACTCATTTTTTAAGAAGTCATCTCAATCGATTCATATTTGCTATGCACTTGATGCTTGACATTTGAATTTTTAATTTCATAGTAATTTTGTAAAATTTCATCCACAAATGATAAAAAATAAAAGCCTCCTTATTGTCTATGTGTAAGTTGTGGGCTGTGTCCACTCTGTGAGTTAAAAAGTCATTTTGAAATGGCAGTGAATTCAGTCAATTTATTGAGTTAATATTGCGGTAATTTTTCACTGAACAGTGGGACAGTTTTAAGGAAATAACCATACTATATCAGTATCTTGTGACTATAAAGGTACTTTCTTTGTGAAGTGCAGGATGGCAGAAGAGAAAAGGAGTTTATAAACGGCAACTCCCAGTAATTCATGACAATGATCTCTACCAGTGTTTACAAGTAAGTGTGGATAGGGGGAGACTATAATCAATTTGTGTAACAGCATCAGAAAGGGCATACTTTTGAGATGAATGGAGTTTCTAAAATATTTTTCATATAAGAGGCACAAAGTAAGTATATGGGGGGGGCAAGATATACTGTTACTTTAAAGAAAATGAAACAAAGTCTTCTTTTCTTTCTCTGAAGGATACATACATGTGCATCTAAAAAAGTATACATCCTCCAATTAAAATAAATACATTTATATTAAAATAAAATAAAATCCATGACCACAGTTTGTAGAAAAAAATAAATACATAAAATAAAACATTTTATTGTAAAAAAAAATTAAAAAAATAAGAGACTGAAAAAACAAATAAATAAAAAAGAAATAAAAATTTTTTAAAAAGTATACATCATCTATTTCTGGAGGAGAAATATTTCTATCATTTCTGGAAAAAACATGTATAGTTTTATTTTTTTTCAATTTTTTTGCCCTATTTATTAATAACATGCTGGAATTAATTTTGTCCACAATTGACCTAATGAAGAAATACTTATAAGGGCATGTCTATAGTCATAATTTGCTGAGTTAATGTAGCCATTTATTTAACAGCTAAACATTTCACATAGCAAGTAAATACATTGATACATTCATAATTACAAAAATTCTGCATTTAAACATACTTTGTATGATATTTAGGGAAAAAAAGATGAAGCTGTTGTTCCATATAACTGAAAGAATTATGTAATACATTTAAGCTGACATTTTTATTAAATTACCATATTGAATTCTGAGCAGTGTAATTTATTAAAACAATAAACAAATATAACAGATTTATTTATTTTTACTCTTTTTCATTATAAAGAGTAATAGTTCCAAGTTTTACTCTTATTTAATTTAAACACATACATGCATGAATGCATGTGTATGTGTGTATCTCTGTCATTTATGTTTGGCCTTTGAATGTCACCTTCAATTTGCCAGAGCATTCAGTCAATTTATCAAATCAATGTATTATACTGAGATTTTCTAGCTCCTGCTTAAGTGAAAATTTGCTTAAATGGCAGCAAATGATCCTGAATGATGAATTAAATTAAATTTTAAAATTTTGTCTGAGTCTGCAAAATGACTTGGGAAATTATTTCAAAAATCTGTCATGTACAAAATGTCTTCTTTTAATTATCTGAGTAATCTATTTAGGAGGTTTATAATTTTAAGCATAAGTAAACAAACTAAATAAGGTTGACTGATCTATCACATATGTAGAAAATGACAGAAAGATTCTCAAACCGGGACTTCTGTATTCCAGGTCTCGTGGTCTTTGTTCATCATTAGTAAGATGAACCCAAGTGTAATTTAAATTTATAATGAAGGCAGAAGGAGTCTGAATTTAAGGTTCATGGCAAAAATGCTGCTGCTGCTGCTGCTGCTGCTGCCATCGCTTCAGTCGTGTCCGACTCTGCACGACCCCATAGACGGCAGCCCTCCAGGCTCCGCCGTCCCTGGGATTCTCCAGGCAATAACGCTGGAGCGGTTTGCCATTTCCTTGTCCAGTGCATGAAAGTGAAAACTGAAAGTGAAGTCACTGAGTCGTGTCCAACTCTCAGCAACCCCATGGACTGCAGCCCACCAGGCTACTCCATCCATGGGATTTTCCAGGCAAGAGGACTGGAGTGGGTTGCCATTGCCTTCTCCACATGGCAAAAATAGGAGAAAGACATTTTAAATAGTATATACAACAAGGGACTGCATATATTAGATAGAGGTTATTTGGACTCACAAGGTTTAACAATGCCTTGATTGGGTAAAGTAGAATACCTATTTTTCTGGTATCTGATGCTTAAACAAGTCTCCCAAAGATACTGGTGTTAATATGTGTTTTATGTCTGTTCAAATGTGAATGTTCTTGTGGTTCAAATAGTGATTTAATAAGCCATTAGCACTGCTTTTCTGCAGGTGTTTTAAAGAGACTGCTAGTGTGTATGATGTCATGATTTCTCTGCAAGAGGTGAGCTATGATGGCCATACAGTTTTTATAGAATTAAGATATTCACAAAATCAAACTCTTTAGAACAGAAAGCATCATCACTACCTCTCTCTGTAATAATAAATAACTGGACAAATTTTAGACAACAGGCTTAGAAATTGTTACATCTCTAAAGATTTGGTGATGTTTTCTTCACCATATCAGAAATAAAGAGGTCTGCAAACCTTCAGTTCAGTTCAGTTCAGTCACTCAGTCATGTTCGACTCTTTGTGACCCCATGGACTGCAGCACCCTAGGCCTTCCTGCCCATCACCAACTCCCAGAGCTTGCTCAAACTCATGTCCATTGAATCAGTGATGCCATTCAACCATCTCATCCTTTGTCATCCCCTTTACCTCCCACCTTCAATCTTCCGCAGCATCAGGGTCTTTTCAAATGAGTCAGCTCTTTACATCAGGTGGCCAAAGTATTGGAGTTTCAGCTTCAGTATCAGTCCTTCCAGTGAAGATTCAGGACTGATTACCTTTAGAATGGACTGGTTGGATCTCCTTGCTGTCCCAAGGAACACTCAATAGTCTTCTCCAATGCCACAGTTCAACAGCATCAATTCTTTGGCACTCAGCTTTCTTTATAGTCCAACTCTTACATCCATACGTGAGTACGGGAAAAACCATAGCTTTGACTTAGGTGGACCTTTGTTGACAAAATGATGTCTCTGCTTTTTAACATGCTGTCTAGGTTGGTCATAACTTTTCTTCCAAGGTGTCTTTTAATTACATGGCTGCAGTCACCATCTGCAATGATTTTGGAGCCCCCCAAAATGAAATCTGTCACTATTTCCACTGTTTCCCCATCTATTTGCCATGAAGTGATGGGACTAGATGCCATGATCTGCAAATGTTAACATTTTTTTTTCTATTTCATACTTTAAATTTTATTAATTTCTGTCTACTTTCTCTACAGTAATTTCTACAAGAAAAAGCTTTGTAATTCAATTAATATATGAGAAGAACAATGAGCAAAGTAAATTAAAGACATAAGGCAGTTGTTATTTTATCTTAAAAGTGGCACATTTGTGCATTTTTTTTTCTGCTAATAACAAGGGATATTGGTTCCTTGCAGCTATATACTCTTCTGCTTTTTATAAATTTACATTTTTTTTCTTAGTATCGACTTTAAAAGTAGTAAACACTAAAAAAATACTTACTTGTACTCTGTGTATAATGGCTTTCAACCTGTAAATCCTTTCTAATGAAGCTGTACTCATTTATCTCAGTCATATTTCAGTTTTGTCTTCCCTGGTGGCTCAGATGGTAAAGAATCCACCTGAAATGCAGGAGACCTGAGTCCAGTCCCTCGTTTGGGAAGATCCCCTGGAGAAGGGCATGGCAACCCACTCCAGTATTTCTGCCTGGAGAATCCCCATGAACAGAGGTGCCTGGCAGGCTACACTCCATGGGGTCCCAAAGAGTCAGACACGACTGAGTAACTAAGCACACACAGCACCCGAAAATGGTTCTTTTTGTTGAATATTAAAAACTATGTTTAAAGACAAGCAATATATTTGAATTTAGATATTTTTAAAATAAATTGTTTTTTCTTCCAAAATATCTTTACAGTTTGTTATACACTTCATGGTATTGAAATTGCTTTAAAATTGCTTCTTTGTCCTTTTAGTATTGTTACTTCTCATTATACTTATTGGTATTTTCTCTGAGCATTTATTAACATGAAAGATCTTTCATGCTTCCCTGTCATATTCACCTGATGATGTGAAGTCTCTGTGATAGTATACTTTCCAGTGAAATGATGTTTAGGGCTTGTCACCAAGCCTTAGTAAGCTGGAGAAGTAAGTTTGTGAGAAGAAGTGTTGTGGGAAGACACTGAAGATTTCAGAGGAGAGAGTAATGAACTAGAATATCTGCATTTTAAAATCATGTAAATAGAAATAGTGATTCAATGAGAAAAAGAAAAAAAAGGACATTTTCATCAATTATTAAGGATATTATCTCACTTCAATGCAGAAATTTTGTTTGACTTATATTCATCCATTCCATTTCATGGTCTTAGGAACTATAATTTCTTGTTATATATTAAAAATAACTAGATTGAATATGTTACACTTTCCAAAATTTAGAAAAAATTACCTGTGATTAAAAAATATATAGAAGACANCTTCATGGTATTGAAATTGCTTTAAAATTGCTTCTTTGTCCTTTTAGTATTGTTACTTCTCATTATACTTATTGGTATTTTCTCTGAGCATTTATTAACATGAAAGATCTTTCATGCTTCCCTGTCATATTCACCTGATGATGTGAAGTCTCTGTGATAGTATACTTTCCAGTGAAATGATGTTTAGGGCTTGTCACCAAGCCTTAGTAAGCTGGAGAAGTAAGTTTGTGAGAAGAAGTGTTGTGGGAAGACACTGAAGATTTCAGAGGAGAGAGTAATGAACTAGAATATCTGCATTTTAAAATCATGTAAATAGAAATAGTGATTCAATGAGAAAAAGAAAAAAAAGGACATTTTCATCAATTATTAAGGATATTATCTCACTTCAATGCAGAAATTTTGTTTGACTTATATTCATCCATTCCATTTCATGGTCTTAGGAACTATAATTTCTTGTTATATATTAAAAATAACTAGATTGAATATGTTACACTTTCCAAAATTTAGAAAAAATTACCTGTGATTAAAAAATATATAGAAGACAAATTTCTAAATGAGTGTTTATTTCTTCAATAAGTTAATTTGGTTTCAGTACACATAATAAGAGCATAAAATAACAATACAAAATGTATAGTCAAAGTAACTATTTACAATTATTTAATCCTTGACATTGTTTTCTACTTTTGATCTATTTTAATCTATCATCTCAATTGGTTAATACAGTATTCCCTGGTGGCTCAGACAGTAAAGCATCTGTCTGCAATGCAGGAGACCCAGGTTTGATCCCTGGGTTGGGAAGATCCCCTGGAGAAGGAAATGGCAGCCCACTCCTATATTCTTGCCTGGAAAATCTCATGGACAGCAGAGCCTGGTAGGCTACTGTCCATGGGGTCTCAAAGAGTTGGACACGACTGAGTGACTTCACTTTCACTTTACTTAAAATATTAACATTTATTAACATTTCACTATAGAGAAGTGGGTGATAGGTCAAGAAGACTCATTATAAACAGGAAGTAAGGCTTTGAATCAGGTCCTTGGATCCCATATCCACTACATACCCAGAAGTTATGAAGTTGAACTATGATTTTTGAATAATAAAAGCCCTTACATTTTCTTTTTTTTCCATTTCCAGTGTCATATCCAGCAGAAATCATGGAGAAGAGAAATGCAACCTCAGACTTTATTCTCCTAGGAATCTTCAAGCACACAAGATCCCACCTCTTTCTATTTATGATGGTGCTGACAATGGCCATTGCTTCCTTGATGGCCAACGCCCTCATGCTTCTCCTGGTTCTCCTGGACCCCCGACTCCACAGGCCCATGTACTTCCTACTGAGCCAACTCTCCCTCATGGACCTGATGCTGGTTTCCTCCATCGTGCCAAAAATGGCTGCTGCCTACTTGACATGGAACAAATCCATCTCTCCTGCTGGCTGTGGGTTGCAGATTTTTGTCTCACTCACGCTTGGTGGTGGAGAGAGTTTCCTCCTAGCCGCCATGTCCTATGACCGTTATGTAGCTGTTTGCCACCCGCTGAGATACCCTGTACTCCTGAACTGGCCATTATGTATTCAAATGACTTTGGGCTCTTGGTTCCTGGGGGCAGCTGATGGGCTCATGCAAGCGGCCACTACACTGAGCTTCCCATTTTGCAATGCTCGTGAGATTGATCATTTCTTCTGTGAGGCCCCCATGTTGGTGCGTTTGGCTTGTGCTGACACATCAGTCTTTGAAAATGTCATGTACGTTTGCTGTGTGTTAATGCTCCTAATTCCCTTTTCCTTCATTCTGACTTCCTATAGCCTCATTCTCTCTGCTGTTCTCCATTTGCGTTCTCAAGAAGCCCTCAAGAAGGCTTTGGCCACCTGTTCCTCCCATTTAGCTGTGGTGGCACTCTTTTATGGACCTGCCATTTTCATCTACATGAGACCCAAATCCAATAGGTCACCTAACCAGGATAAGGTTGTGTCAGCATTCTATACGATCTTTACTCCTGTGCTGAACCCCCTCATCTACAGTTGGAGGAACTGTGAGATCAGAGAAGCCTTGAAAAGGTGGCTGGGAAAATGCGCAGACTTCAAATCTCAGCAAACTTAGTCCCAGTATTTAACACTACCCATTGTCAAATTACTGAAGTTATTAGCATTTTAACCATATTATAGCTATCTCTTCTTTAGTAGTGCTTGAAGAGATAATTAAATTTAATGATTGGTATAATCGGAAGTTGTTAAGAATTGTCAGTCTACCGTGTGTGTGTGTGTGTGTGCACATCGCACGCTCCTTCAGTCCCTCAGTACAGTCTGACTCTTTGTGACCCCATAGACCACAGCCTGCCAGGCTCCTCTGTCCATGGGCTTTTATAAGCAAGAATACTGGCCCATATCAAGATGCTATGTTTCTTGAGCTTTTAATGTTTGCCATACCTCATGCTCGGAGAAGGCAATGGCACCCCACTCCAGTACTCTTGCCTGGAAAACCACATGGATGGAGAAGCCTGGTAGGCTACAGTCCATGGGGTCGCTAAGAGTCAGACACGACTGAGCGACTTCACTTTCACTTTTCACTTTTATGCATTGGAGAAGGAAATGGCAACCCACCCCAGTGTTCTTGCCTGGAGAATCCCAGGGAGGGGGGAGCCTGGTGGGCTGCCATCTATGGGGTCGCACAGAGTCAGACATGACTGAAGCGACTTAGCAGCATACCTCATGCTAAGCAGCAAGAGTTCTGGAGTGGGCTGCCATTACCTTCTCCTGAGGATCGAATTCGCCTCTCCTGCATCTCATGCACAGACAGGCAGATTCCCTTACCTCAGAAGCCTGAAATTATTTTGCATCCTATGACAACCATATGATATAAGTATTTTGGCTCCCATTTTCTAAATAAACAGGAAGTTAGGTAAATATTATCACCAGTAACAAACAGTGAAAAATGTTAAAATAGGACTGATATTTTACTTCTTTCTAGTAATTTATTCTTAATATTATGTTATCTATGTCTTTGCTCTGTGCAGTTCTAATAATTAAATATAGAGATCAAAGAAAGATAAGAACACTGCTATTTAGCTATAATTTAAAATGAAAGCCCATGGCACAGGAGAAAGTGCGTAATTGAAACGTGTTGAATTGTCACAATATTGTTTTTTATTTCTCTGCAGACTGTATTATTTGGTGTTTGAAGGCAGTCTTTTCAATTCATTCAACTTTTCACTTAAGTAATCCATACCTAATTGTAACTGCAGTGAGTAATACGTTTTAACACAAACCACAAATGAACTCTTATTTTTGAAACTGATTTTGTCCATAATATTTAAAGAGTATATTGATTTATGATGGACATGGGTCCGTGGATATGACCTGAGATGCATAAATATGCTCAGTCTTAATAAACCACCTGATGATGAGTTTTCAAATGTGAGTAAGAATCAGCTATTTATTTTTTAAAAGTTATATCAGACTCTTGATCTCTGCAAATGTGCAGATCACTAGGGCTATTCCTTATGCAAAATACAAGTCACTCCTTAAGGATTGGGAAAGAGGACTATTTATCTGTTAAAGACAAGTACAACATAGGCAGGTACAACAGAACATTTGGTCATCAAAGTCAAACGTCCACTAGAAACTGCATAAATTGGCCTATGCAATCACAGATGACACCACTCTTATGGCAGACAGTGAAGAAGAACTAAAGAGCCTCTTAATGAAAGCAAAAGAGTGAAAAAGTGGCTTAAAATTCAACATTCAGAAAACTAAGATCATGACATCTGGTCCCATCACTTCATGGCAAATAGATGAGGAAACAATGGAAACAGTGAGAGACTTTATTTTTTTAGGCTCCAAAATCACTGCAGATGGTGACTGCAGCCATGAAATTAAAAGACCCTTGTTCCTTGGAAGAAAGGCTATGACCAACCTAGACAGCATATTAAAAAGCAGAGACATTACTTTGCCAACAAAGGTCCATCTAGTCCAAGCTATGGTTTTTAAAGTAGTCATGTATGGATGTGAGAGTTGTACCATAACAAAGTCTGAGTGCAGAAGAATTGATGCTTTTGAACTGTGGTGCTGGAGAAGACTCTTAAGAGTATCTCAGATTGCAAGGAGATCAAACTGGCCAATCCTCAAGGGACTCAGTCCTGAATATTCACTGGAAGTCCTGATGTTGAAGCTGAAGCTCCGATACTTTGGCCATCTGATGTGAAGAGCCAACTCAGTGGAAAAGACCCTGACACTGGAAAAGATTGAAGGCAAGAGGAAAAGGGGATGACAAAGGATGAGATGGTTGGATGGCATCACTGACTCAATGGACATGAGTTTGAGCAAGCTCCCGGAGANAAGCTCCGATACTTTGGCCATCTGATGTGAAGAGCCAACTCAGTGGAAAAGACCCTGACACTGGAAAAGATTGAAGGCAAGAGGAAAAGGGGATGACAAAGGATGAGATGGTTGGATGGCATCACTGACTCAATGGACATGAGTTTGAGCAAGCTCCCGGAGATGGCGAAGGACAAGGAAGACTGCAGGCATGTTGCAGTCCATGAAGTTGCAGAGTCAGACATGACAGAATGACTGAATAACAGATCTGAACAAAATGAAGTTAAATATGAAATCAATAATTCAAAAAATAATTTCAAAATAGTTTTCAAAGTTATACAATGTACACTTCTTTATTGTTTTGCTTACCTTGGGAATTTCCTACTCTTAATTCTTTAATAAAATTTGCACAAAAAATTCCAAAAGTTACACTGGTATATTTTTTATATATGTCTAGAAATAAAGTAGTACCAGATAGAGGCAATATATCAAAAGTATGAATAATAAGAGAGTTTTAATTGGGGAGTGAATGTGAATATATTATCAGTAAGTCATTTCTCTACAGTCGATATAGATTTTAATTAATGTTATTAAATACAAATTCAAAAGTAAATTTTGATGAATTTTACATATGTTTATGCCAGTGTAACCACAATAAATATTAAGGTTTAGAATATTTCCAGTATCCTTGAAGTCTTCCTTTTGCTGTCTTCCAGTCAATAACTCCAGAAATCCTTATTTAAAATATCAGTGTTAGTTATGCCACATTTTGTTTCCTCAGTATTATGAACATTTATTCATAGTTTTATATTCCTATTAAATATTATGTTTTATTTANACCAGGCTCCTCTGTCTCTGGGATTCTCCAGGCAAGAATACTGGAGTGGGTTGCCATTTCCTTCTCCAAGAAATAAATGAAAAAGAAACAAAGGAGACCATAGCAAAAATCAACAAAACCAAAAGCTGGTTCTTTGAGAAGATAAATAAACAAACCACTAGCCAGAATCATCAAGAAAAAAACGGAGAATCAAATCAACAAAATTAGAAATTAAAATGCAGAAATCACAGCAGACAAAATAGAAATACAAAAGATCATTAGAGACTATGATCAGCAACTATATGACAATAAAATGGACAATTTGGAAGAAATGGACAAATTCTTAGAAAAGCACAACCTTCCAAAACTGAACCAGGAAAAAATGGAAAATCTTAACAGACTGATCACAAGCACAGAAATCGAAACTGTAATAAAATCTTCCAACAAACAAGCCCAGGACCAGAGGGCTTCACAGGTGAATTCTACCAAAAATTTAGAGAAGAGTTAGCACCTATCCTACTCAAACTCTTTCAGAAAATTGCAGAGGAAGGTAAACTTCCAAACTCATTCTATGAAGCCACCATCAACCTATTACCAAAACAAGACAAAGACACCACAAAAGAAGAAAATTACAAGCCAATATCACTGATGAACATAGATGCAAAAATCCGTAACAAAATTCNTACTCAAACTCTTTCAGAAAATTGCAGAGGAAGGTAAACTTCCAAACTCATTCTATGAAGCCACCATCAACCTATTACCAAAACAAGACAAAGACACCACAAAAGAAGAAAATTACAAGCCAATATCACTGATGAACATAGATGCAAAAATCCGTAACAAAATTCTAGCAAACAAAATCCAACAATGAATTAAAAAGGTCATACATCATGACCAAGTGAGCTTTATCTCAAGGATAAAGGATTCTTCAGTGTTCACAAATCAATCAGTGTGATACACCACATTAACACATTGATACACAAGAGAAAGCCTTTGACAAAATTCAATATCTACTTATGGTAAAAACCCTCCAGAAAGCATGCATAGAAAGAACATACCTCAACATAATAAAAGCCATATATGATAAAGCCAAAGCAAGCATTATCCTCAATGGTGAAAAAATGAAAGCATTTCTTTCAAAATCAGGAGTAAGACAAGGGTGTCCCTTTCACCATTGCTATTCAACATAATTTTGGAAGTTTTAGCCAAAGTAATTAGAGAAGAAAAATATATAAAATATATATATAAGGATTCCAACCTGGAAAAGAAGAAGTAAAACCCTCTGCAGATGACATGATCCTCTACATAGAAAACCCTATGGACACTACCAGAAAATTACTAGAACTAACCAGTGAATATAGTAAAGTAGCAGGATACAAAATTAATACGCAGAAATCCCTTTCATTCCTATACATTAACGATGAGGAAACAGAAAGAGAAATTAAGGAAATAATTCCTTTCACCATTGTAATGAAAAGAATAAAATATTTAGAAATATATCTACCTAAAGAAACAAAAGACCTATATTTAGAAAACTACAAAACACTAATGAAATAAATCAAAGATGATGGAAATAGATAGAAAAATATACTGTGTTCATGAATTGGAAGAATCAATATAGTGAAAATGAGTATACTATCCACAGCAATCTACAGAGTCAATTCAATCCCTATCAAGCTACCAACGTTATTTTTCTTGGAACTAGAACAAATAATTTCACGATTTGTATGGAAATTAAAAAAAATAAAAAAACTCAAATAGCCAAAGCAATCTTAAGAAAGAAAAATGGAATTGGAGGAATCAACCTGCCTGACTTCAGACTATACTACAAAGCTACACTCATCAAGACAGAATGGCACTAACACAAAGACAGAAATATAGATCAATGGAACAAAATAGAAAGCCCAGAGATAAATCCACACACCTATGGACACCTTATCTTTGACAAAGGAGGCAAGAATATACAATGGGGAAAAGACAAGCTCTTTAATAAGCCATGCTGGGAAAACTGGTGAGCCACTTGTAAAAGAATGAAACTAGAACACTTTCTAACAACATACACAAAAATGAAAACAAATGGATTCTGCATCAAACATAGACTGGTGATTCGTTTCTTACATGCTAGCATACATATTTCAGGGGCTGGTGTATGGGGATGATCCGGAGGGATGATGTGGGGTGGGAGGTGGGAGGCGGGGGTTCATGTTTGGGAATTCATGTACACCCATGACGGATTCATGTCAATGTATGCTAAAACCAATACAGTACTGTAAAGTAAAATAAAGTAAAAATTAAAACTAAAAAAAAATGGATTAAAGACATAAATGTAAGACCAGAAACTATAGAACTCCTAGAGGAAAACATAGGCAAAACACTCTCTGAAATAAATCACAAGATCCTCTATACCTAGCTCCCAGAGTAATGGCACTAAAACCAAAAATTAACAAATGGGACCTAATTAAGCTTAAAAGATTTCTGCATAAAGAAGGAAACTATAAGCAAGGTGTAAAGACAGCCTGAAGAATGGGGAAAAATAATAGCAAATGAAGAATCTATCAAAGAATCAATCTCAAAAGTGTACAAGCAGCACATGCAACTCAATTCCAGTAAAATAAATGACCTGATCAAAAAGTGGCCAAAGGACTAAACAGACATTTCTCCAAAGAAGATGTACAGATGGCTAACAAACACATGAAAAGATGCCCAGTATCACTTATTATCAGACAAATGCATATCAAAACCACAATAAGGTACCATCTCAAGCTGGTAAGAATGGCTGCTATCAAAAAGTCTACAAACAATAAATGTTGGAGAGCATCTGGAAAAAAAGGGACCCTCTTACGCTGTTGGTGGGAATGCAAACTAATACAGCCACTGTGGAGAACAGTATGGATATACTTAAAAAAACTGGAAACAGAACTGCCATATGACTCAGCAATCCCACTGCTGGGCATACACACCGAGGAAATCAGTGTTGAAAGAGACACGTGTGCTTCAATAGTCATCTCAGCATTGTTTACAATAGCTAGGACATGGAAGCAACCTAGAAGTTCATAGGCAGACGAATGGATATGAAAGCTGTTGTACATATACACAATGGAATATTTTCAGCTATTAAAAATAATGCATTTTAACCAGTTCTATTGAGGTGGATGAAACTGGAGCCTATTATACAGAGTGAAGTATGTCAGAAAGAGAAACATCAATACAGTATATTAATGCATATATATGGAATTTAGAAAGACGGTAACAATGATCCTATATGTGAGACAGCAAAAGAGACACAGATGTTAAGGAACAGTCTTTTGGACTCTGTGGGAGAAGGCGAGGGTGGGATGATTTGAGAGAAGAGCATTGAAACATGTATATTACCATATGTGAAATAGATCACCAGTCCAGGCTCAATGCATGAGACAGGCCACTTAGGACCAGTGCACTGCGATGACTCTGAGGNAGAAGGCGAGGGTGGGATGATTTGAGAGAAGAGCATTGAAACATGTATATTACCATATGTGAAATAGATCACCAGTCCAGGCTCAATGCATGAGACAGGCCACTTAGGACCAGTGCACTGCGATGACTCTGAGGGATGGAATGGAGAGAGAGGTGGGAGGGTGTTCCAGATGGTGAACACATGTACACCCATGGCTCATTTATGTCAACGTATGGCAAAAACTACTACGATATTGTAAATAATTAGCTTTCAATTAAAATTACATTTAATTTTTTTTTTTTTTTTTAAGAAAAGACCCTGATGTAGGGAAAGACTGAAGGCAGGAGGAAAAGTGGATGACAGAGGACAAGATAGTTGGATGGTTTCAGTGATTCAATGGAAATGAGTTTGAGTAAGCTCCAGGGATGGTGAAGGACAGGGAAGCCTGGCGTGCTGTAGTCCATGGGTTCACAAACAGTTGGACATAAATGAGTGACAGAACACCAACAATAAAGTAAAGATTATTAATGGAAAGGGATAACAAAGTCATTTTGAATGTTGCAATAAATAAATTTATGTTAAGTAGCTCAATATAACTTAATAAAACAGATGTTTGTTCAAATAATTGCCAAAATTTAGAACTTTATTAAATTATAAGCTCAAAAAGATCTGATTGAAAGGATGATAGTACATGGGGTGAAAAACTGAATAAACTAGCTGAAAACAAGCAAAAAGTTTTAAAATCGCCAAAAAATGTAGTCTTGAAAGCATACTATTATCGTCAGTTATAACATGGCTATAATTATGCATATTTAAAGTCTGTTATCCATTTGATAGAATATACAAAAGGCAATAATAATATATTTTCAAAACAAAATCTATTCAAAACAAGAAAGAGATCTCAATGTACATCTCAGTGTGATGCAATAATCATTTTTAGATCAAATGTGTTTGTTACATAGTTACTCAGTAATATTAATTTCACTCTCACACACTCACATTTCAGCCTAGATCATAATTAGATATAAATAACTTTAGATGTAATGTCACCTGTTTTTAACACTCCTACTCCTGTATAATATAGTACTTTTTCATGTTGTCTTGACCTAGTTTTGTGGTTTTTGACTAGGTACCAATCAGTTCCCCTTCTTGAACAGCTAATTAACTACTTTCCTTTTATGCCCTGACACTAGGGGCAACTATATGTCTGCCCTTGTCACCCTCGGCCCAGTTATCACAAAATTAAGGACAGCCCTTATACTCCAGAGCCCAGGAAATTATTCAAATTAGCCAATCCACAGGGAGTCCTCAACACCTAGCTAAACTTATCCCATTTGTTATTTATAAGCTCCCTGTTACAGCTCCACATACTTGTTATTGATAACAAAACAGTACTCAGGAAAATCTGGGCATACAGCCTCTGCAAATAATCATATGCTGATAGATTTAACACAATATTTCATTAAAATTTATAATTAGAATCATATTCATGTCAATCAACAGTTAAAACCTTTTAAAATTTTTGGCAATGTGTTTCTGCATTCATTTTTAGAAAGAGAAAGGATAAAGTATGTAATAGTTTATGATATTCAAAATACTAATCTAGTTTCAATTATAGAATCCCATATAGAGCATGAAAGACAACAAATCTATTAAAGGAGCCAGAATATAAAGTCGGTTTCCTAAGCTCTTACAAACTGTGTGATTCCCCTCTCAACTGTAAGTGACTAACTCTGGGTGTCATGGCATCCTGCTGACAGTTTAGTTCTTATATGATAGTAGTGATTAAACATTATCCATATTTTTTTTTCATTTCATCAAATTGAATAAAAATTCTCAAGGCAAATAAAAGATTCATTTGTCACAAATATTCATAGAGCTGTCTTCAAATGATATAATGAGATTAGATTCCTTCAAACTGAAATTGCAAAGAATGGATTCAAAATCTCAGTACAATCTGTCAAAAATGAAAATTAACATCTTATTCCTCCTTCAAATAATGAGAGGAAAAATTGTCTATAGCCATCCTCTTGCCCAATTTTTTCTTCCAGACATGCACATAACAATAATCATAAAACAACTTTCCTGTTTTAGAACTTAATTATTTTCTACTGTGAGGTAAAGTAAAGCAAAAAAAGGAACACCCTACCCTTTTATATGATTTTGTAAGATTTTATTTTTTCAAAGACATAAAGTAATAAGAATTATGAAAAACTCAAAGCATAAGTTGATAAGATTAGAAATAAAAATTGTGTATAAATAAATGACCCTTTCTAGTCTTTCAGGCTGATAAATGATTGAAATTTTCCTTTGCAATTTCTTGAGAAATAAATTTAAGGAGTCAACATCATCATTCTAGGTTGAATACAATTCTACTTGCTGGAAGACAAAAATAATGCTGAGAAAAGCCACCTTCAGTCCAAATGCTACTTAGAATTGATGTATTCATTCTGTATCACAATTCACTGAATGCCTATTACATATTCTATGTGCTGTGCTAAGCATTGCCTGATGATACAGCTAAGGAATAAAAAATGCATGGTCTATTTATTGGACTTCCCTGGTGGCTCAGAAAATAAGAAATCTGCCTGCAATGCAGGAGACCTGGATTCGACCCATGGGTTGGGAAGATCCCCTGGAGGAGGGCATGGCAACCCACTCCAGTATTCTTGCCTGCAGAATCCCCATGGAGAGGAGCCTGGAGGATTACAGTCCATGAGGTCACAAAGAGTCAGACACACTGAGTGAGTGACTGGGCCCAGCACAAATGCTAATTAATTCAACAATAATTTATTTGATCAGGCACTTTNTTGGGAAGATCCCCTGGAGGAGGGCATGGCAACCCACTCCAGTATTCTTGCCTGCAGAATCCCCATGGAGAGGAGCCTGGAGGATTACAGTCCATGAGGTCACAAAGAGTCAGACACACTGAGTGAGTGACTGGGCCCAGCACAAATGCTAATTAATTCAACAATAATTTATTTGATCAGGCACTTTTTGGTTGAACAAAGTAAACAAAACTTTGTGTATTTTATATTTTAGTGGAGGAGGGGAAGATAGAAAAAAATTACATGTTATGGAATGATAAACACTATGAAGAAAATTGAAGCAAAGTGATGAATCTGAGTTCCTTTGTTCCTTCACTATTTTAACAGTTATTAAACTTATTTAATTTATATGCAGAGTACATCATGAGAAATTCTGGGCTGGAAGAAGCACAAGCTGGAATAAAGATTGCTTGAAGAAATATCAATCAGCTCAGATATGCAGATGACACCACCCTTATGGCAGAAAGTGAAGAGGAACTACAAAGCCTCTTGATGAAAGTGA
>SJYX01002585.1:243395-276884 GCA_006410675.1 Oreotragus oreotragus
GATTGCTAGGAGAAATATCAATCATCTCAGATATGCAGATGACACCACCCTTATGGCAGAAAGTGAAGAGGAACTAAAAAGCCTCTTCATAAAAGTGAAAGTGGATTGTGAAAAAGTTGGCTTAAAGCTCAACATTCAGAAAACGAAGATCATGGCATCCAGTCCCATCACTTCATGTGAAATAGATGGCAAAACATTGGAAACAGTGTTAGACTTTATTTTGGGGGGCTCCAAAATCATTGCAGATGGTAATTGCAGCCACTTACTCCTTGGAAGGAAAGTTTTGAGCAACCTAGATAACATATTGAAAAGCAGAGACATTACTTTGCCAACAAAAGTCCATCTAGTCAAGTCTATGGTTTTTCCAGTGGTCATATATGGATGTAAAAGTTGGACTGTAAAGAAAACTGAGCGACAAAGGATTGATGCTTTTGAACTGTGGTGCAGGAGAAGACTCTTGAGAGTCCCTTGGACTGCAAGGAGATCCAACCAGTCCATTCTGAAGGAGATCAGCCCTGGGATTTCTTTGGAAGGAATGGTGCTAAAGCTGAAACTCCAGTACTTTGGCCACCTCATGCAAAAAGTTGACTCATTGGAAAAGACTCTGATGCTGGGAGGGATTGGGGGCAGGAGGAGAAGGGGACAACAGGGGATGGGATGGCTGGATGGCATCACCGACTCGATGGACATGAGTCTGAGTGAACTCCGGGAGATGGTGATGGACAGGGAGGCCTGGCATGCTGCGATTTGTGGGGTTGCAAAGAGTCAGACACGACTGAGCGACTGAACTTGGCACTGGGTCTTAGCTGCCTCATTTTCTTGAAATGAGCAAGCTCTCTAGCTGTGGTTGTTGTTGTTCAGTTTCTCAGCCCTGTCTAACTCTCTGACACCGTGAACTGCAGAATGCCAGGCTTCCCTGTCCTTCACTATCTCTGGAAGCTTGCTTAAACTCGTGTCCATTGACGCCATCTAACCATTTCATTCTCTGTTGTCCCCTTCTCCTCCTGCCTTCAATCTTTCCCAGAATCAGGATCTTTTTCAAATGAGTCAGCTCTTTGCATTAGGTGGCCAAAGTATTGGAACTTCAGCTTCAGCATCAATCGGTCCAGTGATATTCAGGATTGATTTCCTTTAGGATTGACTGGGTTGATTTCCTTGCCATCCAAGAGATTCTCTCTTTTTTTTTTTAAGTATATGTGTAATTTCTTTACTGAAATATAGTTGATTTACACTGTTCCATGTGTACATCTAAATGATTCAGTTATACATACATATATATATATTATTTTCAATTTTTTCCTATTATAGGTTATTATAGATATTGAATATAGTTCTCTGTGCTATTACATAGGTCCTTGGTTTTTTTTATCTATTTTAAGAGATTGTCAAGAGTCTTCTCCAACACCACAGTTTGAAAGTATCAGTTCTTCAGTGATAAGGCATTGTTATGGTTCAACTCTCACATACAAACATGACTACTGGAAAAACCAAAGCTTTGACTAGATGGACTTTTGTCTGCAAAGAAATGTCTATATTATTTAATACTTTGTCTAGGTTTGTCATAGCTTTTCTTCCAAGGAGCAAGCATCTTTTAATTTCATATCTGCAGTCATCATCTATAGTGATTTTGGAGCTCAAGAAAATAAAGTTGACACTTTATTGTCTGTCACTGTTTCCATTGTTTCCCCATCTATATGCCATGAAGTGATGGGGCCAGATGCCATGATCTTAGTTTTCTGAATGTTGAATTTTAAGTAAGCTTTTTTCACTCTCCTTTTTCATCTTCATCAAGAGGCTCTTAGTTCTTCTTCACTTTCTGCCACAAGGGTGGTGTCATCTGTGTATCTGAGGTTACTAATATTTCTCCTAGCAATCTTGATAATTAATCCTCTTGAAAGTGAGGATCAGGGGACCAACACTGCTCTGAGGTGAAGGTGCCCAAACTGATCAAATCAGCTTTATTATGTTTTCAGGCAGGGGAGTACATCCAAGGGAGACATGCTCTCGGAAACATATGGAACCATATGGCTATTAAAGATAGGCTAGAAAAGTAACATAAAGATTAGCTATGAAAAGAATTTTAAAAACCTATCTAAATGGAAAAAAATGAAAGAAAGATTTACTTTTAACTAATGATTTAGGTTTCTGTCTAAATAACAAAGCTCCAGATATGAAAAACATTTGACTCAGAGACGTCAGGTCATGGAACAGTCTGATGATGGCTTTTCACCTCAGGCCACACATCCTGTTTTCAAGATGTTTTTCTGTTCCTTCTGGGCTTAATCCAAGAGTCATATGTCTTGAGGTATCTGGTCAGCAAGATTGATAATGCTTTCACATGCCTTTCATAGAGTCTGCTTTTTCTCTGTTGTACTTGCTTTCTACACGTAGAAGTTAAATAAGCAGGATGACAATACATAGCCTGATGTACTCCTTTCCCAATTTGGAACCAATCTGTTGTTCTATGTCCAGTTCTACTATTGCTTCTTGACCTGAAGACAGGTTTTTCAGGAGGCAGGTAACATGGTCTGTTATTCTCATATCTTGAAGAATTTCCCATAGTTTGTTGTGATGTACACAGTCAAAGGCTTTGGCATAATCAATAAAGCAGAAGTACATGTTTTACTGGTATTCTCTTGCTTTTTCGATGATCAAACAGATGTTCGCAATTTACCTCTGCTTCCTCTGCCTTTTCTAAACTAAGCTTGAACACCTGAAATTTCACAGTTCACTTACTGTTGAAGCCTGGCTTGGATAATTTTGAGCATTACTTTGCTAGTGTGTGAGATGAGTTCAATTGTGCAGTCATTTGAACATTCTTTAGCATTGTCTTTCTTTGGGATTGGAATGAAACTGACCTTACCAGTCTTGTAACCACGGCTGAGTTTTCCAAATTTGCTAGCATATTGACAGCAGCACTTTCACAGCATCATCTTTTATGTGAAATAGCTAAGCTGGAAATAGTTTTTAAATGAAATAGCTTTTAGATGAAATAGTTCATCTCTAAGGTGAAATAGTTCATCTTTAAGGTGAAATAGCTCATCATCCCAGTGAAGTAGCTCACCTGGAATTCCATCACCTCCACTAGCTTTGTTCTTAGTGATGCTTCCTAAAGTGCACTTGACTGCATTCCAGGATGTCTGGCTCCAGGTGAGTGAACACACCATCATGGTTATCTTGGTAATGAAGATCTATTTTGTATAGCTCTTCTGAGTATTCTTGCCAACTCTTCTTAATATCTTCTGCTTCTGTTAGATTCATACCATTTCTGTCCTTATTGTGCCCATCTTTGCCTGAAATGTTCACTTAGTATCTCCTTTTCTTGAAGAGATCTCTAGCCTTTCCCATTCTATTATTTTCCTCTATTTCTTTGCACTGATCACTGAGGAAAGTTTTCATATCTCTGTGTGCTATTCCTTGGAACTCTGCATTCAAATGGGTATATCTTTCCTTTTCTCCTTTGTCTTTCACTTCTCTTCTTTTCCCAGTATTTGTAAGGCCTCCTCAGACAACCATTTTGCCTTTTGGCATTTACTTTTCTTGGGAATGTTCTTAATCACTGCCTCCTGTACAATGTCACAAACCTCCATCCATAGTTCTTCAGGCACTCTGTCTATCTGATCTAGTCCTTTAAATCTATTTCTCACTTCTACTGTATAATCATTAAGGATTTGATTTAGGTTATACCTGAATGGTCTAGTCCCCTACTTTCTTCAATTTATTTCTGAATTTTGCAATAAAGAATTGATGATCTGAGCCACAGTCAGCTCCTCATCTTGTTTTTGCTGACTGTATACAGCTTCTCCATCTTTGGCTGCAAAGAATATAATCAATCTGATTTTGGTATTGACCATCTGGCAATGTCCACGTGTAGAGTCTTCTCTTGCATTGTTGGAAGAGGGTGTTTGCTATTATCAATGTGTTCTCTAGCCAAAACTCTATTAGCCTTTGCCCTGCTTCATTCTGTACTCCAAGGCCAAACTTCCCTGTTACTCCAGGTGTCTCTTGACTTTCTACTTTTGCATTCAAGTCTGATTAAAAGGACATCTTTTGGGGGTTAGTTCATAGAACCATTCAAAGTCAACTTCTTCAGCATTACTTGTTGCAGCATAGACTTGAATTACTGTGATAATGAATGACTTGCCTTGGAAATGAACAGAGATCATTCTGTCATTTTTAAATTGTACCCAAGTACTGCATTTCTGACTCTTTTGTTGACTCTGAGGGCTACTCCATTTCTTCTAAGGGATTCTTGTCCACAGTAGTAGATATAATGGTCATCTGAATTAAATTCACCTGTTCCAGTCCATTTTATTTNCCTTGGAAATGAACAGAGATCATTCTGTCATTTTTAAATTGTACCCAAGTACTGCATTTCTGACTCTTTTGTTGACTCTGAGGGCTACTCCATTTCTTCTAAGGGATTCTTGTCCACAGTAGTAGATATAATGGTCATCTGAATTAAATTCACCTGTTCCAGTCCATTTTATTTCACCGATTCCTAAAATGTCCACATTCACTCTTGCCATCTCCTGTTAGATCACTTCTAATTTACCTTGATTCAAGGACCTACCTAACATTCCAGGTTCCTATGCAGTATTGTTCTTTACAGCATCGGACTTTACTTGCGTCACCAGTCACATCCACAGCTGGGCATTGTTTATGCTGTGGCTCTCTTTCTTCAGTCTTTCTGGAGTTACTTCTCCAGTCTTCTCCAGGAGCATTTTGGGCACCTATCACCTGGGAAGTTCATCTTTCAGTGCCATATATTTTCTCCTTTTCATACTGTTCATGGGGTTCTCGAGGCAAGAATGGAGTCACAATTACCTCTGGGCAGATGGACATGTAGTAACAGACTCTGCTCTGTTTCATGAGAGTGCTGTTGCTTTGACTCTGTAATGTGCGTAACTGCAAGCTAGAGACCCAGAACAAAGAAAACAGCTGACTGAGTTCCCTAACCAGTAAGCTTGGCTTTGTAAATGAGCAGAACTGCTGGTTGAGGTCTCTGTTCAGGCTCCACAACTGACAGAAATGCAGTCTTCCAATATTAGTATGCTTCTTTCTCTAAACCTTTCACTTTCCTTCTCTATCTGATCCTTAATGGCACAGCTCTGCAGATTTCCCAGTAACTTATGAGGCAAGACCTACATGGGCCTCTTGGTAAGTGTCCCACAACTCTGGGGAGAGTAGAAGTCAACTTTGGGTTCTCTTTTTCCTAATGGAGGAATTATATGCCCAGAGGAACCACCAGGCTATGCTGTGCCTCTCTGGGAGAAAGCCAAAATATTCAAAGTGTCTTTTCTTTAAAAGAACAAATAAACACAACATTTTAATAAGGTCATTCTCAGAGTCCAAAAGTCCACTCTACACATCTGTGTCTCTCTTGCTGTCCTGCATACAGGGTCCTCATTTTTGGTCTCTGAGGGAGAGGGAGAGGGAGGGGGAGAGGGTGGGATGATTTGGGAGAATAGCATTGAAATATGTGTACTATCATGTAGGAAATGAATAAACAGTCTGTGTTCGATGCAGGATGCAGGATGCTTGGGGCAGGTGTATGGGGATGATCCGGAGGGATGATGGGGGGTGGGAGGTGGGAGGGGGGTTCATGTTTGGGAGTTCGTGTAAAAAAATAAATAAATACAAAAAAAAAATAAAGTGGAACAAATCAACCTCAATGAAAATTCTCTCATCTTTATTCTTCAGAACCAAGGCATTGCTTTAATTTATGCTTCAGTCCTCTGTCTTGTCTTATCTATTAGACTTGTCAGAGATATCTGGGAGAGTCTGCAGTCCATTATTATTTTAGAATGCTTTCAATTTACCCTTGGCTGATATGTATAATCTATACAATTTTGGTATTTAGATGGCGTGTTCAAGCTAATCATGAAGAAAGATCCACGTTATGATCTAGGCATCAAGATTTCTGGACAAGCCCAATGCTTCAGTGTTTATCAATATGCACTAAAAATCAAGGCAAAATGGAAAATTAGAAAGAGACACTGAAAGATGAATATTTCTGAATTAGTAGCAAAGATTTCTGACTCCTTCCGAAAATGATTTGACAACATTGCTTCACCTCGTTCTTGGGTTTGGGTGGTTAGGATCATGTTGTTGAGACTAGACTGAAATAGGTATGTTGGAAAAATATAACCGTTTCATTCACACGTGCATCTAACAAATGGCAACAGAGTATGAGCTAGAGACCATTCCCTGTGCTATATCAGGGGGCATAACAACACATGAAAGACAAGGTCCTTGCCCTCAAAGAGTTTCCAATCCAGTGAGAAAATAGACAATGAAAGGGGAAACAATAAGCAAATCAGTTACACATTGGGGTTTATGATTTACAAGATATTTATAGGCTTTTGTAATAGAAAGTAACAAGGAATACCTGCTTAGGTCACAAGGTCACTTCTGAGTCAGTTCTGGATTGCGCTTTGCTTGCCTTCTTTGGACTTCTTTAATGTCCTAAAATAAATATAACAGACTGAAATCCATCCCTTTGGCGATGGATTGTCCCTGCCAAAAGAGCATCCTAGATTCAGTAACAGAGGTACTTGCCCAAGCCCATTAACAGCAGAGGCAAGATGAGAATCCAGGCCTCTGCTCTTGCACCTCTTGGTGTAATGGCAGAGGGATGGCCTTTGCAATTAGAATCCAGAATATACCTCATCTTCTCTCATTTCACAGATTTCTTCCAGAAGTGAATTCCTGAGTTGTCTACCTTTTGATAAGCTTCTGTTCATTTCATGCATTATCCTGCAAAAGGATTTAATTGGAAGGATGACCTGTAAAATTAAAACCCAACATGCTGGGCAGGCTTAGAAGCCTGTGTAGGTCTTGGCTTCTGGTTATGAAAGTCTTGTCATCTATTTGCAGGGACACTAGCCCACTAAAATGACAGAACAAAATGCCTTTGCAAGGAGCATCCATCATGATTTTAAGTGGTAATTAGAAGGAAGGATTGGTCCCTAAATGCATAGCAAAAAGGGTCTCAGGGAGGAGGAACAGAGGGAGGAAGGTGAGGGTGAGGAGGAAGAAGAGAAGTGGAGAAGGAGAGAGGCGAAGAAAACAGAAAGAAACCTTTGAAGAGACGGTAGAATTTAGGCACAATTTGTAGCTTCTCTGAGCCTTAATTACCTCACCTGTAAATAGCAGGGTTNTTCTGACTGGTGTGAAGTGGTATCTCATTGTGGTCTTGATTTGCATTTCTCTGATAATGAGTGACGTTGAGCATCCTGTCTCTTATACACATCTAGATGTGTATAAGAGACAGCTATAGCTTTGAGACTTTGTTTTTGGATTCAGGATATTATGCTGAACAATAAAGCGAAACTATCAAAACCTAGCACCAAAAATTTATTTATTTTTGTTCCTGAGTGGTATTATATTTTGGATACACCTGAGTTGTTTATGGAGAAGGCAATGATAACCCACTCCAGTACTCTTGCCTGGAAAATCCCATGGACGGAGGAGCCTGGTAGGCTGCAGTCCATGGGGTCGCTAAGAGTAGCACGTGACTGAGCAACTTCACTTTCAATTTTCACTTTCATACATTGGAGAAGGAAATGGCAACCCACTCCAGTGTTCTTGCCTGGGGAATCCCAGGTACAGGGGAATCTGGTGGGCTGTCCTCTATGGGGTCACACAGAGTTGGACACAACTGAAGTGACTTAGCAGTGGCAGCAGCAGAGTTGTTAATATATAAGCAAATAAACATTGAATAGCATGATAATAACTATCATCATCATCACTACAACATAAAATATTTTAGTTTAACTTCTGTCTATAGGGTTATTTTACTTGTAACTTTACTGTTACTTTATTTTTATTTTTAGTTTCTGATTATTTCATGAATTTCTTTCTCTCCCACTCCTGCCTCTGTTAACTGTGAATCTATTCTCTCTATCTGTTTACTTTGTTGTTGTATTTTCTTTAATAGACTTCATGTAAAAGAGAGATCATCTGAACTTCTTTTGCTCTGGCTGACTTATTATTTAGCATAATGCTCTTGAGGTCCATTTCAGTTGTTGCAATGTCACAATCTCTTCATCTATTCATCCACTGATAATTATTTACTTTATTTCTATATCTTGGCTACTGTAAATAGTGCTGCAGTGAACATAGGAGCACATATATCTTTTTGAGTGTTTACATTTTCTTCAGATAAATACCCAGAAGTAGAATTGTTGGGTCAAATGATAATTCTACTTTTACACTTCAGTAAGCTTTATAATGGCTAAACCAGTGTACACTCTCACCAGCAGTGGACAAGGATTTCTGGTGTGTGTGTTTTTTTTTAATATCCTTGCCAAAAATGTTGCTTCTTGTCTTTCTAGTAATAGCCATTTTAACAGGTACAAGGTGATATTTCATTATAATTTTGACTTTCAATTCCATAATGATTCATGATGTTAACCATCTTTCTCATGTCCCTTTGTGCCTTCTTTTTTTTTTTTTTTTCACCATCTGCAGTGATTTTGGAGCCCCCAAAAATAAAGTCTAACACTGTTTCCACTGTTTTCCCATCTTTCTTTCCCAGCATCAGGGACTTGGTGGGCACAAACAAAACCTTGCTCCTTGGAAGAAAAGCTATGCCATTCCTAGACAGCATATTAAAAAGCGGAGACATTACTTTGCCAACAAAGGTCTGTATAGTCAAAGCTATGATTTTTCCAGTAGTCATCTATGGATGTGAGAGCTTGACCATAAAGAAAACTGAACACCAAAGAATTGTTGCTTTTGAATTGTGGTGTTTGAGAAGACTCTTGCGAGTACCTTGGACAGCAAGGAGATCAAACCAGCCAATTTCAAAGGAAATCAACTCTGAATACTCACTGGAAGGCCTGATGCTGAAGCTGAATCTCTAATCCTTTGGCCACCTGATGCGAAGACCTAACTCATTTGAAAAGACCCTGATGCTGGGAAAGATTGAAGGCAGGAGAAGGGTACAACAGAGGATGAGATGGTTGGATGATCTCACTGATTCACTGGACATGAGTTTGAGCAAGCCCTGGGAGATGGTAGGGACAGGGAGGCCTGGCATGCTGCAGTTCATGGGAGCAAGGAGTTGGACACAACTGAGTGGCTGAACAGCAACAACAATGTGAGTGTGTGTGTCTATTTACATGTATAAATATATTTTTGGCCATACCACATGGCATGTGTAATCTTAATTTCTCAACCAGGGATCAAATCTCTATCCTTTGTACTGTAAGTGGGAAATCTTAACCTCTGGAATGCTAGGGAGACCCCCACCCCCACCACAGTTCTATAATGCAGAATCTCTATTAAGGACAGGCATGGGTATGCAAGCTGATTTGCCTTCTGCTAAGCCACCCCCACCACTCCTCAAGATTGCGTGATGGACAGGGAAGCCTGGTATGCTGCACTCCATGGGGTCGCATAGACTTGGGCATGACTTAGCAACTGAACTGAAGAAACTCCTGGTCACAGGATGGAAACTCTACGCCAGGCTCAGCAGGCTGAGAATAACAGATCCTGGAACACCTCCGATCTGGAACCTTTGTAAAGTAGGGGTTTCATGCTCAGAACCAAAGCTGAGACAACCAGGAGCTACTATTAGGACCCAGAGCTCCACTCAGAGATAGAGGTGTCACTTTGAAAGGAGAAACATATATCAGTTCCAGCTCCTTTACAGGCAGGCACACAGATTTTTTCCCAGGAGGAAAAACAAGTTCTATGAACAAGAAGCTCACTTTAAAGGAATGATTCTATTTGGAATGGACTGTGCAAGTTATGCCTAACAGCATTATACAAAATAATGGGTATTCTTGTTGCATGCAATTAAGAGAAAGCTGATTGCTCCATGATACACATACCAATAAATGAAACAGTACCCCAACTGGAAGTTTAGCAGAGAGATTCAGTGAAAAAGACAAGAGTATTCTTCCTACTTTTGGAGTAATCTCAGTAACTGGCCACATCCTAGTCCTGCAAAGCTCTTCTATAATCAAGTTAGACTGTGGAGCAATTCAAGACCAAGCATGCTATTAAAAAGAATGCAAAAAGATCACCTAGCAGTTAATGTAGGCTAAGAGCTGGGTGTGATACCAATAGAGGCAGATGAGCACAGACTTCAGAAAGATTGTGCACATGCCCTAACTCTGCACTCTCTGAGAGACCACATTGCAGGCTGCATGTTGCAAAGAAAACAGACTTCACTGATCTAGTAACTAAACAAGCAAGAAAGCAAGCAACAGCAATAATCACTTGAGTGGTGGCATATGGTCAGTCTCAGAGTATCGAGAGTTGCTAAGATATATTATCTATAATGCTCAGTATTCAGCAAAGAAATTCATTCAGATCTCAATTACAGGTCCAGATGGCTTCACAGCTGAATTTTACCAAAAATTTCGAGAAGAGCTAACACCTATCCTACTCTAGAAATGAAAATGGAGAGATCACAACAGACAACACAGAAATACAAAGAATCATAAGAGACTACTATCAGCAATTATATGCCAATAAATTGGACAACGTGGAAGAAATGGACAAATTCTTAGAAAAATACAACTTTCCAAAACTGAACCAGGAAGAAATAGAAAATCTTAACAGACCCATCACAAGCACGGAAATTGAAACTGTAATCAGAAATCTTCCAGCAAACAAAAGCCCAGGTCCAGACGGCTTCACAGCTGAATTCTACCAAAAATTTCGAGAAGAGCTAACACCTATCCTACTCAAACTCTTCCAGAAAATTGCAGAGGAAGGTAAACTTCCAAACTCATTCTATGAGGCCACCATCACCCTAATACCAAAACCCGACAAAGATGCCACAAAAAAAGAAAACTACAGGCCAATATCACTGATGAACATAGATGCAAAAATCCTCAACAAAATTCTAGCAATCAGAATCCAACAACACATTAAAAAGATCATACACCATGACCAAGTGGGCTTTATCCCAGGAATGCAAGGATTCTTCAATATTCGCAAATCAATCAATGTAATTCACCACATTAACAAATTGAAAAATAAATGCCTTTGTGCCTTCTTTGGAAAGATAGCTACTCAGACTTGCCAAGTTTTTAACTGGATTTTTAAAAATTAAGTTGTATGGGTTTTTATGTATTTAAATATTAACTCCTTATCAGATATACAGTTTGCAAACATATTCTTTCATTCAGTGGGTTGCCTTCTCTTTCTGTTAAAGAGCTTTTGGCTGTGCAGAAGTTTCTTAGTTTGATCTAGTCCTGCTTGTTTGTTTTGCTTTTGCTACCTTTGCTTTTGGTGTCAGATCCAAAAAGTCATCACCAAGGCTTCTACCAAGGAACTTATCACATATATTTTCTTCTAGGAGTTTGATGGTTTCATGCTTGTTTTTAATTTTGACTTAACTTTTGTGTGATATATGGTAATGGTCTACTTTTATTCTCACGCATGTAGCTGTCAGATTTCCCAACACTGTTTATTAAACAGAATGTCCTTTAGTTATTTAAGGTCTTTGTGATTTCATACAAATTTTAATATTTTTCAGTTTCTGTAAAGAAGATATAGAAATTTTGAATGTATTGAATTTATAGATTGTTTTAGGTAGTGGGGACATTTTAAAAATATTAATTCCTTCAGTACATGAGTACGAAACATCTTTCTGCTTATTTCTCTTCTTTAATTATTTTTATTAGTATCTTGTATTTTTCATTATACAGATCTTACAACTCCTTGGTTAAATTTATTCTTAGGTATTTTATTATTTTGATGCAATTGCCAAGAGAATTCCTTTCTTAAATTCTTCTTTTGATAGTTTGTTATTAGCATATTAAAATGAAATATATATTATCTTTGTATCCTGCAAGTTTACACCATTTGTTTATTCACAATCTCATGTTTTGTTGAAATCTCCAACTTTTTGTAGATGTATAGTTATTTTATCTTCAAATAGTGACAGTTTTACTTCTCTCTTTCCAATTTAGATATATTTTATTTCTTTTTTGTCTAATTTCCTTGGCTATATTAAACAAAAGTGACAAGAGTGGGCAACTTTGTCTTTTTCCTGATGTTAGAGAAAAGGTTTTCAACTTTTCACTACAGTGTATGAAGTTAGCTGTGAGCTTGTTGTATATGACCTTTATTATGTTGAAATACATTTTTGCTATATGCATTTTACTGGCAGCTTTTATTATAAAAAAAGTTGTGAATGTATTCCAACGCTGGTTTTGATGTTATTGAGATGATTATATGATTTTTATCCATTATTTTGTTCATGGAGCATAATTTTTGAATGTTTGAAAGTCTTATTTCCTCACAGTGGATGACCCTTTCAGTATATTGTTTGATACAGTATTTACTAATATCTTAAGAATTTTTGAATGTTTATTCATCAGGGATAATAGCCTATTTTTTTTTCTCATAGCATTCTTAATATGGTGTTGGTTAGCAGTGTAATTTTAGCCTTGTATAATGTATATAAAAGAAATTTTACTTCTTTCATTTATTTTTAAAATAGCTTGAGAAGAATTATGATTTATTCTTTCTTGAATATTTGGTAGAATTCACCAGTGAAGCTATCAGATTCTGAACTTTTATTTGTGAAGAGGTTGTTGTTTACTGATTTAATGTCCTTACTAGTAATCAACCTGTTCAGGTTTTTTACTTCTTCACGATTCAATTTTGGTAAGCATTTATTTCTAGAAATTTATTCATTTCTTCTACCTTGTCAAGTTTGTTGTTATATGATTGTTCATAATGGTCTTTTATGACCCTTTGTTTCCAGGGTGTCATTTATAATATTTCCTTTACATTTCTGATTTCATTTATTTAAGACTTCTATACTTTTTTCCTGCTGAGTCTAATTAAAGACTGACCAATTCTGTTTATCTTTTCAAAGAACTATTAGCTTTATTTATCTTTTCTATGGTCTTTTCAGTCTCTATTTCATTTATTTTTGCTCTAATCTTTGTGATTTCCTCCCTTCTACTAACTTTGAGCGTAATTTTTTTTTTCTCATCTTTTAGCTTTTTTTAGGTATAAAGTTAGGTTGCTTATTTGAGTCTTATTTTTTTAGGAAGACATTTATCTCTGTGAAGTTCTCCTTTAAAACTTCTTTTGCTGAGTTCCATGAATTTTTATATGCTATATTTCTGTTTATTTCTTTCAATATATTTTAATTGATTTCTTATTCCTTTTTAAATGACTTTTGTGCTGTAGTCTATTGTTTGTGTGTGCTTAGTTACTCAGTTGTGTCCGACTCTTTGTGACCCCACGGACTGTAGCTGGCCAGGCTCCTCTGTCCATAAGGATTCTCCAGGCAAAAATACTGGAATGGGTTGCCATGACTTTCTCCAGGGGATCTTCTCAACCTGGAATCGAACCGAGGTCTCCCGCAATGCAGGCAGATTCTTTACTGTCTGAGCCACCAGAGAAGACCTTTCTATTGTTTAATATCCACATATTTGTAAAACCTACAATTTTCTTTGTTTAATTGATTTCTAATTTTATATGACAGTAGTCCAAAAAGATGTTTGATACAATTTAAATCTTTAAGTTATTAAAACTTGTTATGTTGACTAACAGATAATTTATCCTCAATATTTTCATGAACACTCGAGAAGAATGGGCATTATTTTGCTTTTGGACGGAATGTCCTGTATACATCTGTTAAAAATATTAATACTCTTATTTTAAGGTACAAATTAAAATATTCAGGAAAGTAGAATATTTATCACTTTTTTGTAAATAGGAAAATTAGTAATGAGGAGTTCAACAATCCTTCAGTTATTATTTTTTTTTTGTACAGTGTAAAAAATTATCCAACATCAGATATTTGATATTTTACATCCATTCCAATATATTTGAATGTTTTCAAGCACATTGGTGTAAAAACTACAATTTTTAGGTTCTATATCCATATTTTACATCTAATTAGTAAAATCTCTCTGTTTGTGAAATAGAAATGTACCCAGTATGAAAAAAAAAAAAAAAANCAGGGATCGAACCCGGGTCTCCTGCATTGTAGACAGATGCTTTACCATCTGAGCCACCAGGGAGGTCCTCATTTAAATCCTCTCTTTAAAAATAACATTTCTTGCACAGCAAGAACTGACAATCCCTCGTTTGTGGTAAAGTACCAAAGGATACTAAGACAATCTCAACACAGGTTTAAATGCCTTAAAGATCTTGACATATTCCATCCTAAAGCATCAGGAGATGACTGGGAGTATAATTTCTCTGAACGGTGTGAGCAGAGAATCAGACGTTGTCTCTAAAATCTAATCAAGGTAGGCGAAAGTCTGTTGTCGATCCTTGGAGGAAATATACTAGAAAAGTCAAAACCGATAATACTGGCAACAATTTCTCATGTCAACTCAAGAACTGCTTCTGAACAAAGATCCTGAATAGAAACCTAATTTCACATTAGGCAGTGACCATCTGTATATACTAGACAATAATATTCGCAGACAACAGTGTTGATGCCGTCCAAGTTTTCCTGAATAACGATGAACATATCAACGGTATGTCCAGTATCTTCCCAGATGAAGAAAAAGGGACTACAAATCTACCAAAATGTCTCTATACTACCATGCTTCCCAAAGACAAAAAAGTAGAGAGAAATTACACAAGCGTTCCCATGTGATAAAATGGGCCGATAAACTGGTCCGAGCATTGATGCTGCTTTCAAAGTTTTAAAAAAAAAAACATACGTGCATTGATATTAACCAGAAGGACATAAGACAGCTGCTCGACCAGTGATGTACATCATCGTCTTCATAAACAGCTTGACCCCCAAGGAACGAAAGGGGGAAATAATCAGACACTGTAAAGTCTGTGGCAAACAATGGAACTTTGCAAGAGCAAGCAAGCCTGTGGCCCAGCGCCTGCTGTCTGTCACTCACCCACTCTCACCTTCATCCAGGTGGCCTGGCACAAGAGTGGCTGTTACCCTGCATTTCCCAGCCGTCCCCGCGCCTAGGTTGTGCCTATGTCCTGCCCGAGTGAGCAGAAGGGATGTGTGTCCGAAGAACATAAAAAAAAAAAAAAAAAAAAGAAATTATGAGACATAAAAAGAAACAGAAATGTGTGACCCATACACAGAAAAAGAAAGAAGAAATGGAAACTGGTTCTAAGGGGATCTAGGTGTTTAACTTAGTAGACAAACACTCCTAAGCCACTGTTACAAATATGTTTAAAGAACAAAGGAAACCATGTCCAAAGTATTAAAGCAAGGCCTAATAGCAACATCTCATAAAATACAGAATAAGAGAAATTATAAAAAGAACCAAATTGAAGTTGAAAAGTACACTTTCCAAATAAAAAAAATTATTACAGGAGCTTAATGATCGATTTGAATTGCTAGCAGAGAATCAGTAAGCTTGGTGATTGATCAATCGAGATTACACATCTGAGGAGCACAGAGGAAAATGAATGAAGAAAAATGAGTGGAACCTCAGAGAATAGTGCCACGTCATTAAACACACCAATATATGAAGAGCAAGAGTACCAAAGTACCAAAGAAAGGAAAAGAAAAACATAGCTGAGGAAGCAGTGGTCAAATGCTTTTCAAAGTGAGGAAAAATATTACTATGAATATTCAGGGAGCTCATATAATTCTGAGAAGGATAAACTCAACCACACACACATCTATACATAGCATAGGAATAATGTTGAAAGACAAAGACCCATTGAGAGCAGCAACAAGAGCAAAAACCCCACTGCTTTATGAATAACAAAACTACAGTGAGATAAACAGAAGACGTCTTAACAGAAACAATGCCAGGTGGCCGTAGAATGGAATATGCAAACACTGATGGAGAAACACGCAACAAACAACGAAAACCAAAACAAACCGTCAACCAATCATTTCCACCCAGCGAATCGAACCCAGAGCAAGACACCACTTCACAGCCACTCGGATGCCTCTGAGAAGAAGAGATGGACAAGAACAAACATTTTCCAGAATGTGGAGAAACTGGAACACTTATACATTGGTGGACAGATGCAAAATGGTGCAGCTACTGTGAAAAATGGTTCAGAATCTGATAAACATTAAGCACAGAATTCCCGTTTGGTCTCGCAATTGCACTTCCAGGAGAAATGCAATTCTTATTTCCAGGAGAAATTCATACTCAAGAGAAATGAAAACTTATGTCTACACAAAAGCTTGTATACAAATGTTTATAGCAACACCATTCACATAACCAAAGAAAATACAAACAATGCTTATCAACTGATAGACATCAAAATAACAAGTGGCGTATGTACACGAAGGATTATTTACCAATAAAAATAATGAAGCCTTTAAACACGTTAAAACATGGATGAATCTTGAATGTTGTATGCTAAATGAAAGAAGCTAGTCACAAAAGACCACATATCTTATGCCTCCATTTATCAGAAATGTCCAGAGTAGGCCAATTGATAAACACAGAGTGTTATACTAATTGGTGCCTACAACTGACTGATGAAGGTTTCAGAGAAATGAGAGGGACTGGACTATACAAAGTTTCTTTTTGGGATGATGTAAATATCTCACAGATTGTGGTGATGTTTGCACAAGTCAGGGAATATACTTAAAAAAAACACATCAAATTATACATTTTCAAGGAGTGAAACTCTGTTGACATATAAATTATATATTAATAAAGCTCTTAAAAATAGTACCTCTTAGAGTTATCATTAGGCTAAGTGAGATAATAAATGGGAAGCTATTAGGCAAGTCTTCCCTGGTGGCTCAGAGGTTAAAGCATCTGCCTCCAATGCGGGAGACCTGGGTTCGATCCCTGGGTTGGGAAGATGCCCTGGAGAAGGAAATGGCAACCCACTCCAGTATTCTTGCTTGGAGAATCCCATGGACTGAGGAGCTTGGTGGGCTGCAGTCCACGGGGTCACAGAGAGTCGGACACGACTGAGTGACTTTACTTACTTACTTTGGCAAATAACATTCAGCAAGTTACTGTTGTTCCTTCTGCTGCTGTCATGGTCCTCATTGTTTCTTATAGTGTAATTAGCCCCATAATTCTATCCACTATTTAACAAATATTGAAGAGCACCTACTGTGTGGCACACATTTATGTGCTTGTGATTAGCAATCAGAACAGCTTTCTGATGTCATTTTGGTAGAGATGTAAGTACAGGAGACACTATTTTTTAATTAACCTTATTTAGCAAAATGAGTCAATATACTCTTGGCAACACCAGAATGACTCTAGAAGTCATTTTAGGGCTTCCAGATCTTATTCAGTTTACTATACTTGGGCTTCATATACAAATATTAACTCCAAACACTCATAGATGGTGTTATTAAGGACCCATGAGCTTGACCGATGTTCGTGATCTTCTCTGAGACTTCTTGTGACTCCTCCATTCACAAGCATCACACTCCAATTTTACAATAAGGATTCGGCTTGCACAATATTTCCCCCAGAGGACTACTCTGGCATTGCTGCCTCTCACTGCTTAGAGCGAGGAGTCTTCATTTAAGTTCTCCTAACACCCATATCTGTCTTTATTTTATCACTCTATAGCAAATTAACTACCCCCTGCTTCTCTCATCAGACAACGCACTCCTTGGACCCAACTCTGATAGGCTCTGGCAAGGCACACGTCTGAAGCACATTCACTATTCACAGACAATTAACAACAAAATGTTCATTTTGGTTTTGTCTTTCTTCTTTAAGAATATGTACTTGCTATAAATCAGAACCACACTCCTGACTCCCATCAGATCGCTGCGTTATCTAGAAACCCAGTAAAAAAGGGCTTAACTGATACCCACCTGGACCTCTAATTAGAACTTGAAAGAACCAAGAATAACAGTAACAAAAAAAGGCAGCATCATGTAATAGAAAAGGTATGCCATTTTTCTTCATGTGTTAACAGGTTTGGAAGAGGAGGGATCGGGTAACCATCAATCAAGGAAGGAAGTCACAGACTTGGCAGCGATTCGTGGGGCATCTCCATTCAATAATTTTATCATCTGGCTAAAGATAGTGGACTTCTTAACCCTCCTGTTTTCTTCCTTATAATGCCTTTGGTTTGTCCTATCATATGGTAAATGCCCCTGAAATGCACACTCATAAGTCGAATTGAAGTCATGTATGAAGTGACCCTCTATGGACAAAATATCACTTTAGTTGGAATTAAGGTATTTGGAAGATTAATACTGAAAGCACACAGCTTTCTATTCCAGTCACCAAAATATTAAATTCCAACGTTTATTATGCAGAGGAGTCTTTTTCTGTTCCTTTCACTATGTTTCATGCAGTTGTCATTTACAGCTTTTGGTGTTAACGCCCACCGAGTTCAAAGAGAGCCAGAAATCTCAAGCTGCTGCCAACCAACTCTATTCATGGGACAGACTCCAGGGCATAGCTCAGCCATCATGGAAAAGCCTTGGCTCACGAGACCCAGGGCATTCATGAGCCTGCACCCCTGCTGGGTTAGAAGGGAGCAAGTGCCTTACTCAGCCTCCACAAACAAATTCAAGGGTGCTGTGAAGGGCATGGTGCACCTCCTTACCACAAAGATGGCTCCCATATCTGGTCTGAGCCTTTGTTGAAGAAAGCCAACAGGCTTCATATAAGGCTTCTTTTGGAGCCTTATATGAAGAGTTATAGCTCTTTCATTAAGAAAGATCTATGCTTCTCAAGAGAACAATGGGATAACCTGACCACACCATCTTCATGCTGAACAAGTGTGCCAAATCACCACCATCCTACCCTTGACAATTGCTCACTGTATCTGTTCCCAAACCAAAAGCCTTTCCAAAGATAGACATGAGCCCAGACCATACCAAATTCTCCCTAAAAAGCAGAATGCTAATATATATTTTTAAAAAATTCACAGGACACAGCATTTTCACATATTTAGTATTTCAAGGAATTAGTTTTGAACGCCCCTTCAGCATCTAGTATTCATGTACACGCACACAAAATCCTTACGCGATGTAGAGTTTGAATTCTCTTTCCAAACAGGGAAAAGAAGACAGACTTAGATGATTTTCTGGAGATGTAACAAATGTTCAAAAATCTGGTTGCCAAACACGATCAAGACCTTATTGCTCTGACCCCACATTTTTTTCAGCTTGCTAGTTACATCATGCTTCCCTCGTGTGTGTCTGACTAATTAGCTTTTGTCCAAGAATTTAAGCATCTTCTAAGCTTTTGTCTTATAAAATGGAAATATTTTAAGAAAAGTAAAAGACAAGCCATTAATATTTCAGCTTAGGTTGGCCTGAGGGATTCAGGTACCTTTACAAGTTGACCTGATGCCCCAAACTCTGGGTTTTGTGCAAAGAGGACCACCTGCAGTATCGAAGACGTTTAATGGCTAATTAAATAGTAGGCTCCCCTGGTGGCTCAGATGGCAAAGAATCTGCCTGCAAAGCAGGACACCCATGTTCAACTCCTGGGTCGGAAAGAACTCCTGGAGAAAGGAATGGCTACCCACTCCAGTATTCTTGCCTGGAGAATTCCAAGGACAGCGGAGCCTGGCAGACAGTCCATGGGGTCGCAGAGTCAGACATGACTGTGTGAATGTTTCATTTCAGTTCAGATATTAAGGACCAGAAGAAAACACGAACAACATCACCGGCCCAGTAAGACCAGCACTGCCCTGCCATGGACCCACCACCATGTTTGAAATGAATGCTCAAATCGGCAAATACGTCACCAACATCAGCATGACAGAAATCAGGCATTTTCAAGCACTAGATCAAATAGCCCACATGGCCAATCAGTTGAATACCACTGTTCTATTCAAAGTTAAGACAATCCTCCAGTGCTAGGAAGTGACAAACATGTTTAAGGAACCGATCAGTCAGAACCAATAACCCTGAAGAAGGCACAGCCTTCAGACTTGGCCATAAGTTCTCACGTACAGTTTTCAAGCTGCAATGCTCTGCCTCACTCACTGTAGAATAACAATGACAGAAGTCAGGACCTTCACGCTGCTTCCAAGCAGGGAAAGGAAGCAACCAGCACATCTTAGAAAGTACCACTTGGGAGTTTTTCCTCCTGCTTTGACAAATCAAAGAAGTCTATACTGCAATAGCGGAAGAACTACCCAAAGTACAAGGGAAATATTGTCATTTGTCCCCCTTTCCACGTCCCCACCACTTCATGACCAGCGGCATGTGCTGTACTCACCAATCCTTTGCAGGTTGAAAGAGCCACTGAGGAATTTTTGTGGGATCGCAAGGAGCCTTGATAAAAACAGAAATCCTCAGGTGGGAAAGCCTGCACCGACTTCATACCCCGCTTTCCCAAAGTCTGGATGAGAAATCCAGGTGCCACCAGCTTGCTGGAGGCTTTCAGATCCAGGTGGAAGTCATGCCTGAAGCCTTTCAGCCGAAGGTGCAGAGAGTCAACTCCGAGCTGGGCCAGAGCCCTTTTCCTCCTCTGGGGGTGGGCGATTTCGTGGGACACGTAGTTGCCCTTGTGGTCAACCTCATAGGGAGACACCAGCTCATAGTCTGAAATCAAGAGAGGATGTGAGGCTGAGTGATTTCAGAGTTCTCAAAAGGATCAGGAAGTCTTCAAATATAATTTATACTGGATGATATCTTCACCCAGCAAGAAAGATGGTGGAAATGTCAATCTCCACCCGTTCAAATCCAAACTGAATGCATAAAATCAGAGTTTAAAGGGGAAATCTTAAAAGGGGCCTTTGGGGAAGTCACTGCTGTCCCTATAATGTGATATTGCTAATCCAGAAATTACTATGACACTTCTAAGGAGAAAGAGATTACAGACCAAATGAAGCTAAGAATGGGCTTTTTGGATCAGTAGAATAATTATAATAAGTAATCATTTTTATAGCTTTAAACATTCTTTTAGTCATATTGTCTTTTAGCAGCATCTTCATTCCACTAAGAAGAAATTTTAGCTTAAAAATACTGATAATTTTTCAGAAACCAGTTAACAAGACTCATGTCCGACTCTTGGCAACCCCATGGACTATAGCTCACCAGGCTTCTCTGTCCATGGGATTCTCCAGGCAAGGAGACTGGAGTGAGTAGCCATTCCTTTCTCTGGGGCATCTTCTATCCTAGTATTCACTGCAGCACTATTTACAATAGCCATGATATGGAAGCAACCTAGATGTCCATCAACAGATACATGGATAAAGAAGATATGGTATATATACACAAAATGGAATACTGCTCAGCTATAAAAAGGAAGGTATTTGAGTCAGTTCTCGTGAGGTGGATGAACCTACAGCCTGTCATACAGAATGAAGTGAGTCAGAAAGATAAAAACAAGCATCACTTATTTTTCATTGCTCAGATCAGAATTCTCTCTTTCATCCCCACCATTAACACATCATCTCTGCCATCGAGAGGTCAGGGAGTGGTTGTTTCTGGGCAGAGGGACAGAATGTGGATCACAGACACGGGGTGGCCTTCACACCAGGGATCGTATCTTCCTGAACTGCCATGCTCTAAGCTTGAACCTGGGCTTTTAGACCATGTGAAGGTCAATTTGCCAAAGTCGGACATGCTCAGTCCTGTCCAACTCTTGGTGACCTCCTGGACTATAGTCCACCAGGCTCCTCTGTCCATGGGATTCTCCAGGCAAGAATCCTGGAGAGGGTAGCTGTTCCCTTCTCCAAGGGATCGTTCCAACCCAGGGACTGAGTACATATCTCTGGTGTCTCCTGCACTGGCAGGTGGATCCCTTTTCACTAGCCCCACCCAGGAAGATATGAAGGTAGATCTGTCAAAGCTGAGGTTATGAAATATTTTAGCCAATGTATTGTTTTGGTTTACATCTTGCAAACATTTAAACATATCTTGCGTGTGTCTCCATCTGCGTACTAGCAATGGGCCTGCACAGCTTTGGAGAAGCCTTGCTACCTAGCCTGCATTTTGCCTAAACACCAGGAAATAGCAGAGTAGCAAGACATCGGGCCTCCTCCAAATTCCCTCCAAGATGCCTCTGAAAGGGGGTCAGACCCCAGCACCAGGGAACCAGACCTGCACCATGGTGCTCAGGCCCTAAAGACTCCGGATGCAACCTCCTCTCACATGTAGGACAAGACTTGATCCTAATACTCTCACCCTGATCCTCCACCAATAAATGTTCTCAGGAGACAGTTTGATGCTTAATAACTGGTCCTTTTGCATGAGCAGGACATGTTTCCTGGAGTCATAAGGTAAAATAAAGCATCGTCCTACAGAAGTGGCATTTGGGCATTTGGTAAACAGGACTAGCTAGGCTCTTGTGTGTATTCTTGCCGCCTCTTCTTAATCTCTTCCGTTTAGGTCCATACCATTTCTATCCTTTATTGTACCCATCATTGCATGAAATGTTCCTTTGGTATCTCTAATTTTCTTGAAGAGCTCTCTAGTCTTTTCCATTCTATTGTTTCCCCTTATTTCTTTGCATTGATCCCTTAGGAAGGCAGTGATCAATCCCTTTTGTAGAGAAGAACTATACAAAAAAGATACTAATGACCCAGATAACCACGATGGTGTGATCACTCACCTAGAGCCAGACATCCTGGAGTACAAAATTAAGAGGGCCTTAGGAAGCATCGCTATGAACTAAGCTAGTGGAGGTGATGGAATTCCAGCTGAGCTATTTCAAATCCTAAAAGATGATGCTGTGAAAGTGCTGCACTCAATGTGCCAGCAAATTTGGAAAACATAGCAGTGGCCACAGGACTGGAAAAGGCCAGTTTTCATTCCAATCCCAAAGAAAGGCAATGCCAAAGAACGCTCAAACTACCGCACAGTTGCCCTCATTTCACACGCTAGTAAAGTGATGCTGAAAATTCTCCAAGCCAGGCTTCAACAGTATGTGAACTGAGAACTTCCAGATGTTTGAGCTGGATTTAGAAAAGGTGGAGGAACCAGAGATCAAATTGCCAGCATCTGTTGGATCATAGAAAAAGCAAGAGAGTTCCAGAAAAACATCTACTTCCATTTCATTGAGTACTCTTAAGCTTTTGACTGTGTGGATCACAATAAACTGCAGCAAATTCATAAAGAGATGTGAATGCCAGACCATCTTACCTACTTCCTGAGAAACCTGTATGCAGGTCAAGAAGCAACAGTTAGAGCCAGACATGGAACAACAGACTGCTTCCAAACTGAGAAAGGAGTATGTCAAAGCTGTATACTGTCACCCTGTTTATTTAACTTCTATGCAAAGTACATCATGTAAAATGCCAGGCTGGATGAAGCACAAGCTGGAATCAAGATTGTCAGGATAAGTTATTAATAACCTCATATAAGCAGATGACACTACCCTTATGGCAGAAAGAGAAGAGGAACTAAAGAGCCTCGTGATAAAGGGTGAAAGAGGAGATTGAAAAAGCTGGCTTAAAACTCAACATTCAAAAAACTAAGATCATAGCATCTGGTGCAATCACTTCATGGCAAAAACACGGGGAAACAATGACAGAATTTACTTTCTTGGATTCCAAAATTACTGAAGATGGTGACTGCAACCATTAAATTAAAAGCTGCTTGCTCTTTGGAAGAAAAGTTATGGCAAACCTATACAGCATATTAAAAAGCAGAGACGTTACTTTGCCAACAAAGGTCTATTTAGTCAAGGCTATGGTTTTTCCAGTAGTCATATATGGATGTGAAAGTTGGGCCATAAAGAAAGCTGAGTGCTGAAGAACCAATGCTTTTGAACTGTTGTGTTGGAAAATACCCTTGAGAGTCCCCTAGACTGTAAGGAGATCAAATCAGTCAATCCTAAAGGAAATCAACCCTGAATATTCATTGGAAGGACTGAAGCTGAAACTCCAATCCTTTGGCCACGTGAGGTGAACTGCCTTATGACCCAGCAATCCCACTGCTGGGCATACACACTGAGGAAACCAGAATTGAAAGAGACACGTGTACCCCAGTGTTCACCACAGCACTGTTTATAATAGCCAGGACATGGAAGCAACCTAGATGTCTATCAGCAGATGAATGGATAAGAAAGCTGTGGTACATATACACAATGGAGTATTACTCTACCATTAAAAAGAATACATTTGAATCAGTTCTAATGAGGTGGATGAAACTGGAGCCGATTATACAGAGTGAAGTAAGCCAGAAAGAAAAACACCAATACAGTATAGTAATGCATACATAAGGAATTTAGAAAGATGGTAACAATAACCCTGTATGTGAGACAGCAAAAGAGACGCAGATGTACAGAACAGGCTTTTGGACTCTGTGGGAGAGGGAGAAGGTGGGATGATTTGGGAGAATGGCATTGAAACATGTATAATATCATATATGAAACAAATCGCCAGTCCAAGTTTGATGCATGATACTGGATGCTTGGGGCTGGTGTACTGGGACGACCCAGAGGATGGTATGGGGAGGGAGGAGGGAGGAGGGTTCAGGATGGGGAACACATGTATACCTGTGGTGGATTCATGTTGATGTATGGCAAAACCGATAGAATATTGTAAAGTAATTAACCTCCAAAAAATATATAAAAAAAATAATAATAAAAGAAAAGACCCTGATGCTGGGAAAGATTGAAGGCAAGTGGAGAAGGGGACAACAGAGGGTGAGATGGTATTACCAGCTCAATGCACATGAGTTTGAGCAAGCTCTGGGAGATGATGAAGGACAGGGAAGCCTGGCATGCTGCTGTCCAGGGGCATCCCAAAGAGTCAGACACAGCTGAGAGACAGAACCACCACCAGCTAGCTGGCACGAGTGGGAAAGAACTGGCCTGCAATGCAAGAGACATGGATTCAATCCTGAGTCAAGAAGACTCCCCTGGAGGTGGAAATGGCAACCTACTCCAGTATCCTTGCCTGGAAAATCCCATGGACAGAGGAGCCTGGAGCGCTACAGTCCCCGGGATCATAAAAGAGTCAGACGTGATGAGCCCCTCTCACACACGTGGGAACAGTACTTGAGTAACTCTTTATCCGAAAAAATAAAATTTCCTTTACAACCAAAGCTCTTTTGGTATAGGTACTTGCCCACAAGTCCCTGGGCCGTCCTGGCAGGTCTCTGAAGGGTTCCGCTGGACCAGAGAGAGTGGGTGGCAGCCAGGGGATGGTCATACAAGCAAGTGTCTGTTTGGGTGAGCCAGAGAAGGTGGGGATGGTGAGGCACTGCCCAGAGCCCCTGGTGATGAGCTCCTCAGCAAGGTGAGGGTCAGGGGCCTGGGACCCAGCCCATAACCGAAGGCCTGGCCATGGCCTGTTTGAGCCCATGCTTCCTGCTTCCTCGGGTCAAGGGCTTTGACGTCAACCCCTGGAGGGCTACCCTGGGGCTCACAGACCTGGCCCATCGTCCAGGTAACTGGCGATCTGGGGCCCATACAGATTAGACAGTCAGCAGGCGCTGGCGGGCCACTGGACAACCAAACTTTGCGATATGCATCAGAGCAGGGCCCTGGCGTCTGATACGGGAGAACACACTGAGATCCTGTATGCAGGTCAAGAAGCAACAGTTAGAGCCAGACATGGAACAACAGACTGCTTCCAAACTGAGAAAGGAGTATGTCAAAGCTGTATACTGTCACCCTGTTTATTTAACTTCTATGCAAAGTACATCATGTAAAATGCCAGGCTGGATGAAGCACAAGCTGGAATCAAGATTGTCAGGATAAGTTATTAATAACCTCATATAAGCAGATGACACTACCCTTATGGCAGAAAGAGAAGAGGAACTAAAGAGCCTCGTGATAAAGGGTGAAAGAGGAGATTGAAAAAGCTGGCTTAAAACTCAACATTCAAAAAACTAAGATCATAGCATCTGGTGCAATCACTTCATGGCAAAAACACGGGGAAACAATGACAGAATTTACTTTCTTGGATTCCAAAATTACTGAAGATGGTGACTGCAACCATTAAATTAAAAGCTGCTTGCTCTTTGGAAGAAAAGTTATGGCAAACCTATACAGCATATTAAAAAGCAGAGACGTTACTTTGCCAACAAAGGTCTATTTAGTCAAGGCTATGGTTTTTCCAGTAGTCATATATGGATGTGAAAGTTGGGCCATAAAGAAAGCTGAGTGCTGAAGAACCAATGCTTTTGAACTGTTGTGTTGGAAAATACCCTTGAGAGTCCCCTAGACTGTAAGGAGATCAAATCAGTCAATCCTAAAGGAAATCAACCCTGAATATTCATTGGAAGGACTGAAGCTGAAACTCCAATCCTTTGGCCACGTGAGGTGAACTGCCTTATGACCCAGCAATCCCACTGCTGGGCATACACACTGAGGAAACCAGAATTGAAAGAGACACGTGTACCCCAGTGTTCACCACAGCACTGTTTATAATAGCCAGGACATGGAAGCAACCTAGATGTCTATCAGCAGATGAATGGATAAGAAAGCTGTGGTACATATACACAATGGAGTATTACTCTACCATTAAAAAGAATACATTTGAATCAGTTCTAATGAGGTGGATGAAACTGGAGCCGATTATACAGAGTGAAGTAAGCCAGAAAGAAAAACACCAATACAGTATAGTAATGCATACATAAGGAATTTAGAAAGATGGTAACAATAACCCTGTATGTGAGACAGCAAAAGAGACGCAGATGTACAGAACAGGCTTTTGGACTCTGTGGGAGAGGGAGAAGGTGGGATGATTTGGGAGAATGGCATTGAAACATGTATAATATCATATATGAAACAAATCGCCAGTCCAAGTTTGATGCATGATACTGGATGCTTGGGGCTGGTGTACTGGGACGACCCAGAGGATGGTATGGGGAGGGAGGAGGGAGGAGGGTTCAGGATGGGGAACACATGTATACCTGTGGTGGATTCATGTTGATGTATGGCAAAACCGATAGAATATTGTAAAGTAATTAACCTCCAAAAAATATATAAAAAAAATAATAATAAAAGAAAAGACCCTGATGCTGGGAAAGATTGAAGGCAAGTGGAGAAGGGGACAACAGAGGGTGAGATGGTATTACCAGCTCAATGCACATGAGTTTGAGCAAGCTCTGGGAGATGATGAAGGACAGGGAAGCCTGGCATGCTGCTGTCCAGGGGCATCCCAAAGAGTCAGACACAGCTGAGAGACAGAACCACCACCAGCTAGCTGGCACGAGTGGGAAAGAACTGGCCTGCAATGCAAGAGACATGGATTCAATCCTGAGTCAAGAAGACTCCCCTGGAGGTGGAAATGGCAACCTACTCCAGTATCCTTGCCTGGAAAATCCCATGGACAGAGGAGCCTGGAGCGCTACAGTCCCCGGGATCATAAAAGAGTCAGACGTGATGAGCCCCTCTCACACACGTGGGAACAGTACTTGAGTAACTCTTTATCCGAAAAAATAAAATTTCCTTTACAACCAAAGCTCTTTTGGTATAGGTACTTGCCCACAAGTCCCTGGGCCGTCCTGGCAGGTCTCTGAAGGGTTCCGCTGGACCAGAGAGAGTGGGTGGCAGCCAGGGGATGGTCATACAAGCAAGTGTCTGTTTGGGTGAGCCAGAGAAGGTGGGGATGGTGAGGCACTGCCCAGAGCCCCTGGTGATGAGCTCCTCAGCAAGGTGAGGGTCAGGGGCCTGGGACCCAGCCCATAACCGAAGGCCTGGCCATGGCCTGTTTGAGCCCATGCTTCCTGCTTCCTCGGGTCAAGGGCTTTGACGTCAACCCCTGGAGGGCTACCCTGGGGCTCACAGACCTGGCCCATCGTCCAGGTAACTGGCGATCTGGGGCCCATACAGATTAGACAGTCAGCAGGCGCTGGCGGGCCACTGGACAACCAAACTTTGCGATATGCATCAGAGCAGGGCCCTGGCGTCTGATACGGGAGAACACACTGAGATTATTTCATATTTTACTTAGGAAAACAAGAAAGTAAAACAAACCTGCCTGAATTCTATGCAATACTTTTAAAAGGGGAGGAAACAAATCAGGTGTCAATATCCTGGTGTAAGTGTGAGACCACAGCCACCGCTGGTAGCTGTTCAGTCACCCAGTTGCGTCCAGCTGTGACCCCATGGGGTGCAGCACACCACACCTCTCTGTCCCTCTCCATCTCCCGAGTTTGCCAAAGCTCATGTCCACTGAAGCATGATGTCTTCCAACCATCTCATCCTGTTACCCGCTTCTCCTTCTGCCTTCAATCTTTCCCAGAATCTTTTCTAGTGAGTTGGCTCTTTGCATCAGGTGGCCAAAGTATTGGAATTTCAGCTTCAGCATCAGTCCTTCCATGAGTATTCAGGGCTGGTTTCCTTTAGGATGGACTGGTTGGATCTCCTTGCAGTCCAAGGGACTCTCAAGCATCTTCGCCAGCACTACAGTTGAAAAGCATCAATTTTTCAATGCTCAGCCTTCTTTATGGTCCAGCTCTCACCTCTGTACATGACTACTGGAAAGACCATAGCCTTGACTATATGGACCTTTGTCTGCAAAGTGATGGTCTTGCTTTTTAATACACTGTCCGCTGGAGGAGGGAATGGCAAACCAATTCAGTAAGTTTTCCATGAGAACCCCATGAACTGTATAAAAAAGAAGTTTGTCCCTGGACACTCCTAAAAACAGGGAAAAGCTCTTGCTCATGTAGTTGCATTTCCTCAACCGCCTTCCTCATCCCGCTTTCTGGACTCAGGGGAAAAGCTAGTGTGACGTGGCTGTGTTAACACCTTTCTTCTTGCCCTGCGAGCCCTCGGGGAGTCTCCACCTCACACCCGCCTATTTCCATCCCGACAGAGGCTCTGGAATGAGGACGAAGCCTGGGGACTGTTCCAAACCCTGGTAACGAGCAGATTTATTGCACATAAAAAGATGATTACCATTCAAAAAATCAGATTGTTCCCAGATGACATAAAGTCATATTCTTCTGACCTTTACTTTGGAGGACATACAATCTTTATCCTTTATGGGGAAGGGGGACCTATCACAACTCTTTTTCAAAGTAACTTTTAAGACTCTTTACAGAAATGCACACAGCATTCTGCTGATACATCCTTCACAACCAGCTATGGTGGGGGTGGGGTGGGGGGATGGCCTGGTGGGAAGCATTTGCCAGTTTCAGTGGTATAAATACTCCCACTGAGGCTGATGTCAATTACCCACGTGACATCACTGAACATGGAGTTTAGAGGTTTGCATGGTAGCACACCGTTACAAAGCATCTCCACCACACAGAGGCGACGTTGCTGTCGTTCAGCCGCTAAATCGTATCTGGCTCTTTGCGATCCTACGGACTGCAGCACACCTGGCCTCCCAGTCCCTCACCATCTCCCAGAGTTCATCCAAGTTCACTGAATCAGTGATGCCATCCAGAGAGATACCATCCCCATCCAGAGAAGGCGGGGATGGTAAGGCACTGCTCAGAGGTGACACAGGCAAATATTGTTAAAAGGATAAACAACAGCAAAACTTTTAAAGAACTGGGAAGTGACGAGTTTTCAGTGTTTTAGTTTTAGTCTTTTTTTTTGTTGTTGTTACTTTATTTGTTTATCTATTTTCTGGACCTTGGTACCCGGACCAGGGATTGAACCCAAGCCCTTGTAGTGGAAGCTAACCACTGGTGCCCCAGAGAAGTCCTAATCCTCTTTTGAACGTGATGGTCTCCCTGCAAGTTTCTTTTGATTTTCAACAAACCAGCTCCCAAATTTCCTGAGGAGGTTAAGGGTCAGCTCTGGAGATCTGGCGCCTGCCCGCACAGCACACCAGCTCCAACCCTCACGAAGCCACTCACTGTCACCAATCACAGTCCCTTCCCAGGATGAAGGGGAACAGGAGTGAACACTGGGCCCAGTGGCTCTCAGCGGGGGTGCCACCCCTCCCCCACCCCTCCAGGAGATGCCGGGGACTTTTGGTTTCCACAAAGCAGAAGAAGACGGCAGTGTTGTGGGGATGCAGTGGGTGAGTCCAGCAAGGTTGGTACATATTCTTCCAGGCACAGGACAGGCTGCCACCACAACAAAAGACCTGGAGCATCTGCAAGGCGGGGAAGCCCCGGCTCTTCTATCAAGCAGCAGCCCCTCCGCATCAAATACGCACCCTCAATCATGTGTAGATGACCGTGAAGAGGCTCATAGCTGCAGAATTCTATGAATGAACAAAGTAAGCAGAGCTTCTCCCCCGTGCGCTTACTACTACCCCGAGAGAAGGTGATGTATCACTGGTGTAAAATGACAGTTTCAAACTAACTCTCAAGCTAAGGTTTAAAATTATAATCCCCCAAACGACTGGCTTGTGAAATCAAGGAAAAAAAAAATTAGTGAGATTCCTGATCCTTTAGAATCCCTGAAATAAGACCTCAGCCCTACAGAGGCGTTTTTAAGGAGAAGAAACACACACATGGCTGCTGCAGTCAGCACCCTGATCAACTTGATTTCAAGAGCTGTTTTTGACTAAGCACCGAGTCTAGAGAGACTCCAGCCTCAGACTGAGTGCATGATGCGTGGCCCACCTGTGCAGTCCGGTGCCAGCTCTGGAGAACGGATTTTGTGTGTTGAGTCCTAACTGCATGTTCAGAGGCTCTCACGCATAGCTTGTCATCAGCCGCGGTGGGAGCATTTGGCCCGTGGGAACCAGTACACGTGACAAATCAGAGCCTCCAAGAATCTGCTGTTAAACAGTTACCAGCACAGCACTGGGCCAGCCTGCCCTGTCTCAGGTTATGTAAATGCATGAATATAAATCAATATAAACTATGAATGCACGCGCACAGACACAGGTCTTTCTTGTTCAACAAAACAAAATTCTAAAAACTTCCCACCCTTGACCTGGAAGCTTAGCTTACCCTAGATTTTGAAAAGCTATTAATAACAAGCTCATGCTATATCTTTGGGGATTCCCTGGTGGCTCAGATGGTAAAGAATCTGCCCGCAGTGCAGGAGACCTGGGTTCAATCCCTCAGCCAGGAAGATCCCATGGAGAAAGGAATGGCTGTTGTCTTTGCTCTGAAAAAGGCCTGCTATTATTATGGCAAAGGTTAATTTGTAGAAAAAGCATTCAAGTCTCCTCTTAAGGAAAAGCAATGCTGAATCAGCCAAAATGAAAGAGGTGCACCAAATGTCTGAAAATAGAATTGATCTCAATGAAGTTATCTACCGCTGCTCACAGAATATATGGAGTTCTCTTTCTAACTGCATAATTACTCCAGACACCCAGAGACATTGGCTATAGAGGCTGACATATGTGCTGAACAAACCTTTTGGCCAAAAGAGTTATTTCAAAGCCAGCTGTGGGTTTTGAAAGAAAAGAAAGTGTTAGTCACTCAGTCATGTCGGACTCTTTGCGAAGCCATGGACTGTAGCCTGTCAGGCTCCTCCATCCATGGGATTCTCCAGGCAAGACACTGGAGTGGGTTGCCACTCCATTCTCCAGAGCATCTTCCTGACCCAAGGATCAAACCTGGGTCTCCTGCATTGCAGGTAGATTCTTTACCATCTGAGCCACCAGGTTTTGAAGGTGTCCCCAGACATCTAGCAGTCAGCTAACCCCAGCATCACGAAAAGTCCATCCCATCTCTGCCATTCTAGGTCGAAAGGGGTCACTGCTAAGCAGGAGTCTTTCTCTGATCCTGTGGGAGCTTTCCACTGAAACTCACTCTCTCAAGTTAGCCATCTATAACTGTGGACCTGTAACACCTACACAGTGGGAAATGAGAGGGTGGCGTGTCCCCTGGGCTAGAACCTCACTGACAGTGGTGCCCAGCTTTCCCGTGAAGTTCCAACCAAGCCAGCTAACTGGTTCTTTTGGGAACTCTGGGCTTGTGACCCCAGCTGAGGAGTTAGGCGATCAGAGCCACGTGCCCACCAGGCTGGAGTCCAGTTCACAGGATGCTCCTCCAGGGAGAAGGGCACACTTGGGCAGGATGTCTTGGGTTCTCCTCCTGGAGGTGACTCTCTATCTCTAAAGCTCTTACCTCCCAGAAAACCCCATAAATGTTAGGAAACACTTTGAAAATTCTTCTGAGGACTTCAGGAGTTCTCATGATTCTAGAAAGCTAGAATTTTCAAAAAATCTTACTTTTTAAGTGGGGAAAGACAATTAACTACAGTATAAGTCATTATATACTAGAAAGAAACGTAAGAGAAACACTGAAGACAAGGGCAAGCCCAAAAAGGTGAGCTTGAAATAACTCTGGCAAATACAGGGACAAAAACGTTTTTTATTATTTACCTCTAGCGCCCTCTGGTGGATTCGGAAAAGGTCCTACGTTCCCACATTTCATTCATCACTTTACAGGTTCTAACAGGAGGAATCTCAATAATTAATGCATATAATTCAATGACTGCCTTTAGGAGTTTTATTAAGAAGCTACATTCAGGAGTTCTGAATTATTAACTCATTTTTTAAGGTTTGCTGAAAAAATATGATGGGATAATCAAAGGTGATTCTTCCTCTATAAGTCACTAACAACATCTGAGATAGCAATTTCTTCTTGGAATCGATGCAAAGTATTCGTATTTAGCAACTGCCAATGGACTGGGTTCAGATGAAAGTCCAGCTAGCAACTGAAGTTAAATGCCTGCTTTCTCATCTACCCTAAAGCAGGTCAGGACAGGGAGGTCTCTCCCCCTGACACATGAAATAAGAATTGCCGCTTGTGAGGAGAGAAAGTATAACCACACACTGTACAAAGTTCTGACCTGCTTTTCTGTCACAGCGAGGCACTGGACTTGGACATTGCTCTTATGAAGTACAAGACACTGATTACCCATTCCGCCAGCTCTCCAGGAGCATCCCTTTCGATGCCAAGGTGGTAGCTACGGAGCAAAACAGCTGTCTTTTTGTTTCCTGCTCTGGTTTCGCAGGGGGCTCAGTGGTAAAGAATCCACCTGCCCATGCCGGAGACCTGAGCTCCATCCCTGGGTCGGGAAGATCCCCTGGAGCAGGCAATGGCATCCCACTCCAGTATTCTTGCCTGGAGAATCCCATGGACAGAGGAGCCTGGCGGGCTACAGTCCACTAGGGGCAAAGAGTCGGACACGACTGAGCAGGCAGGCAGGCAGGGCGTATGCCCAGTAGACGGACTGCTGGGTCCTATGGTTGTTCTAGTTGCTAGTTTTCTGGCAGTGAAGGGTGTTCGCTGTTAGAGGCCAGAAAGGCAACAGGTGAAGGCGGGGACGAAAGGCGTTATAAGCTTTGCAATCGCTTTGGTGTCTGCATTAATATAACCCCTAGGTTATTTCTCTTCTATTTCATCTAAATACATTCCATTGCTTTCTTCCCTAATGCTATGGTAATAACGCTGGTAAACCGCATCTGTTTTACTGGGAAATGATATAAATATTGCTGACAGTTGACTCAGCGGTGCTCGCTGGCGAAGCGCCGCAGCGTCTTATAGGCAATTCCCTGAGTTAGGAACCTTCGCAGCGGTTTGTAAACCGGCCTTCGGGAGTTTACAAGCTGCTCCGCGGAAAAGGTTCGAACCACCCCCCACCCCGCCCCGCGCGGACTTACCGCCCTCTTCTCCCGAGCCCGGCCACTCCGCGGGTCCAGGAGGACGCCGGACGCTCGGGCTCCCCGGCGAGGCCGCTGCGGGTCCCACGGCGCGAGCAGGTGCCTGCGGGAAAACAGCGGCGAGACCTCGGTGAGACCCGGCTGCGCCAGGGGGGCTCCGGGGAACCC
>SJYX01002585.1:277358-297944 GCA_006410675.1 Oreotragus oreotragus
CCGTGGGAGAGACGCGGAGGGCAGGCGAGGGGAGGGGACGGGGAGAGGCAGGAGCGAGGGCGGCGGGGTGGGGCGCGAGGAGCGGAGGACCCGGGACGAGCCGCGCGCTCCCGGGCTCGCAGTCGGCGCGCCTGGCCGGCCGTCCCGTGGGCACGCGGGGGGCCCCGGGGCGCGGGCGGTGAGCCGCTTGGGGCCGCCCGCCCCGAGCGCTCCGGCCTGCACTCCGCGGCTGGACAAGGCTCGCACCCCGCGGCGCTGCGCCCCGGCGCTCCCCGGTGCCACTCCTGAGAGCCAGGCTTGCGCATCCAGAGGCCGACACCTGCCGCCCGCCGGCCTGCGGCAGGACAGCGGCCCTGGCCCTGCCCTTCCGCCCCGGGGGCGGCCGGGTGTGAAGCGGGAGTGCCCAGACCTTCTGGCAGACGCGCGACTCGGAGAGCAGAGGACGCAACGGGCGTCGCCCACCGGCTCGGGGGCGCTGCGGGTGGGGGAAGCTCCGGCCCCCGTCCCGTCGGCCCTGGGACGTGTCGGCGCTCCGGGCTCGGGGGTCCTGGCCGCCGCGGCCCGGCCTTGCCCTGAGCGCGCCTGTCCCGGGGCCGCTGTGCAGCCGATAGGGGAGGCTTTGGCTTCGCGGGTGGGTGCGGGCCCGGGCCAGTTCCTGCGCGGCTGTGTCAGTCGCGCTAGGAGGCTGAGGACGCGCGGCCACCCGCCCGCCTACCAGCCCAGCCCGGGTTCTACACCTGTTGATGGCCCTGTGTGTGGACGCTCGTGCGTGCGTTTGAACGTGAGCGCACGCGGACCCGCGCTAGGTGTACGTGAATGTGCATTAGTGGCGGTTTCTGTGTGTCCCCCCCCCCCCGCGTCCACCGCCGTGCGTGTGTGCGCGCTGGCGCCTGAGCGCACCGGATTCTCCGGCGTGTGTCCTGCCTGTGGCCACTCCGTCCCACTCACTGCTCTAGACCCCTTACCTCCTGGAGGTCTCGTGGTCCCAGTGCCCCGCACATTCAGTTAAGCCCGTCTTGGCCGGTTTTTGCACATTTTGGAGAGGATATTGGTGGCAGTGGTCTCTGGACCCCCTTCGCCCGGCTCGCCCTGAGCCCGTGGGTGCCTCTGATTTCTGGCAGCTCGGCGGTGCAGCCTTGCTGGGCAGACACGGAGCACCCTCAGGCTGTGAAGGGCAGACTCTGTCTCCATCTCTCGCTCTCTTTCTCATATTTATTTATTTGAAAACTCTGCAGAAGTGGGGGAAATTTTACAAAAAGTCGTGCATTGGGAAGTGGGCTTAAGCCCCTCCCCACCCCCTCCTCCACGAAGTTCCTAACTGGTATCTGCCCCGGTGTGCCCACAGCCAGTCTGCCAGGGGCTCACTGGAGGCTGGCAAAGGTTCTGCAGGAGGCAGAACGTCCCTTTGTCCTGAGGACTGGGCATTGCATTCTTGGTAAACGGAGGATCTCTAATTATCGCTAATTGTGTGGAAGGTAACATGCAAGGGCATCAGGTTTTCCAAGTCTAGCTACCATCACAGCAGCACACCCATGGCTCTCTTTCTGTAAGTTCATCAGATGGAATGAAAGAAGAATGGCCGGTAAAAAGGGTCCACTTTTGGAATTATTTTATTCCCCTTTTGGGGTACAACCAAAATCAATCTTTCCATCGTTAAGAAGTGATATCCTTTACAGTGATGAAGGTTCCAGGTTTTTTAGCCTCTCATTGAATCTGGTGCTCATGCTAGATGACATAGGTGAAGGTCCACTGCAGCCTGAGGGCAAGGTTGGGGGTTGAGATGAAGGAAATGGATGCACTAGGTATAGAAGGGCCACAGAAGACAGTGGAGCCCATTTGTAACTTATAATAAGATATGTGTGTTTGGTCTCCCCCAATTCCTGGCACAGAGCGCTCCACATTTGGAGTTTGCTGAGTGCTGAGAGAAATGAGTGTAGCTTTTGTTATGTCAGTGTGGTGGCTTTGCACCCAGTGGGAGACCACTTGCCCAGGGACCTGGTCCTATAGCTGTGCTGCGCTCAGCTGCTCAGTGGCTTCTGACTCTCCGTGACCCCTTGGACTATAACCTGCCAGAAGCTGCCGTAATTCCAAGAACTGGCCTCAAAGAAATGGGAACCAACGCACCCTGCAACGGAAAATGAACTGGACTTAAAGCAACGAGGATGATGCTGATCAGACCACTGATGACCAATTTCAAGATGACTGTCCGAGTTGACTGAGCTGTTTCTGTGTACAGTCCCCTTCTGTCCAGGAAACCTCTTGCCCCACTGGTTGCTAGGGATGGAGGGGGGTGGTGGTCAGCCTGTGGACAGACGTCCACCCCGCCCCACCCCAGTTGCCCACATCAGAAATAAAGCAAACTTTTCTTTCCACCAACCTGGCCTGCTTATTGGCTTTTGGGCGGCGAAGAGCCAGACCCCACCATATACCTCTCGGCATCATGACTGGTAAACGCTGGTCATCTTGCCTGTCCAGGCAGGCGTCCTGTGTGTGGCCGTCCTGTAACCCTGGGGCAGGGGCCCCCTCAGGACGGGAGAGAAGGGGATGTGAGGAAGCACAGGTGTGCAGACTTCCTTTTCAGGTTTTGTTTTCTGGGCATTGGCAACTTTGTAAAATGAAGTGCAAAGACTTCCGGGTGATTTCTTTGCTCTGGAACATTTCAAACAAGTGGCAGTTATCTGGGCCTCCCCAGGATGCCGAATCCTGCTAGAGCATTAGCGTTTTCATTCCCCGGGTTTTGCTCCTGCCAGTGTTTTCCGTCTCTGCCTCTGGAATCCATGTGCCCTATTTGGGCTTTCCACGTGGTGCTAGAGGTAAAGAGCCCCTGTCTATATAGGATACATAAGAGATGCAGGTTTGATCCCTGGGTGGGGCAGATCCCCTGGAGGAGGGCATGCAACCCTCTCCAGTATTCTTGCCTGGAGAATCCCAAGGACAGAGGAGCCTGGTGGGCTACAGTCCATGGGGTCACGGAGTCGGACATGACTGAGCAACTAAGCATAGCACGGTGTTTAGCACTAAGATAGGTCCATATAGAGTGTAGAGAACTGCTGATGTTACAAAATAGCAAAAACCATTACTGAAAAATAAAAGCTGTATTGGTATGTATGTCTAAGTAAGGTTGATAAAAGTTCTACTCTACAGGTGAGAGGACTATACTCTAACACACACTGCTTTCTTTGTAACTGAATATCAGGGAATTAAGCTAAAATCCTTTTGAAAAGGTGAAAGTAAATACTGGTGATAAAAATAATAAGATACATGGGACACGAAAAGTAAAGAAAGTTTTAGTATTTAGAAAAATAAACAGATTTTGAATATTTAGAGAACAGCAACAGAAAAATAAAAATCAGGCATAGGTGTGACAACCAAAGATATAAAAAAAAATCAGTACATGTGATAAATTAAATTTGCTTATTATAAAACAAGATCTTAGATTTTGTTATGGAAGTAAAGCTCGGTCATGTACTCGTAAATGTATACATGTACTGCAAAAGAAAACTGAAGGACTGAATGAAGTGTTATTTTCATATTAAATTATTTATCAGGTAAAATGGAGAATGCCAAGATAAGATGCTCGATCTGTTTCCTATCCTGTAAGAGGCTTCATTTTCCCATCTGTGTAATGGACATGATAAAAATAGAAACCACTCCGAAAGGTTAGTGTGAGGACAGAAGTGAGTGTTTACAGAGAACTTAGAACAATGCCTGGAATGTAGAAACTGATACGTAAACTTGCTGCTGCTGCTAAGTCACTTCAGTCGTGTCCGACTCTGTGTGACCCCATAGACGGCAGCCCACCAGGCTCCCCCATCCCTGGGATTCTCCAGGCAAGAATACTGGAGTGGGTTGCCATTTCCTTCTCCAAGGCATGAAAGAGAAAAGTGAAAGTGAAGTCGCTCAGTCTGTCCGACTGTTAGGGACCCCATGGACTGCAGCCCACCAGGCTACTCCGTCCATTGGATTTTCCAGGCAAGAGTACTGGGGTGGGGTGCCATTGCCTTCCCCGGATACGTAAACTTAGCAGCACTTTAACTTAATGCATTTAGTGCATGTGAATGAAAAGTAATGCATATTATTTTAAAAAATAGAACACATGAGGAAAAAAAAACAGTTGGCAGAATCAGACGAGTATAGAGCAAATTCAACATGAGCATCAACATTCCCCTTGCTCCAACCGTTGCGTCCAAGCCCAGTTGATTTACACGGGAAATAGTTGCAGTGATCCTTCCAGAATAAAGATTGCATCTCTTGAACAGAGTTCAGCATTTCTGCAGCCCCAAGACCAAGAATTGCACAGCAAATCCGATGTGACAAATTGGATTCCTTTTTCCCATATCACGTCTCATTTGTGAAGACTTGGATAACTGGAAAAAAACTGACCCTCTGACTCACACAAACTATGGGGAAAGAGAACCCAGTCTTTCTCTTTGCTAAAGGATCTGGGAAAAGTCTGGATAGTTCTCAGAGATGAAGAATGCCATCTGTAATGTTGCGAACACCACAGTTTGTGTTTAACTTAGTGCCCTGGGTAAGATTCAAATGGGAAACCATGTCTTGGACAACTAATTAACATCATGACTCTGTGACTGAGCAATTTTAGTTCAGCTGTCTCGTTCTATCTTCATGAGATGGAAAAAAAAAAAAAAACCCAAAACAAGTTCTCAAGCTATAAAAGTTCAAATCAGTAACCACATGACACTATTTTACAGATCTCTATCTGTATCAGAGTAAATAAATACTCTATCAGAGTATTTATTGGTACTTTATTAAGGTTGCTTTTATGAACAAAATCAGCTGTGGGTCTGTAAAGTCACTAAGATACAAAACTTTCCATTAATTCCTGATAACTGAGCAATCCTATGTTTGGGGAAATTCGGATTTGCAATGATTACTCCTTAATAGTGCAAATAAAATCTTCTCACTTGCTAGCTTTCTTTGCCCATTACTTTGAAAGAACCAACGAGTTTGGCTAATGTCTCTAAAGTATCTTTGAGTCACACCTCCAGTGTGATAGGAAAGATTTAGAGGAGGAAAAAAAGGGGGTGGCAGAGGATGAGGTGGTTAGATAGCATCACTGACTCAATGGATGTGAGTCTGACAGTGAAGAACAGAGAAGCCTGGCACAGTGCAGTTTGTAGGGTCACAAGGAGTCGGACATAGCTTGGCAACTCAGCAAAGCCAAAAACAGCCAGTGTGATAAGTGTACAAATCCGATAGCATCCTTCAACAAAATTTGGAATTCAAAAATAAACTTGAAATATAATAATGATTAATTAATCGATACAAATGCAGATTATACTTTTTCAAACTGCCTTTAACATTCAGCAGCCCCTCTTAGCGGGGACAGGCATGGGTTTAGACATTGAAAAGTCAGTTTGTAGGAAAAAAGCACGGTTGATCAATCTTGGGAAGTACTGTTCTCATATTTTCCTGTCCTTTCATGTCTGAAGGTGTGCTCCCAAATGCCTTTCTCTTGTCTGGGGCCTCCCTGGTGGCTCAGCTGGTAAAGAATCTGCCTGCAGTGTGGGAGACCTGGATTTGATCCCTGGGTTGGGAAGATCCCCTGGAGAAGGGACAGGCTNGTTGATCAATCTTGGGAAGTACTGTTCTCATATTTTCCTGTCCTTTCATGTCTGAAGGTGTGCTCCCAAATGCCTTTCTCTTGTCTGGGGCCTCCCTGGTGGCTCAGCTGGTAAAGAATCTGCCTGCAGTGTGGGAGACCTGGATTTGATCCCTGGGTTGGGAAGATCCCCTGGAGAAGGGACAGGCTGCCCACTCCAGTATTCAGGCCTGGAGAATTCCGTGGACTGAAGGGGTTCACAAAGAAGTCAGACACGACTGAGCGACTTTCACTTTCACTTTCTCTGCTTGTCTGGCTTCCTTCTCTTCTCTCTCTTCCTCTGCCTGGTATCACATCCCCTGTTTGCTGGGGGCCTTGTTTATCACCTTTCCCATGGAATGCCTTGCTCGCTCCCACATCTCCCCCACCCAGAGGGACCCAGAATGCCATTGGGTTCAATACCTGTTAGTTACCTGAATGGTGGAACATAACTACCTTTGAGTTTCCTTTTACCTTTATAATTCTCAGGAAAATTTGTAATTCTCACTCTCCTGGACAGGCATAGAAGAGCTGGTATCTTCTACTCCATTCTGCAAACCTCCAAACTCTGCCTCAGTGATGGGTGGAAAGTACAAGCCCCCCAAGGGTATTTCAGCATGCCAATTGTTGGAAGAAGGACATTCTTTTTCTGCCCAGAGATGGAGTGGCTAGCATGAAGAAGTTATCTTCCCAGGTGGAACGCTGATTAACCATGGACACTTAATCTCCATGTCCTCTCTCTCGTCCGTAAGCTCTGCAGTTCAGCACAGCGAGGAGAATCTGAACCTGTGTTTTAGAACACAAAGCAGAGTTAAGCCTTTCAACTAAAAATCCGCCCTCATATTTTAAAAGATTTGGGCTTCTTCTTTGTCATGCTTCAAGTCTAGATGGGGGTGGGAGGGAAGGTTGATCAGATTCCAAGAAAGGATCTGAAGCTGGTAGACCCCAGGGTCACCTGGCAAGGGGACACCGATGCTCAGAGCTGGACCACACGGATGTCTGATCAACTCAGAGCAACGTGGCAAAGCCGGGACCGCAGTGGCTCCAGGCGCGGAGTGGAGACTCAAGAGACAGAAGCTGAGAGCAAAAGCCCATCGAAAGATTGGAGCACAGTTGAGGTGGCTGGGTGGAGGAGACAGCCGTGAGTGTTTCTGCTCTTTGAGATGCTGTGGCACTCAGGAGCTCCTCCTCCTCCTGGTGTCTGTTTCCTGTTCTGAGTGGGTTGTGTGGTTTTTGATACAAGTGCCAAGAAGCTGGGGGCTCATTCTCCTCAGTGAGATGGGTTTGCAGTTCCATAAGGAAACCTCCCTCCCTAGTTCAGTTCAGCTCAGTTGTGTCCGACTCTGCGAACCCAGGACTGCAGCATGCCAGGCCTCCCTGTCCATCACCAACCCCCGGAGTTTTCTCAAACTTATGCCCATTGAGTCAGTGATGCCATCCAACCATCTCATCCTCGGTCGTCCCCTTCTCCTCCCACCCTCAATCTTTCCCAGCATCAGGGTCTTTTTCAATGAGTCAACTCTTCTCATGAGGTGGCCAAAGTATTGGAGTTTCAGCTTCAGCATGAGTCCTTCCAATGAATATTCAGGGTTGATTTCCTTTAGAATGGACTGGTTGGATCTCCTTGCAGTCCAAGGGACTCTCAAGAGTCTTCTCCAACACCACAGTTCAAAAGCATCTATTCTTCAGTGCTCAGCTTTCTTCACAGTCCAACTCTCACATCCATACATGGCCACTGGAAAAACCATAGCCTTGACTAGATGGACCTTGGTTGGCAAAGTAATGCCTCTGCTTTTTAATACCCGTCCCTAGATTCATCCCCAAATGCTGCCTCGAGTCTCAGAGCACACCTGAGGACCCCTGCCCGATTCTCTTACTCATTGTGTTTATAAAGATCAGATGTGGACTTGATCACGTTCTCCAGCCAGTTCAGGCTTGCCTTTCCTTAGGAGCCCATGCCAAGCAGCAGCTGGTAGTTTCCCCTCCACGTCCTAGCATTTGCTCTCAAGTGGAAGAAATATGCCGGTGATGAGCTCTGGGTTAAGAGGGAGGCAGTTAAAAGAGGGAGTCTGCCTCTGCTGGGGAGACACCTTCCAGACCGAGCTCAGTTACGGCCACTCATAGCTGAAAGGAGTCGGAGGAACGACATGCGAAGGGCATCTCGGGTCTCCCCCAGACCCTTTAATTGGCCTCCAGCCCCTGCACACACGGGCACCACCCAAAACATCAGGCTCTGACCCGCACGTGACTCCCAGGCTCAAGTCGAAGCCATCTGTCTTAACTCCCAGCCTGTTCCTGTGGCTCCTGACCCTGGTCGGGCTGGGCTCCCTGGAAGCAGCCCCCACGTGACCGCCTTCATCCCTCCCTTTGCTCCCTGTCCACGTCCTCTCTGACTCCCACCAGCAGTCGCCACCCGACCATGAGGTCCAGGACGACTCACAAGCCTGCCCGAGCCCCAAACCGATGCCCCACCCCAGCTCCTGGCTTCATTCCACCACCTGTCACCTGCTGCCAGGCCACGCTCAGAACCTGGAGCTTTAGGGGAACCTCCATCGGGTCATCGTTTCTCTTTCCAGGCTCCAGGCTTGGGTCTCAGAGGGAGACTGATGGAGACTCAAAGTTAGGTTCTTTTCCAGCCTGGGTGGATGTGATTGGGGGCTTGGTTCATCCCTACCTGCAGAGTCTGACTCATAAACACACTCACACACACACCCATCCTCAGAGGATGTTCTGGGAAACCCCAGCGCCACTGCCCCAGACAAGGATAGAGCCCCCTGGTGCCCTCCACTAAAGGACAGGGTACATGTGCTTCTGTGGAACATCTGACTCTGGAAAAAGGAACCCCCAGGGGGTCCGGAGAACCCCAGGATGCCCTCTGTAACCTGGCGGCACGAGCACCAGAGGAGGGATCTGAGGGTGAGGGGTCTTGGAGGAGGCGACCAGGCAGGGAGGTGCCGACCACACCCCCCGATGTCTGGACCCCTGCCCCTGAGGGACCCCTTGGTGACAGCAGTGGGGAGCTGGTGGCCTGGGGCGGCCTCTGTGAGAATTGGAGAGCCCGGATCAGGGAGGGAAGTCGGTGGTCAGCCCCCGCCGCTCACCTCCGGGCCCAGGGAGCAGATGTAGAAATTCTGAGTTCAGCTGTTGAGACCATCCAGGGCTTGAGGCTGCAAAGTGCCAGCTGAGTGGACCGAGCAGCCGAGGACCTGAAAGGTGACAGGCGTGCTGAGCGGGGACTCACAGTCCAGGTGAGCGCGGAGAGGGCGTCCCGAGGACAGTGGCCACCGCGGCCCCGGGCCAGAGGTGAGCGCCGAGTTCTCAGTGGAGAAAAGGGTCTCCTGAGGGAACTGTGGATGCAGGGCTCTGATCACCGAGAAGCAGAGCACAAAGGCCTCGGCGTGGACTTGGTTCTATGGCGCAAGCGGGAAGGATCCAGGGTTTGAACCAGAAAAGCTGATATACCCCGGAAGGGGATAGGACCTTTCCCAGGGTTGGTGGGGAAACCGGAGCGGAGGCCTGGTGGCCAGAGGGGCAGGGGGAGTCTGTCTTCAGGGGGCGGCTCATGTTATGAGGCGCCAGGGCCCCTCTGGTGGCTTAGCCAATAAAGGATATGCCTGTGAGGTCTGCAGTGCAGCAGGCCCCAGCTTGATCGCTGGGTCAGGAAGATCCCCTGGAGGAGGGCATGGCAACCCACTCCTGTCTTCTTGCCTGGGAAATCCCGTGGGCAGAGGGGCCTGGCGGGCTGCAGCCCACGGGGTCCCAGTCACACATGGCTTTGTCACTAAACCCCGTGAAATGACGACTTGCAGTCAAAGCCGTGTGGGTCATCAGAGAACCAGGGCGCCCGGGAAGCTCTGAATGCCAGAGCAGGGGGGCTGCTTGCTGGCTTCTTTGGGAACTGGGTGGGGAGGGGCTGTCTCAGAAATTGCCTCCAAGGCTCCTGAGCAGACACCCCCAGGGAGGAGGTGCAGGGACCCCGGAGGGTGACTGACCCCCGCAGAGCTGGCTCCTTATATTGGGCTTCCATGCCTGACACGCCTGTGATGCAGGTCGAGAGTCCACTCTGGTTTTGCATTTTTCTTTTGTTCCTGCTATTAGCTAGGCAAAGTGCGAGCTTGTACCCAGAGTGAACTCAGGTTCAGAGGAAAAAGAAAGGCACAATTCTTCTGTGCATTTTGGCTATTTCCACTCATTTTAAACGTGGCATGCAGAAGTCCAGCTGACAAGAGGGTGCTGGAGATGCAGCCTCTGGACACCCTTGGGCACCACCACCCCCCAGGGACCTTCAGACATCCAGCCCAGGTGCTCCTGATCATGTGGATGGCCAGAGGGGGAGCCCTGTTCTGGTACCAGCCTGCGCCTGGACAGGAAACGGTTGGTGGGGCTCAGGCTCTCTGTGGTTGTTTATGCGGCCTCTCTGGACTTCTTTTTCTGGAATGTTCCTTTGTATCCATGGAGTATTAAAAGACCTGGTAAGGAGGTGTGCGACTTGGCTGCTCAATGACATTTTTTCCTTTTCTTAGCTCCTTCGCTCCTGTTTCTGGTATCTGTTGATCTCCCAAAGCACAGAATTGAAAAAGAAACGTTCCCAAGGACACCCGTGCGGTCGTTACATGATTTCGGTACAGTAAAGAAGGGTTGTGAAAATGTGGTCTGTGGAAATGCCTTTCTTCTCGGGGACCCTGGTCCTTGGGTACGAGCTCTCCACTTGCAACAACTTGCAGAGTTGGCACATAACTAAATAATTCCCTCCACCCTGCTGAGAGGCTGAGCCGTGGTTTACTGGTGAGGATGCAATGCTTGCTGGGACTTGGTGTCTTTCAACAGATCTTTTCTAGAATTTTGTAACATGTTTCTGCTGCCATCTGCTCAGCTTGCCAAGTGAGTTAAATAGCGGATTGGCCAAAGAGTTCAAGTTTTCTGTAACATCTTACAGAAAACCCCAAACGAACTTTTTGGCCAGCTCGATATAAAGAGGGGCTGCCCTCTCTCCTCTGGGTCCTCTGTAATGGTATCCCTGTCTCTTGGCAACAAACGTGGTCCTCTGAGAGTGACTCTCTTCCCTGGGTTCATAACTGTCCCCTGTGGGAGCCTCTGTTGTATAAATTCTACCTCCTGAATTGCTTCTATTTATTTATTTATTTTTGGTATCCAGTTCATCAGCCGTCTTGAAATTTTACTTTAATTTCTAGAATAAAAGGAACTTCACATTACTCAATGAATAGTTGCAATTAACTAGTTTCCAAAGTTGGACTAGCACACATTTACCGTAGATTATTGTTGGGCTATGGCCTTTAAGGTCTAATGTAGTTTTAAATTTATTTTAGAATTAATTAATTTGTTTTTGACTGCACTAGGTCTTCATTGTGGTGTGGGGGCTTCTCTAGTCGTGGCTAGCAGAGGCTTAGTTGCCCCATGGCTGGGGGAGCCTTGGTTCCCTGACCAGGGATCAAACCCGAGTCCCCAGTATTGGAAGGTGGATTCCTAACCACTGGCGCACCAGGTAAGTCCTTAATGTAGGTTTCAAAATCTAATGACTTCGCATATATTTTAGATTTCTCTGGAAATACTTTAAAAAATGTTTAACATCATTTTAAAGGGTTTAAATAAAATTTTTGTAAATTCAGTGCCTTTTTTTTAAATTGTGAAACACTGACAGATAAAAAGTCAGCTTGTGAACGCAGCATATTTGAAGGAATGACACTCAATTTCCCAGCCAACCTGGAAATCTGAGGGTAGCAATGATAAAAATTTCTTTAACCCGGATTGTTAAACCCACAAAGTAATCATCTGGAATTGACTGGTTGGCCCTTGAAGTGAAAGTGTTAGTCACTCAGTCGTGTCCAACTCTTTGCAACCCTGTGGACTGTAGCCCTCCAGGCTCCTCTGTCCATGGGATTCTCCAGGCAAGAACAGTGGAGTGGGTTGCCATGCCCTCCTCTAGGGGATCTTCCTGACCCAGGGATCAAACCTGCGTCTCTTCTGTTTCCTGCATGGTGGTGTTTTTTTTTTTGGTTTGTTTGTTTTTACCACTAGTGCCGTGGGAAGCCCATGATTGTATGTAGTAAGTCATGAAAGGAATCCCACGATTGTATATAGTAAATCATGAAGCTTGGCTTGTGGACAGATGGACCCTGCTCCTTCTTACGGGATAGGCTCTACTTCCAGAACAGAGAATGGTCTAGATCTCTCTCTTCTTATTTACAGTCTGTCTCCTCTGTGTGTTCATGTGTTCTTTGGGTCCAATTCCCTCTTCCAGGAAAGTGAACTTGGGTGCTAACCTGGCTGAAAAACACTGGCTTCCAGGAATCTGGTGCTGGGTCTAGGATGATAGAGGAACTTTCTCTGTAGGCTTTATTGGGTCAGATGCAAGATTTGATCAGAGGGGGGAAAATTAATGCTGGAGAAAAGCCTAGCTGTATCCAAGGCCCTGGGGCCCTGCAGGGCTCTGCCTGGTGCTCTCAGAAGGGAAGCCCAGCCTTGACCATGAATTAGCAAAGAAGCAGCATGAAGGACCCCAAGCAAACTCAAAGGCCCAGGCCCAGGTTGCCGTTAACATCGGTTAGCTAAGTGCGTAAGCCAACACGTGTATGCTTGTTGATGTAGGAGGCTTTACCTAACAGAGTGAGCTGCCCCAGGAAATTCACAGCATCCTGGGTAAAAGTTCAGAAAACAAAATTCTCTCTGTGTTCTGTTCTACCCACCTGATGGCTAGAGGGGCAACTGATATCCGTCTAGTAATTGCAAAGTGAAACACTGGATGTGGTCCAAAGGCACATTTTGTAAAAGTTCTTTTTGAATTTCATGAGAAGCTAAGCATTTGTTCCACCTGGTCAGCACATACTTTGTTTTGCTATCGTCTCAAAAGTCAAACGAACCTTTGACTGCAAAATCTGGGCTCTCATCTCTGTGTTCGGAGGCTAGTGGTCTGGAGCAATATTTTTCAAAAGTTGCTCTTAGTGAGCACAGACTCAATGAAGGGGGCCTGGGGAAATGACAGCTAAAGGACACCAGCTGAGTTGCTTCAGTTGTGTCTGACTCTTTGTGACTCCATGGACTGTCGCCCATCAGGCTCTCTGTCCATGGGATTTCCCAGGCAAGAAGACTGGAGTGGGTTGCCACTTCCTCCTCTAGGGGATCTTCCCAACCCAGGGACTGAACTCGTGTCTCCTGCGTCTTCTGTTTCCTGCATTGGCAGGCAGCTTCTTTACCATTAGCGCTACCTGGGAAGCCCAAGTGTCTCTTAAAGGACGGAGCACAATAAATGCCCTTCCTCAGGGAAAGAGTCCATGTGTTGCAGAGAAGAAGGCGGTGCTAACCCCTTGATGGAATTGTTTCTTTGACTTGCTTTTCGTGGCTTCTGTTATTATAATCATACAGAATGGCCCGCCTCGGAGGACCCTGCCCCTCTGCCTGACTGTTAAACCAAACTGCCTCTGTTCAGAACCTTGCCCACCTGTGGATGGCAGGCATGGAGAAGTTAACACATCCCCTGCTTGCCATCCTAGGAGATGTTTGCAGGATTAATGGCTTTTTTACTTTGCTTCCTCACCTCCCCCATCTTTAACAAAAGAACCTGGCATCCAGACCCCAATAAGATGGTTATTTTGATGCACTAGCCTGCCATCTTCTCGGTCAGCTGCTTTCCGAACAAAGTCGTTTTCCTTGCCTCAACACCTCTTTTCTCGGATTCATCACTCTGTTGTGCAGTGAGCAGAGCAGCGTGAGCTTGGACTCGGTAAGTGCCACCCCTTTATTCCACTGAAGCCGAATGTAGTAACACCCCAATGCCTTCAGTCTGAGTTCACGTTCCTCCTCCAGCATGAAACAAGAATGCGCTCATCCACCGTGCCTGGGGAACATTTCCCAGGCAGAGGCAGTGCCATTGAGGTGGACTGTGTCTTGCTTGTTCCACAGGCCTCGCGTCTCATCTGTACAGGGTATGGCTGGGGCACCAGCTCTGGGTGTGATGGTTTGTATATGAAGGGCCTGCTTGCGGGGGCTGGTCCTGCAGGGGGCAATCTCTCTACGGTTGGCAAGGCTTAAATGTCAAAGCACCCAAAATACAGAAAATGAAAAGGCACGATGGCACTCTTTTCTCTTGGCGCTTATTCTGCCATTGATTATTATTATTTTTAATGGCAGAGTGGCTGATTTACATTGCTGTGTTATTTTCAGATATATAGCAGAGTAATTCAGTTATACATATATTTGATCTATGTTCTTTTAAAAATTCTTTTCCATTATAATTTCTTGCAAGACACTGAATGTAGTTCCCTGTGATATACAGTAGGACCTTGGTTTTTTTTTTTAAATCTATTTTATATATAGGAGTGTATGTCTGTTAATCCAATATTCCCAGTTTATCTCTTCCTTACCTCCCCTTTGGTAACCATAAATTTGTGAGTCTATTTTTGTTTTGTAAATAAGTTCATTTGTATATTTTTTTAAAATTCCACATATAAGTGACATCATGTGATATCTGTCTTTGTCTGAGTTGCTTCACTTACTATAATAATCTTTATGTCCGTCCTTGCTGATGCAAATGGAATTATTTCATTCTTTTTTATGGCTGAGTAATATTCCATTATATATATGTTCTGCTGCTTCTTTATCCATTTATTTGCCAGTGGGCATTTAGGTTGCTTCCGTGTCCTGGGTATTGTAAACAGTGCTGTTATGAACACTGGGGTGCATGCATCTTTTCAAATTAGAGCTTTTGTGTTTTCTAGATATAAACCCAGGAGTGGGATTGCTGCATTATATGGTAGCTCTATTTTTGTTTTGAGGAAGTTCCTTACTGTTTTCCATGGTGGATGCAACAGTTTACATCCCTACCAACTGTGTAGAATGGTTCCTTTCCTCCACACCCTCTCTCGCATGTATTATTTGTAGACTTTTTGATGATGGCCATTCTGATCAGTGTGAAATGATACTTCATTTTAGTTTTGATTTGCATTTTTCTAGTAATTAGCAATTTAGAGCATCTTTTCAGGTGCCAATTGGCCATCTGTGTATCTTCTTCAGAGAAATGTCTGTTTCGGTCTTCTGACCATTTTTAAATAGGCTGTTTGTTTATTATTATTGAATTGTATGAGCTGTTTGCATATTTTGGAAATTTAGCCCTTGTCAGTTGAGTCATTTGCAAATATTTTCTCCCAGGCTATGGGTTGTCTTTTTGCTTTGCTTCTGGCTTCCTTTGCTGTGCAAAGCTTATAAATTTGACTGGGTCCCATTTGTCTAAAGGAGATCAGGCCTGGGTGTTCTTTGGAAGGAATGATGAAAAGCTGAAACTCCAGTACTTTGGCCACCTCATGCGAAGAGTTGACTCATTGGAAAAGACTCTGATGCTGGGAGGGATTGGGGGCAGGAGGAGAAGGGGACAACAAAGGATGAGATGGCTGGATGGCATCACCGACTTGATGGACGTGAGTTTGAGTGAACGCCAAGAGTTGGTGATGGACAGGGAGGCCTGGCATGCTGCGATTCCTGGGGTCGCAAAGAGTTGGACATGACTGAGCAACTGAACTGAACTGAACATTTGTTTAATTTTGCTTTTCTTTCTATTGCTTCAGAGACCAGTTACAGATTATTAGTTGCTAACTTACCTAGCTAGCTTACTAACTGCCTTAATAAATTCATGCTTTCTGTTCAATTTTGCATATTTTGCAACATCCTTTAGTGTTGAATGATTATTGTAAATTAGGGTTCACCAAAAGACAACACAAGAGATGTTTTCCTTGGGGTGTGGCAGATGGAGAGAGCAGCAGAGAAAAGCTGGGGGATTATAAAGTGTTTCAGGCCCGGGGCACCGATAAATAAATTGAACATGCTTACTTTGTCTCCAACACTCACCATTGCCCTGTAAATGGATCATCTATTAGTAATCATCCAGTGTGTTGACTCTAAAGAAAACCTCACAAGATGCAAAAGCATTAGTAAATCATATAAGAACTGAAGGGTGGACACTTCTACCCTTCCTGCATGTGTGTGGACTCAGTCATGTTCGACTCCTTGCCAACCCGTGGATGGCAGCTCGCCAGGCTTTTCAGTCCATGGAATTTTCCAGGCAAGAATACTGGAGTGGGTTGCCATTTCCTACTCCTGGGAATCTTCCTGAGGGATAGAACCCATGTCTCCTGTGTCTCCCGCTTTGGCAGGTGTGTGCTTTACCACTAGCACCTCCTGGGAAGCCCACCTTTCTTCACCTGATGTTTATTTCCATGTCCTTATTTTTAACACCACTTAGAAAAAGCCAATAATAATTCGATTACAATGTGAGCGCTTGAAGTTTTTCTGATTAAGCAGATTGCACGTGAAATGTACCACCTGTTTAATTTACAAGTGTGGGTGTGAGCCACTATTTCAGATGGTAAAGAATATGTTGGCAATGCAGGAGATCTGGGTTCCATCCTTGGGTTGGGAAGATCCCCTAGAGAAGGGAATGTCTACCCACTCCAGTCTTCTTGCCTGGAGAATCTCATGGACAGGCGAGCCTGGCAGGCTACAGTCCATGGGGTCACAAAGAGTCAGACACGACTGGTGAGCATGCATGCTTACTAAATTTGCTCCCTTTTGGGCGTTGGGAAAATGGCCTGAGCTCAATGGCAGGGCTCACATCCCTGAGATGATTTCAGGAGACAGATGCAGAGGCAGGGACCCAGAAAGCCACAAGCCTCTGGGAAGTTGGCCACAGCTTGGCTGCAAACCAATCTTTCAGATTAGATTTGCAGATGCCTCTGTTCCTCGGTGGGGGAATAATGGACAATTTGTCCATCCATCTCCATTTAACAACTTCAAAGCAAAACAAACACAAGACGTTCATTAATACTTACAAGTGGGGCGTAAACCTAGCCGGGGATTTGAACACCGAGGCTTGACGACAAGCTGCGTTTGGAAGGTGGCTGTCTCTGCTCTGACTTGACCTAACCCTGAGATATCTTTCAGCTTTCCTCTCTGAGCACAGGATTTCAGGAATAAGTCCAGCAGCAACGTTCAGGGGAATTGCCCAGGAAACAGGGCTAAGGAGGCCAAAGGGCTTGTTTTCAAATTAGCAGCGCAGTTACTAGGGTGGTCCCCTTGCTTTACTGATGAACACAGTGAACTTTGTGTAAATGTCTCAATACAGACACATCAGTTCGGTTCAATGACTCTCAGTTCCTGTTTCACACAGAGGGAAACCTAAAAGTCCAAAGCCAGAGAGCATCAGGCTGTTTGTTTAGGGAGCAAATGTAGCCCTTGAACTCAGATCTTCTAATTTTGTTTTATCATGATTCAAACCAGTCCATCCTAAAGGAAATCAACCCTGAATATTCACTGGATGGACTGATGCTGAAGCAGAAGCTTCAATGTGTTGGCTACCTGACGACAAAGAGCTGACTCATTGGAAAAGACCCTGATGCTGGGAAAGTTCAGTTCAGTCGCTCAGTCATGTCTGACTCTTTGAGACCCCATGGACTGCAGCATGTCAGGCCTTCCTGTCCATCACCAACTCCCGGAGTTTACTCAAACTCATGTCCATTGAGTCGGTGATGCCATCCAACCNAGTTGCTCAGTTGTGTCTGACTGTGACCCCATGGACTGCAGCATGCCAGGCCTCCCTGTCAATCACCAACTCCTAGAGTTTACTCAAATTCATGTCCATCGAGTCAGTGATGCCATCCAACCATCTCATCCTCTGTCATCCCCTTCTCCTCCCGCCTTCAGTCTTTCCCAGCATCAGGGTCTTTTCCAATGAGTCAGTTTTGGCATCAGGTGGCCAAAGTATTGGAGCTTCAGCTTCATCATCATCCTTTCAATGAATATTCAGGACTGATTTCCTTTAGGATGGACTAGTTGGATATCCTTACAGTCAAGAGAGTCTCAAGAGTTTTTTCCAACACCACAGTTCAAAAGCATCAGTTTTTCAGCGCTCAGCTTTCTTTCCTGTCCAAATCTCACATCCATACATGACCACTGGAAAAAACATAACTTTGACTAGATGGACCTTTGTGGGGAAAGAAATGTCTCTGCTTTTTAACATGCTGTCTAGGTTGGTCATAACTTCTCTTCCAAGGAGCAAGCGACTTTTAATTTCATGGCTGCAGCCACCATATGCAGTGATTTTGGAGCCCAAATAAATAAAGTCTGTCACTGCTTCCATTCTTTCCCCACCTATTTGCCAGGAAGGGATGGGGCCGGATGTCACGACCTTCATTTTCTGAATGTTGAGTTTTAAGCCAGCTTTTTCATTGTCCTGCTTCACTTTCATCAGGAGGCTCTTCGGTTCCTCTTCGCTTTGTGCCATGGGGGAGGCGCCGTCTGCGCATCTGAGGCTGCTTCAGCGGGGACCGGTTCCCAGGACCACGGCCGGCTGGGCTGGGGCCGCGCCCGGGCCGCGCTCACGGTGGGCTCGGCGCGCCCCCTGGCGGCCGCCGCGCTCACCGCAGCCCCGGGAAGCCGCCGGCCACGACATACAAACGGACTCGGCGTAGTTAAGCTGTCAGGCCTCATGTATTTATTTGACTCTGCTGTTAAAATGATTTCTCTACAGCACCGCGGTTATTTACGACTCTTGTCAGTACAAGGCGATGAGAAGGCAGCCGCGGAACAAAACAGCAACAGCTGAAGGCAAGGCTCTGTCCGGGAGGGCGAGGGGCCTTGGTCTCAGCCTTCCTAGGCTGCAGCGGCTGAGGGTTTCCTTAATCCCGTGCGGGCTTCGGGGGCTCATTCACTCACCATGCAGGACACACTGCCCACAGCCCGCAGCAGCCCCCGTGAGCGCTGGCGGAGGGGCTCTGACGCATCAAGGGCAGCCCCCCAGTCCTCTGCAGGAGACGCGGTCGTAGAGGCCAGCTGAATGGGGGCCACACCGTCCCAGATTTTCTAAGCTCCTTGTTCAGATGAGGGTGAGTTTTTCGAGGGCTGCCACGGGGACCTGGATTCCTCGCCGTTTCCTCGGCGTTTAGCGTTACCCACTNTCCCCTGGAAGAAAGCTACTTGGAAAGGCCCACACCCTGGTTCTCACCTGCCTGTCCTGTGTCCCTGGTTCTCAGCTGCCTGTCCTGTGTCCACGAGGAGATTCGGGGGACTCTGTCAGACCTCAGGCTCTCTCCTCTCCCTCCACCCGCTTTGGGACAAACACTCATCGTATTCTCACATCCTCCCACTTGAGGGAGAAAACAAACAAAGGAGCATGTGCTTCTCATCACCTTTGCGGACTTCCTTGTCTCTCTTCAAGGTCATCGGGGAGAAAAAACTGTAAACAGCAGACATACTTAGGAGGAATTTTAATCTATCAAGTGACAGAGCTTTTATAACCAACTTATAAGGCTGGCAACAACACTTAATCAGAAAATAAAGGGTCTTAGAGATTAAAGCATTTAACAAACATTCACAGACATCAGTTTAAAACTTGACTTTATATCAGAGAGGGCGGATGAAGGGAGAAAGGAACACTGACATGTACATTACCACACGCAGGACTGACGGCAAGCGGAAAGCTGCTATTTAGCACAGGGAGCTCAGCCTGGGGCTCTGTTATGACCTAGATGGATGGGATTGGGGGAAAGAAGGAGGGAGGTTCAAGAGGGAAGAGATATATGTGTATGTATTTATATATATATATATCCCTGATGGCTCAGATGGTAAAGATTCTGCCTGCAGTGCAGAAGTGAAGAGAAGTGAAAGTCACTCAGTCGTGTCCGACTCTTTGCAGCCCCATGGACTATACATACAGTCCATGGAATTCTCCAAGCCAGAATAATGGAGTGAGTAGCCTTACCCTTCTCCAGGGGATCTTCCCAACCCAGGGGTCGAACCCAGGTCTCCTGCATTGTGGGTGGATTCTTTTACCTGCTGAGCCATAAGGGAAGCCTATTCCCAGGTTCAATCCCTGGGTCGGGAAGATCCCCTGGTGAGGGAAATGGCAACCCACTCCAGTAGTCTTGCCTGGAGAATTCTGTGGACAGAGGATCCTGGTGGGCTACAGTCCAAAGAGTTGCACAGGACTGGGCAACTAGCAGGACAGAACATCTATACGAGAACCGGCCGATTCATGTTGTGGTATGGCAGAAGGCAGCATAATACCGAAAAGCAATTCTCCTCCAATTAAAATACTAATAAAAAAAAGGTGGCAGGGGAGTTGGTCGAGAAACAGGCAGAAGGAGGAAAGGCAGAGGGCAGAAGAGGCTCAGCCACGTGGCCGGGGTCTCACCCACCAGCTCGCTTCAGCCTGGAGTTCAGTCACTTTTGTTAGAAAGTGGATTCTGAAAGGTTTTACCCAAAAATGATGAATCACAGCAGCGAGGGCCAAGCTGGTCCTGAGGGGCAGCTCCTAGACCCGTCCCAGTGGCCACAAGCAGGAAATCAGCAGGTATCCGTTAATGGCACCAGCGATAAAATATTTTATGCTGAGATTCTCAACATAAAATCCCTCCCCGGGGAGACAGCTGATGAGAAGGTAGACCTATAAAAATCACATTAGCAGATCCATCATTGGCTTTGAAACAGTAGTAATGAAAAGTGGCAACTAACTTTGGTTGGAAGGCACGATAGCCTGGCTTGACTCTATCTCCAGGGACTCTTCGCCAGCCAAGTCCGCCGCATCTGTTGCCTGCTCATCTAAGCGTGCGAGTTTCCCCTTAACTAACTGCATTTCACAGGTAGAGAGTGAGCTCCCCCAGGCCCGCCGGCCCTGCAGCGGAATGCGTCTAGGACGGGGGTGGACCATGCCTGGGAGGTCACGTGCCCAAACTCTCTGGCTCACAACCTGCAGGGACCAGAGACTGTCTCGCAGCCTCAGATTCCTGACATTTAACATGAGGCTGGGGGAAGAACTGCGCTTCCCGAGCCTCAGGAAACAGCAGCCTAGAGATTGTCCTGCAGAGGGAAGTAAGGAGAAAAGTCTATGAAACTGCCCATAAGCTGAATCTAAAAAGAAATGGTACAAATGAACTTATTTACACAGCAGATGTGGACTCACAGACTTCTGTTATGCTTACCGG
>SJYX01002585.1:298173-363074 GCA_006410675.1 Oreotragus oreotragus
GGGGGGAAGGGTGGGGGAAGAGATAGTTAGGGAGCTGGGGATTAATATGTACACTCTGCTGTGTTTAAATAGAAAACCAACAGGGACCTACAGCGCAGAGCAGGGAACTCTGCGCGGTGTTACCTGCGCAGCAGGCTGAAATGGAAAAGAATTTGAAAAAGGGTATATGTTATTCTTTATATACAAATAAATAGGTATCTATATAAAATATAAAAATATATACTTATATACATAATTATGTATGTATTATATTTACATATTAATTAAATATATTAATCATATAATTGTATATAATCAAATACATATATATTATATTTAATATATAATATAGTTATATACTGTTTTATATTTAAAAATTATTTTTACATATTAACATAAAATGTATTAAATATATACATAATATAAAAATATATATTATATGAACTATATAAATTTATATATTTAATTATGTATATAAATATATATTCTTTATGTAAAATAAAATATATAAGATATATAATATGTAAACATAATATGTTTATACATCTTTAAAAATAAATATATAAGATTATTAAAGATATAAAATAATGTATAAATATATAGAATATATAGAAATATATATTTAATTATACATTAATGAAATATATTCAATACATAATTAATATATTTGTTTATATATATTTTATTTAATATAAATATATTTATATATTATTTTATGCTTCAGTTCAGTTCAGTCACTCAGTCGTGTCTGACTCTTTGCGACCCCATGAATCACAGCACGCCAGGNTGACTAGTTTTCTGTGAGTATGATTTCAGTGTGTCTGCCCTCTGATGCCCTCTTGCAACACCTACCGTCATACTTGGGTTTCTCTTACCTTGGGCATGGGGTTAGTCAACCAGAAAATTTATTTTCCAGAGGTGATTTTTCTTAAACCAGGTAGCACCCTCCAAATGTACCAGATAAGATTGCATTCCTATGGGGTGAGGGTGTAGTGGGTTACAGTTAAGAAAGGCATTTAGTTAGCCTAAGGTTAACATGATTAATCTTAAAGGTTAATACTTATTTCTCCTATATGCTAGTTATATTCATTATAAGGGCAGGGAATATGGAGATTTAGCAGCAAACATTGGCCCAATAAATGAAAAACCCTTCACCAATATAACTCCTAGTCNGTGAGGGTGTAGTGGGTTACAATTAAGAAAAGCATTTAGTTAGCCTAAGGTTAACATGATTAATCTTAAAGGTTAATACTTATTTCTCCTATATGCTAGTTATATTCATTATAAGGGCAGGGAATATGGAGATTTAGCAGCAAACATTGGCCCAATAAATGAAAAACCCTTCACCAATATAATTCCTAGTCAACCCACTATACTAATAATTTTTAACTTCCTAAAAGAATCTGCCTTTAGAAAGTTTAAAACATCTTGTGCCTCTCTCGCTTGGGAGGCTGTAAACAATCACATGTGGCCAGATGAACCTGTTCAGGCAGGCTAGATAACCTTCAGAGGAGTTCGTAAGTTGAAACACTTTTTCACGCCCAGGAATTTTTATTAACTGGAGCTGCAGGTTAACTCCTTCTCCGAGAGAGGTGGTGGGGGACAGCCCCGTAAAGTCAGAGGTGTAGGTGAGAGCATGAAGCAATAAAGTAGGCAGACTCTGGTTTTGGGGGTAGATGCTCAGGAACAGGGGGTTTCCTGAGGCTCGATCCCACCTTTGCATATGCCGAAGCCTCCTTCCTCATGACCTTTGCCATGGGTGGAGTTCCTCATGCTGGCTCCCGGCAAAGGGGGAATGATAAATAGGAAGGTTGGGATTAACATATACATATTATTATTTATAAAGTAGAAAATCAAAAAGAACATACTATAAAGTTCAGGGAACTCAGATCAATACTTATAATAAGCTATATGGGAAAAGAATCTGAGAAAGAATATATATAAAACACTGAATCACTTTGCTATACACCTGAAACTAACACAACATTATAAATCAACTATACTACAATATAAAATCAAACCAAATGAAAATTTTAAAAATAATCCTGAAAGCCTAAGGGAAATTTTTCAATGGGAGGAGAAATTGTTCATTTTACCCAGATTTTTTACTAATAAAATAGAACAACAAGTGTCACCGAATATTAAATTATGAAATTAGCAACCACAGGCAGATTGGGAAAAAGACAAAATGGAATTCTAAGAAATTAATCTTGTGTTAGTGTGCAGAGTCGGAGAAGGCAATGGCACCCCACTCCATTACTCTTGCCTGGAAAATCCCATGGATAGAGGAGCCTGGTAGGCTGAAGTCCATGGGGTCGCTGAGGGTCGGGCATGACTGAGCGACTTCACATTCACTTTTCACTTTCATGCATTGGAGAAGGAAATGGCAACCCACTCCAGTGTTCTTGCCTGGAGAATCCCAGAGACAGGGGAGCCTGGTGGGCTGCTGTCTATGGGGTCGCACAGAGTCAACATGACTGAAGTGACTTAGCAGCAGCAGTGTGCAGAGTAAATTGTAGAGAAAATCTTTAGAGACCACTTTGGAATATGTGATAAAGATAGCAACCCTATTATGTAATCATAGGTAAACTAGCCAAGTAACAATTAAAAGTTGAGGCAAGACAGAACTCAAGTAAACTAGTATATTTTCTTGTTTACTTTCAGCTTTGGGGGCATTTTCAATAAATCCACAACTGGCTCAAAAGATTAAAATTTATTTTGCACTGGCTCCAGCTACTTCTATTAAAAGCACAATTTTACTGCACCCTCTTGCTTTCACCAAACCAACACAATTAAAGGTTTCTGATCATTATAGCATATGCTTATAGTTTTCAAAATGAGGAAATGTGAATAATACTGAAGAAGAGAGAGGCTTACATAGGCTCCTGCTGGATTAAAATATTTCATTTTCCTCACTGGCTTGGGTATGTAATGAAGCATTCTCTGGAATTTGATGATGCATTCTGCATTGTTTTCAGCCTTGCATCACCCAGTTTATTTTACCTTTTTCCTTATATCTATCATCAATCTTTTGAAATCATTATCAGTCCTTTTTTTCATATGTAAATCCATAATCTGTATTTCTCCTTCAAGTTTTGTGTGTGTCTGTGTTAGTTGCTCAGTCATGTCTGACTCTTTGCGACCCCATGGACTGTATAGCCTGCCAGGCTCCACTGTCCATGGAATTCTCCAAACAAGATTACTAGAGTAGGTAGCCATTCCTTTCTCCAGGGGTTCTTCCCCAGCCAGGGACTGAACTCCAGTCTCCTGCACTGCAGGCAGTTTCATTACTGTCTGAGCCACCAGGAAAGCCCCTTCAAGTTTTACTATCATGTAATTTCCTTTTAATTTTACACAATTAAGGTTGAATGGGGTATTTTCCCCTTTCAACTTCCTTTCTGTTTGCTGCCACCTTGCCTCTATCTAGGTTGGTCATAACTTTCCTTCCAAGGAGTCAGTGCTGTCTCTTATACACATCTAGATGTGTATAAGAGACCGGTAGTAGATATAATGGTCATCTGAGTTAAATTCACACATTCCAGTCCATTTTAGTTTGCTGATTCCTAGAATGTCGACATTCGCCCTTGCCATCTCTTGTTTGACCACTTCCAATTTGCCTTGATTCATGGACCTGACATTCCAGGTTCCTATGCAATATTGCTCTTATATGTTATTTAATTATTTATATATATTTATATAAAATGTATTTATACATAAATATATATTCATATAAATAATATATAAATAGAATATAAATATATATTCTTTATATATATGTATATATATATAAAGCTCAATCACTTTGTTGTAAATCAACTACATTTCAATAAAAATTAAAAAGTTAAGAAAATAAGGATAACTGGCTAACTAAGAGGAAACAAAAATAGTCCGTGAGCTGTGCAGTCCTTGACGAGGCTCCCGTCACAGAGGGGACCGTGGCAGCAGGGACTGTGGGTGGGGTGCCAGCGTTGGCAGGAGGGCCCTCCCTGCCCTCTGAGTGGTCCCGCTCTCAAGAAGCACAGCAAACGGTGCGCACGCTCACCAGCTCCCAGGGTTCTCCAGAGCTGAGGGAGCCCTGGGATGTGAAGCTGTGGGCTTTCCATTTGGGAATTCCTCACGAGCTGGTCAGGGAGCCTGTTTCCAAAGGAGGACTCCTGAGGGGTGTCCAGATCCAGTTGCAAATGGCAATGCTTCCGTGGACAGAACTTCCAGCTGTATTTTCAGAGTGCAGTTGGATGAAGCCCTTGTGGGGGAATGGAGACTCCAGTGCGTGCTAAGGCATGGCATTACTGGGGACGGTTCAGGAGTCAGAAAGACACAAAGTAAGGACCCAGTACGTGAGAGTCCTGTGGCTCAGCGGTAATGAATCTGCCTGCACTGCAGGGGATACAGGAGACAGCAGTTCGATCTCTGGGTCGGGAAGATCCCCTGGAGGAGGGCATGGCACCCACTCCAGTATCCTTGCCTGGAGAATCCCATGGACAGAAGAGCCTGGTGGGCTACAACCATGGGGTCACAAAAAAGTAGGACATCACTTAGCAACCGAACAACAGCAACAAACCCAGTAACTCAGAAACGTAAAAGGAATTTGAATTGCATGATAAATGTCACCTTGTGATGACTTATATATTCTATTCTAGTTATGAGAAGAATGAATAGAGCCGAGCCAGCAAATTGTCGCCCCTTCTCCCTGAGTAACAGTGCCCTGATTTTTCTTCTCATCTGGGCGTGTGGCCACCCTGAACAGAGATTAGTTTCCTAGTTTCCTGCGAAGCTCGGAGAGGTCAGCAGAGCCGGCTGGTAGAATGTCAGCACTGTTGGCATGTTCTCCTTCCCGGGCACGGCCTCAGAGAAGGGTGTGCTCCTCCCTGCCTCCATCCTGCTGGCTCAACATGGATGCAATTGGCGGGAGCTCCAGTGATGACCTTGGACACTGAGACAGTGCCACTCTGCATCCAAGGATGGGTGGCAGTCAGATGGCAGGAGCCTTTCAAAAGCCCCTGCAGGCCCCCCGCGCCCCACTCGCTGCCCAGACTCCTCTTCAAAGCGAGAGAAGCACATCTTCATCCTGTTTCACCCAAACTACTTCTTGGAGCAAGTATTAGTTGCTCTGTTGTGCCCAGCTCTTTGCAACCCCGTGGACGGTAGCCTGCCAGACTCCTCTGTCCATGGAATCCTCCAGGCAAGGATACTGGAGTGGGTTGCCAGGCCCTCCTCCAGCAGATCTTTCTGATCCAGGGATCGAACCCAGGTCTTTTGCATTGCAGGTAGGTTTTTTACTGTCTGAGCTACTAGGGAGGCCTACTTTTTGGAGGTAATGAGGGACTGTTCTGTATGTCACTCCCAGGTTAGGAGACTGGCTCAGGTCCAGAGTGACACCTAGTTGTCTACAGGCAGACAGGAGAATGAGGAGGGTGTAGGCATTTCAGGAAACAGTAACATCCTGAAATGGGATAGGAAGGACTTAGTATTCACCCTTTGAACCTGAGCTAGGTTAGGCTAGGCTAGGCCAAGTCACTTCAGTCATGTCCAACTCGCTGTGACCCTATCGGATTCTCCAGGCAAGAATACTGGAGTGGGCTGTCATTTCCTCCTCCAGGGGATCTTCCCCACTCAGGGATCGAACCCACATCTCTTGCATGTCCTGCATTAGCTGGAGGGTTCTTTACCACTAGTGCCACCTGGGAAGCCCTGAGCTAATGATTAAATTAAAAAGCAATGTATTTTTCTTCAATTTTGTTAGCATTTCTTTGTAAATGGTATGTTATTAACTGATGAGGCTTTTTGCTATTTGCTGCCATAATCAGAGAGCCAGTTCGAATCACTTCCTTTGCCAGGCATCAGGATATGACAGTTGTTTTTCCGGGGCACAAAACACTGGGGTGTGGGTACTCAGCCTGCAGGTCAAAGCACCTACTTCCAATGGACACAGTTATACTGAATACAGCATCTCCATCCAGCATGTGGTCACATGGAAGGGGCCCTAGCGGTGTAAGACAGATACAGGCAAAGCTACTCGCCACTCCGTTTCCTATGATGACCCGCACTAAAGCTGGGAAAGATTGAGGGCAGGAGGAGAAGGGGAACAGAGGAAGAGATGGTTGGATGGCATCATCAGCTCAGTGGACATGAGTCTGAGCAAACTCTGGGAGATCATGCAGGACAGGGAAGCCTGGTGTGGTGCAGTCCCTGGGTCACAAAGAGCTGGACACAACTGAGCGACTGAATGACTCGATCGTGTGAAGTTTCTTCCTTCTGGTTTTGGTTGGAGAGCACCATGTCCTCCAAGCCCTGTGTTACCCACCCGTCTGCCCCTGCACCTGGGTTAATGCTTCACCCTTCACGTGACCTACTCCTGACCCCCGTGGAATTTCCCAGTGTTCCAGTGACTGCCCTCATCACTCAGTAACTGGGGGTTAACACAGACCACATTGCCGTAGCCCCTCAGAATTCTTCTTATATCACATTGGGAATTCAATTTTCCTTTAACTGAAAGAACAATAATTTATCTGAGCTGACTCCGTAACCCCAAGAGGGGCAGTGAAGCTCTGAGGAATTTGGCTAAGGTTCTGGGACAGAGTAGCTCCTCCAGGTTCTGAGAGTGGCAAGAGAGCCCACATGGAGGGTGAGGACACCCCTGTCTGAGTTGGTGGGGGGCTGCCCACGTGGACACTCTGGAGCACCAACCATGTGGCGGGACCAAGGAGACCCTGCCCATGTCTGCTGGGGTCGCTGCAGACTCCCTGTGTTCTCAGGAACACCGTTTTCCAAAGCACAGAACTGTTGCAAGGGAGAAGAGCTGAAGCATATTATGCAAGCCAACATTTAAACAGCTATTGAAACACCAATGGAAGAGCAGGCTGCTTGGCCACCCCTGGCTGGCACTGCCCACCTTCTGTTCATCACGCAGGGCACAGATGCCTGTTGCTGGGCACAGGGCCCCAGACTGCACTCCTGCATGTCTGCCTGGTCCGCAGACTCTCAAAGCCAGCTGCCTCCAGTCTCTGGGACACTGGAGGCTTTCCGGTCACATATTTGTTTTCAACCAGGCTCCTGGTTAAAGTCGAATCCTGCACCAGATTTGAATTCAGGCATTTGCCCGTCTTGGGGGAAAACACTTTCCATTGAATGTGATGCTGTGAAGCAAGGCTGGCTGTTTTGGGGGGTGGGCAGCAAGCAGGAGTGTGGCTGGGGTTCAGAAACAGGAATGTCAAGTCCTCTTGGTCCTAGAAGACCCCCAGGTGTGGTCCTGGTCCTCTGCCCCTGTGTATGGTTGCCCGGAACAGGTAAGGAACAGGCTGGGGAGCCAGAGATCCTCATAGCTGGCCACGTGGCTCATGAGAGTACCAGGAAGACTGCACCCCCTCCCCCCATTTATTATAAGTTTCCAGTGACCGTTGACAGTCCTGTGGCAACTACTTTGTGCTAGAGACTCTGTTGATCAGCCTATTTAATTGCTGTCACTCTTGGTGGTATCGGAGGTGGGGAGAACCCCTAGTTTGCAAAGGAGGACACGGGGACCCAGAAGCGTGCAGGTAAAACCATGGCCCAGGTGGGGACTTGACCCAGTCATCTGGCTTCAGCATCCTGCTTCCAGCACTGTCCTTCCCTCAGGGGCTCATCACCCACTGCAGGCAGCAGAGCTGTGCATTACCGACTGGACTCGTGTGTGGGCCTGGATGACCCCCAGGCTGCTGGGCACCAGGAGAGAACCATCCCGACAAGAGTGACTCCATCAGGATCTATAGCGGTGACTTCCCACTCGTTGCACACTTCTCTGGACACCTGGCTCTCTGAGAACATTTGTCCTGACCTCCCAAGGCCAGTGAGCACTGGTGGCTTTTTTGATATGAAGTAGGTCCTGAATAATTAATTGTTTTGCCAAACACAGGACTTGAGCTCCCCACCCCCACACTACGTGCATGCCTGATGCTCAGTTGCACAGTGGTGTCTGACTCTTTGCGACCTCGTGCACTGTAGCCCCCAGGCTCCTCTGTCCGTGGGATTCTCCAGGCAAGAATACTGGAGTGGGTTGCCATTTCCTCCTCAAGTGGATCTTTTCCACTCAGGGGTCGAACCCGGGTCTCCTGCATTGGCAGACGGATTATTTACCCCTGAGTCATCTCAGAAGTCTTTCCCTCACATGATGGAACCCAGGTCTCGGGCATTGCAGCTGGATTCTCTACCAGCTGAGTCACAAGGGAAGCCCAGGAAATGAGGAAATACAAGGAAATCACCACGTTTACAGTCTGATTTCCTTTCCATGCATTAAAAATGAGACTAAGGCTGCCAATCTAAACATCAGCATACTTGTTTCATGTTTTTGCATTTTCTTTTTTTGGGCTGCCCAGCAGGGCCTGCAGGATCTGGGTTCATTGACCAGGGATGGGACCCAAGCCCCTTGCAGTGGAAGCATGAAGTCCTAGACACTGGACCCCCAGGGAGGCCTCTGTGCATTTTCTTTTGCCATTCCTGGTCAAAGCTCCCTGTTTTGGGGCTAACGTGAGGAGAGAGTAGCTGCGAGTTAGTTTGGGTTCCTGCGGGTGATGTCATGGCTGATTTTGTTGCTGGGCTGCCCCCTGCATTTGACTTTTGAGCCCTCTGATCAAACTTGGTCATATGCACTCATTTCATTGTCTTTTGCATGCCATTTTGAGATTGTCTTAAGTTTAAAAAAAAAGCATATTGGGGTTTTTAATCTTTGTGACCAGAGGTCAAGGTTACTCTATGTGAGAACGCCTCCCAGGGCCCAGCCTCCGAGTGTTGTTCCTGGGCGTCTTCACTAGAGTAGGGAAGTACGACTCTGACTCCATACTCAATCTGCTTCTTTTAATCTTTGCACTCTACTGGTTTTGCTTCAAGTTGAGAATCTTGCCTACAGGCGGAAATATACAGGATAGTCCGTTCTCCCATTCCCAAGGCTTTGACCTTTAAGTGTATAACACTTTTCCATTCATACAGAGATACAAAGTTGCAGAAAGAGAATATCTTTCATCTTGTTGGAGGTTTATGGGAAGGTGATGACTTGACCTACCTGGTTAGCTGTAAGAACACAGTATTCCAGTCCCAAAATGTTTGCAACAACCAATCACATCTCTCCCTCAACTGACCTTTACAAACGCTTTGCTGAAACCCTTTAGGGAGTTCAAGCATCTGTCTTCCTTGACCCTGCGATAAACCTTTCTCTGCTCCAAAATTTGACCCTTCAGTCTGTTTGGCCTTGCTCTTCCCCATGCACATGAACTTGCCCTCAGTAATATTTCACGATGAAGGAATCTGTGACCAAGTCTATCTCAGAAAAGCACCGTGGAACTTAGCTCACAAGTTTCCTCTGTAGAGAACTTCCAGAGCCTCTAACCTGCTAAGGGGGTAAGGGATCCAATGGGATGAGTCAGGAGGGAGGGCTGACCACGTGGAGCTCGGGGAAAGAGACACAAAGAGAGGTGGAGGCAGCGGAGGAGGGAGCCGGGGCTGGGGTCCAGGCAGCCCCTTCTGGTCGAGTGTCTGTTCTCCACTCGACCATTTTAGAAAATGGCCCTCCGGGTGTGACATGGCCAGAACTGGGCAGAATTTTCATGTATGCACACGTTATCACTCAGTTTATAGCAGGGAAGAGCGAACCTGACTCCTTATTGAATCTGTCCCTCTAGCTCTGACTCTCGGCCAGTTGCCTGTGCATAGTCACACTCCCTTTTGTAAGAGTGTTCTCTGTATTCTGAAAGACACAGGGCAACCCATCCTCCAGTCTCCGACCTTTAAAAGTAAAACAATTTTCAGTTTAAAAAGTTGCATAACAGAAAATCACATTTGTCTTGGAGGCTTACAGGAACTTTGTGACCAGACCTACCTGAGCAGCTACAAGTACAAAAGGTTCAGGCAGCAGGAAGTTTGCCACAACCAGCCACCCTCCTCCCCCTTGTGGTGTAAAAGAAGCCGGAATTCTGAGGGAGGCAGGATGGCTCTTAAAGGATGCTAGTCCACCATCTTCTTGGTTTGCTGGCTTTCTGACTAAAGTCGCTAAGCTATTTCTCATCCCAACAACTTGATCTATTTGTCTGTTGTGTGATGAGCTTGGACTCGGTAACAAGATGTTTTGGATAAAAGATATGAGGTGATGAAAAATTCTTGAAGTTTGATGAGCTGCACTTTGGAGAGTGTAGTCTCCTTTTAAGGGGCACAGAAAGAAAAAACAGCATGCTCTCCACACGTCGGTGAAAGAGTAGTGAGACTAGGGTAGGAACTGAGGGCGAACAGAATTCAGGTAAGAAGACGCATAAGGAAACAGGACCATTTAAGATGATGCTGGCAACTCTGATGCCGAAACCCATGCCTTCCCAGGACTGCGCCTCAAGGCCCACGAAGGAACGTGAGAGTGAAAGTGATGGATAGCGTTCAGATGCCTAGATATTTTCTGTTTTCCTTTAGACTGCCCACTCTGCGAGAATGTCTTTTTCTGTCATTGTCTATCAATCCCTGCTCATTTCTTCCTTCTCTCTGGCAGCACTGCTTCCTTCCCTGGGGTACCAGCTTTGAGGTGAAGGGTTCATGGTTTTATCCAACAGCAAGTCCCTAATACAGAAGACACCAGCGTGAGGAGGGTGTCCCGGGCTGATAACAGCCAGTCACCTCAACCTTCTCTAGTTTTCTCATAAATCCATCAGTTCAGGTCAGTCTCGCAGTCTGACTCTTTGTGACCCCATGGGCGGCAGCACGCCAGGCCTTCCTGTCCATCACCATCTCCCAGAGCCTGCTCAAACTCAGGTCCATTGAGTCAGTGATGCCATCCAACCACCTCATTCTCTGTTGTCCCCTTCTCCTCCCACCTTCAATCCTTCCCAGCATCAGGGTCTTTTCTAATGAGTCAGTTCTTCACAAAATCCATACTTTATCCTAAAAATAAAATGTCGGCATGGACACCAGGCAGAGTGGCAGTCTGGAAGTTAACTTGCTGCATCTCTGGAGAAGAGAAAGGAAAGAATTGGAGCAGAAGATCCTTGTGGCCTAACAGGCGAGAGAGGGGGCAGAATTCAGAGGAAACCAGGGGAAATTGTGCACTGCACGCGCACACACGCATGCACATGCACACATGCATGCACACACACGCACGCACACACACACACACACACTCTTAAACTCCTCGGTTTAGAAGGCCACACTGTCACAATGACAAGAAGACTATTTAGTTCCAAGATACTGGGAGACAAATGCCTTCCAAGAAAAAGTAAAAATTCCTTATGGTTTATACAGTTCCCAGTCCTTAAAATTTCTTATGCTTTCAGGAAACTGTGTCTGAAAACAGGGGATTCTGACACCAGCCACCGTGCAGCCTGACCAGGTTGGCCTCGGGACAGACCGGGAGCCACAGAGCCCTGGGCTGCACACGAAGGCCGTTTCCTGGCCTCTGGAATCCTTTCCCTCTGAAGAGCCGTTCTTCCCAAGGACAGTTTTGTCTCTCCCAGGCCTACGGGTGAGGAAGACTTCTGGTGGGCAAGGGGCCTCGGCCACGTGGGACAGTGCCGAAAGCAGCTGCCAATCAACCGGGTGGTAACAGCCAGCAAGGAGGCGCTGCTGGCGAGCTCGGGGTGCTGGTGGAGCGGCGGGGGCTTCACACTCTGTTCCTCCAGCCCCGAGGTTCCTGCGCGCTCCCCCTTGCACTCCAGAAGCGCTCAGGGCTGCTCCTCAAGTAGCTGAACGAACGGCTTTTCCCACCATCAGGCCCATTTCAGCCAGGCTTTCTGACTTTGAACAACGGCCATCTTTCCCCAGTACTTTCTCTTTATACTTTTATTTTTTATTGCTTATCCTTACTGTGGATTATTCTAGCTGCTTTTATGGATATTTCTGTTTTATAACCATAATACAGCCAAGTTAAAGAGTTTACTCTCTCAGACCTTGTCTTCATCCTTCTCTACCAGGGAGCAAACCATCCAGTTAGATTTCAGAATCCCAGGGCTGGTTCTGCAGCTGGATGAAGGACGCCTCCAGGGGTGAGTGTCTGGGTGGGCCCCCTGTGGGAGGGGGTGTCACCTTCCCTGGGCACTGACTACGAATACAGTGACAATTGGAACAGAAATTCCATTGAGGACAAATGATCAGGGCCCAAGGAGACTTCAAAAGCAAAGAAGCGAGATGAAAGTGAAAGTGGCTCTGTCCTGTCTGACTCTTTGAGACCCCGTGGACTATACAGTCCGTGGAATTCTCCAGGCCGGAATACTGGAGTGGGTAGCCATTCCCTTCTCCAGGGAATCTTCCCAACCCAGAGATCGAACCCAGGTCTCCCACATCGCAGTCAGATTCTTTACCAGCTGAGCCACCAAGGAAGCCCGAGGCTTCAGAATAAAGTGTGAAATGTGGGATTTTCTCGAACTTCACATCCGATTTCCACTGTGCTAGAGCTTTTAAAAAGTACGCATGTTAATTGCATTTTGAAATTCTTTCTCATGACTCCAGTTAAACAGGATGAAGATACGTTCAATGAGCACACCTCTCTACATTCCGTATGGCCGTTTTACTCTGTGAATGATCATGTACACCATTTCTAGCATGATTTCTGATGTTACACCTCCTAGAGCTCCGCTGTGTACCGTATGTTGAAGAGCCCACAGGTTGCACAGCAGGAAGCAAGCTTACAGAGTGGTCCACAGTGAAAATGACCAGGAGTAAAATGAGAGTTTAAAGTGACGAAAAGCTTTTCAGGGAAGGTCAGCACTTTGAAAAAAATAGTCATTTTATATAACATTTACTCAGAGTGGATGACTTATTTGGGGCTTTTGTTTGTTTTTTAAATTCATGGACAATTTTTTCCCCTTCTTTTTATAAAATTTTTAATTGGAGGATAATTACTTTACAATATTGTGTTGGTTTCTGCCATACAGCAACATGAGCCAGCCATAGGAACACATATGTCCCCTCCCTACCACTACCCACCCCAGCCCTAGGTTGTCTCAGAGCCCTGGATCTGAGCTCCCTGTGTTGTGCAGCAAAGTCCCACTGGCTACTTAATTTTACATATAGTGATGTCTATATTCCAGTGTTACGCTCTCCAGTCACCCCAGCCTCTCCTTCCCCTACTCTATCCAAAGTCTACTCTTAGAGCATTTTGAAGTTTATAGAACACTTACACGGGAGGAACAGGGATTTCCCATGCACTCTCTTCCTCTCACGGGTTTCCCTTTCGTTCTTAACAATGTGAACTCGGGTGGCACGTGTCTTGCCACTGATGAACCAAAGCTGGTGATTTACTTTTAATAAAGCCCCTGACTTTTTAGCCTATGCTCATCACCCAGATCACGGCGGAGAATCTGACTTAGAAAATGCAGCCGAGTCCACCAGCCTCCTCTACATCTATGGCAATGAGGCTAGAGGATGAGATGGTTGGATGGCATCATGGACTCAATGGACATGAGTTTGAGCAAGCTCTGGGAGATGGTGATGGACAGGGAAGCCTGGCCTGCTGCAGTCCATGGGGTCGCAAAGAGGTGGATACAACTGAGCGGCTGAGCAACGACCACCACCTCATGTCTGGGACGTCCCTTCAACTAAATGCTTATTCCAGGTCAAAACTCACCGGGCCTGCCTGCAGGCAGTAGATAAAGCCCTCTAATCTCTGTTGTGTCAGAAGTTTCCAAGCTCCGCTTCCAGGACAGGAGCTATGGGGAGGAGCAGGAGGGCTCCCTTTTTTATTACTTCTACGTCCCCAGCAAGGGGCATTTTGTGTGAAACTGCGGAGGCAGCTAAAAGTTAGTGGGAAAGAGTATAAATCATTTCATGAATGTATTTCGGGGCTTTTTTTTTTTTTTAACAAAAATATGTATCTTGAAACGTGGCCAATTCAACCCAGCAGAACTGCTGACTGCTGAAAATGTGTGCCTGGTACTCACAGTCTATGGGCTCTGAATGCTGAAAATGCAGTTTTATTCATTTAAGTATCCTTACTCATGAACATGAATGGAGGGAAAATGTCAAAACGCGGGATGCTTAGCAAGTTTGCTAATACACTGGTTTTCCTTTTCTCAGATCCAATAGCAGCATGTCTATCAGTTAAAATGTCCTCAGTTGTCTCCGAGGATGGATGAAAGGGAGAGTCAGAAATCAGGTGAGTGAGACCTGCAGGGCCGGGGGTGTGTGGGAGACCATCCAGCCCCAGGTCTGCTTCTCAGCTGGGGACCTGGCTGAGCCTGGAGTCCATGTCTCCTGTAAGGGCTTTCCCAGCTCTACAAACAGCAAATCTGCAACAGTGCAATACCCCCCAGTGTGCAGGAAACACCCATTTTCTTATAGCTGAATTAAATTCAGCTCCAGGTCACCGTTGTTCATCTGATCAGAAAATCAGTGATTACCCTTAGTGTTTACTCTGTGGTGGACACCACAACAGGCACCCTTCTTGTACAGCTTCCACGGTGCTTCTGTGGCTTCTTTCTGGGGTGGGATGGTTTAAGGGGGGCTGGGCACTGATGCCGTTATTTTTATTTTTTTAATTTGTTGGCATAGAGTCGATTTACTCTATTGCGTTAGTTTCTGCTGCGCAGCAAAATGAATCTCTCATACACGTACATATCTCAACTCTTTGTTTAGATTCTTTTCCCGCATAGGCCCTTACAGAGTACTGAGTACAGTCCTCTGTGCTCTACGCGATATTCTGATATATTTACTTTATATATATAGTAGGGTGTATATCGGAGAAGGCAATGGCACCCCACTCCAGTACTCTTGCCTGGAAAATCCCATGGACAGAGGAGCCTGGTGGGCTGCAGTCCGTGGGGTTGCTGAGTGACTTCACTTTCGCTTTTCACTTCCATGCATTGGAGAAGGAAATGGCAACCCACTCCAGTGTTCTTGCCTGGAGAAGCCCAGGGACAGAGGAGCCTGGTGGGCTGCCGTCTATGGGGTCGCACAGAGTCGGACACGACTGAAGCGACTCAGCAGCAGCAGCAGCAGCGGTGTCTATATATCAGTTCTAATTCGCAGTTTTTCCCTGCACCCTCTCACACCCTGGTAACCATATGCTTGTCTTCCACATCTGTGATTCTGTTTCTGTCTGGTCGGTAAGTTCATTTTGGCCAAAATGCCAGGAGGGATCTTAGTTCCTAGATCAAGGATCAAACCTGTGTTCTCTGCACTGGGAGCGTGGACTCCCAGCCACTGGACTAACAGGGGATTCCTGCTCACTGATGCTCTTGAAGCTTCATCTACTGTTCATATTTTAAAGGTGTCACAAGAGCAAACCATTTCTTCTCTTAGTTGCCAATATTCCAGTTGGGGCACCTGTGAACAAACTGCATTTCATGGGCTTTTCTTGAGGAAAGAAAAGAGAATTCGAGTTATGCCAGGAAACTTGGGGTCCTTATGTGCCTCTTTAGAAAACAGATAAATAGTTCTCTCTCTTCTCATCTCCTTAATCAGCAATTCTCAACCCTGGATGGATGTTAGAATGACCCTGAGAATTTAAAAAATTCCAGCGACCCCATTTGGGACAAGGCCAACTCAACCAGGGTCTCAGGGCAGGGTGTGTGTGTGTGTGTGTGTGTGTGTGAGCTCTTTTCTCTTGGAAGGGCAGGGGCTGTGTCTGTTTTGGTATCTGTAAGCTCCTCTGGGGGTTCTAATGGGTGGCTCAGCCTGAGAACAACTCCCTGTAGGGTACCCACTTCTTGGTCCTTTTCAGTTATTTTCCCACAGCCCATCCCATTACAATTTACTTTCTTATTCATTTATTTATGCTGTCTTTGTTGCAGCATGCAAGCTCTTAGTTGCAGCATGTGGAATCTAGTTCCCTGACCAGGGTTTGAACCTCGGCCCCCTGTATCGGGAGTGCAGAGTCTTAGCACCGTGGGGAAAAGTCCCTGTGATTGACTTTCTAAGGCAGCGATTCTCAAAGCATGGTGCTCTGACGAGCAGCAACAATGCCCGTTCCCGGCCCCGGCCCAGCTCTGCTGACTTACGTCCTCTTTGGGGGCGCGGTTTCCATGCACCCTCCAGGTGGTGTCTGTGCATTGAGGTCTGGGAACCACCCGTCTGAGGCATCTGCTCTCCCCTCCCCTTTAAGTCGTGCTCTCCCCAGCCCGACTGAGGCTTCCCGTCTTCAGCTTCATCCTGGTAGGTCTCAGGCATCCGTCTGAATGTCCCTGCGACTGTGTCAAACAGGAAACCAAGGCTCCTTGCTCTCCTTGTCTACTGAGCTTTTGATGTCGCTCCCCAGGGTTCTGGACACTCCTGCTCGAGCTCTGCCGGCTGACTTCAGCTCTGCCTTCCCCCTCTTCCCGGGAACCTGTGTGTCCCCGGGGCTGGGTGTTTCTCCCCCACTGTTGCCACCAGGCTCGGCGTTCTCTGCTCATCTCTCTTCCACGGACACGGCAGAAATCCTCCTGAGGAGGACCGGGCTGTTTCCCTCCCTCTTGCCCACTCTCTCCATCACGCTATGCCTCCAGAGTTCCTTGTAGGTTCCACCCGACCCCTATGCCCTCCCTGCACACCGCAAGCAAGCAAGCAAGCCCATCAGTTCCTCAGAATTAGTACAAGATGCAAGCCTTGCTCCCCCATCTGCCTGCTGACACTTGTCCACACTGAACCCCTCTCTGTGGCCCCCGCCACAGACCCCGGGTTTCTGGGGCTGTCAATGGCCTCCAGGCCTTCCAGCCCCGTGTCTCTGGTCCACTCCTCTGGACATACTGATTTCACCGTTGTCCACCCTTCACGAGTCAGCTGAACCGTGACTATGTCCCACCTGGAAATAATCTCATTTGAATGCCTTTAGACTTTTCCTTGCAACATTTTGTTAACACTGGACATGTTAGTAAGAGTCTCATGTTTTACAGACATTGATGTAACCTCAGAAAAGCTCCCTCTCTGTCTTCACCAGAGCTTCCTCCATGGATGAAGCACTGGGCCTTTTCGCTTTTCCTTGGGTTGACTCTCCCTCCTTTAATCCCCGGGTTGCCATGTCTGCCTGGGATCAGCCGTGTCAGTCGAATGCCTTACCAGGGTCTCTCCAAGTGGAGTTTCTCTTCATTTCTCTGATCTTCTCGATGATCTTAACTGTAACCTTCAAGATGCATTTGACACTCCTCTCACCAGCTCCTGTATTTATTGTTTGCTCAGATGTGTGGTTTGACTTTCTCTCTTGTCTTCTTGCCACCAGATGAGAGTTTCCTTACCATTTCACGCCTGCTAAATGTGTAGCAAACATAGGTTGGAACAAGTCCTCAGGTGGGCAGTGTCCTTTTTCTGGGCTCCCCAGCTCTTGAGTGCTGGATCTTAACGCGAGGGCAGGTGAGTCCCAGACCCAGACAGTCAGGATGAGCACCCATAGCGCTACATGGACAAGGCCATTACTATAGACAGCTTGACACAAACTTAGTTACTTCTGGAAGCACCTTCTTGGGCTTTAAGGAAGGTTAGCCTCATGCCTCTGTGGGGGCTTCCCAGGTGGTGCTAGTGGTAAGGAAGCTGCCTGCCAAGGCAGGAGACATAAGAGACACGGGTTCGATCCCTGGGTGGGGACAATCCCCTGGAGAAGGAAATGGCAACCTCCTCCAGTATTCTTGCCTGGAGAATCCCATGGACAGAGGAGCCTGGCGGGCTACAGTCCACAGGGTTGCAAAGAGTCAGACAGGACTGGAGCCAATTAACATATGTGCCTTTACATGAGTATAAGCCCCTCCCAGCAGCCTCCATCGTTACACCTGCCCAGGTGAGGGTGTGGAAGGGACTGGTCTCCCACATGTGCCAGGAAACACAGGCTGAGTTCTGGCCCCAGGACAGCACAGGGCAGGAGCTCCTGCAGCTGAGAAAACCCCAGCAAGAGGAGAGTGGGGGATGGACCTGAGTCTCCACTCCAGGGGGCAAGGTTTGTGGTCTGACCATTTCCCTCCAAGACCCTCGGAGGAATGGATGTACGGCTCTCTAACAATATAGCTCAATACAGCTCCCATTTGCTTTTCCCGTTAGTTGTTAATGGCCTCCTATACTCTGGAGGGGGGTGAGCTCATGGTCCCACACTGAGTTTGTCCCCACGTGCATGGCACACATGGTTCAGCATCTCTCTTCCAGATGTGGCCTCGATGAGACATCCTCCTCTGCTCCCACACCACCGTGCCCAGGGACCTCCGCGGCTCTCCAATCTCTTCTACTCAAGTCTGCAGTGTGACATGCTGATTCAGTGTGTGCCTCTGGGGGTGTGCATGCACGCATATACACACAGGACGGGGTGCATTTTTTTTGAGATCTGGCATTTTCACTTGATCGATAGTAAAATATCGATTGACCTAGAGATGCTAAGTGAAGTAAGTCAGAGAGAAAGACAGATAACACAGGATACTATTTCCATGGGGAATCTTTAAAAATAGCTAAAAATAAACTTATTTACAAAGCATAAACAGACTCAGAGGCATAGAGAGCAAACAGGGTCACCCAAGGGGACAGGTAGGGGTTACCCAAGGGGACAGGTAGGGGTTACCCAAGGGGACAGGTAGAGCAGGGATAAATCGGGAGTTTGGCGCTAAGAAGTACAAACTATACATAAAATAGGTATTCAGCAAAGGCCTACTGTATGGCACAGGAAACTCTGCTCAGGATTATGTAATAACCTAAATGAGAAAAGGATTTTTAAAAAAGAATAGTTGCATGTATATGTGGGGCTTCCCCGGTGGGGCTTCCCAGGTGGTACTAATGGCAAAGGGCCCACCTGCCAATGCAGGAGTCGCAAGAGACCTGGGTTTGATCCCTGGGTCAGGAAGACCCCCCTGGAGAAGGAAATGGCACCCCCTCCAGTACTCTTGCCTGGAGAATCCCATGGACAGAGGAGCCTGGCGGGCTGCAGTCCCTGGGGCCCCAAAGGGCTGGACACGACTGAGCGACTTGGCATGCACACACACACGTATATGCGACTGAGTGACTTGGCACACACACACATGCATATGCGACTGAGCGACTTGGCACGCACACACATGCATATGCGACTGAGTGACTTGGCACGCACACACACACGTATATGCGACTGAGCGACTTGGCACGCACACACACACGTATATGCGACTGAGCGACTTGGCACGCACACACACACGTATATGCGACTGAGCGACTTGGCACGCACACACACACGTATATGCGACTGAGCGACTTGGCATGCACACACATATGTATATGTGTACATGAACCCCTTTGTTGTACATCTGACAGGAACACAGACTGTAAATCGATTACACTCCAGTATCAAATAAACATTTTTAAAAATTAAAAGGAGATCCCTCCAGTTCTGTTCCCGGGGCAGTTTTACGTCCTCTGTCAATCTTTTCAAAAGATTTGCTATCAAGGAAACACTTCTGCCCGCTTTGTAGTTCCCTGAAGCTTCTATTGTTTATTTATTTTAAATTTAACATACCAGAGCACGCTTGTCTCTGCATTTTCTGTCTGACCAGACTTCCAGGGCCGAGGAGGATCCCAGGGGAACCAAAGACCAGGATCTTCTTTCCCAAGGCCCCACTTGTGGGTCTTCAGATGTCCAGTAGTTTCAGCCTGTCTCTAGAAGTTATCTGGGCAGAATGCCAGCTGCCGCAGATCTAAAGCTAAGGTCTTTGTCAAACCCTAGGACGTTTCTTAAGTGAGTCAACTAAATTTATTGCTGGTATGTTTCTAATTTTGTTTCTGTAATATGACCCAATGTTGCTAATGTTGAATGAAGCAAAATTCTATATTAAATTGCATTTAAATTAAAATGTTCAGTTTACTCATAATTAACAATCATGTTTATTTATTAATGTCACCTTACTTTAAATCATTAGATCAGCCTTCCAAGTTTATCCCCATGCTGATTTTCACAAATGCTTAGGAGTAGTTCGGGGCAGTATACAAAAAACCCAAGCAAGCTTCCCCTGTGGCACAGGTGATAAAGAATCTGCCTGCATTGTAGGAGACCTGGGTTTGATCCCTGAATGGGGAAGATCCCCTGGATAAGGGAATGGCTACCCACTTCAGTAATTCTAGCCTGGAGAATCCCATGGATGGAAGGCTGGTAGGCTACCATCCATGGGATTGCAAAGGGTCGGACATGACTAATAGACTAATGCTTCTCCAAGATGAAGACATTCTTTGTAAGCCAAAGAAACCCAACTTTTCTACTTCTGGTCATTCATTTATTCACACTAATACACAGTTAAAAAAGAAAACCTCTTTACATGTACATTAGTAACCATATAAAAAAGAAAACTCAAAATGATCTTGTCAGTTTCTGCCTGTAGCTGTCAGACTCTGCCATGTGTCCTTTAGAAGTCAAATGACTTCTTGTAGGTTTAGACGCCTGAAACGGGGTACACCATTCTTCAGTTGCAATGCTGATTAATACATGTTATCGGATCAGAGCCAGAAAGAATTCCCTGCCCCTTGCTGTGTCAACAGAGATCTTCAGTGATTAGCCTGAAACCATGTGAAATTTTGTAAGTAAAAAAGCTGAATCTCAACAGTTTCAAATGTTTATTTTTTTTAATTTATTTTTAATTGGAGGGTGACAGCTTTACAGTAGCTAGGACTCGGAAGCAACCCATGTCCAGTGGCGGTTCCATCTGGTGTAACTACACATGTACGTCAGCATGCATGCATTTGTATGGGACATTTTCATTTTGCGGGGCGTGTTTCCTGAAGCCTTGCCAAGTGGGGGATCCTCATTTGTCCCTTTCCTTCATAGGTGGTGTTTAAAATTTGAGGCACACAACTTGACTGTGGTTCATGAAAGTAATCGAAAATATCCTCTACGGCACGTTGACCTGCAGAGACTTTATAGAGAGCCTGAGTCCCTGGGCAAGGCCTCACCCTCACGAGCCCCACACGGAACCTTCCTCTTTCTCAGCCTCAAGTCCACCCCACCCCCTCGCTTCTGGAGCTCTCAGGACTCAGCCTGAGCCCGCTGGCCTGTGGCTTGCAGCTCAGTTTTTCCCCTCTTCTAAGACACAGCCTGGCAATGTTTTTTTTTTTTTTTTTTAAGTCCTTTTGGCCTCATCCCAGGAAACTACTTGCTGCTTTGCCCCTGGCCCCATCTCAGGGTGACCCTTGCTCTTTTCCAGCCTTTTGGGAAACATCCTGGATACAGGGAACTTCAGCTGCCCCAGCTTCCTGTAGAGTCTCAGAGCTATGCTTTGCAGCACACGCACATATAATATATATATACATGTATAAAGTATATAAAATAAAGAGTCTGCTTGAAATGCAGGAGGCCAAGTCTCGATCCCTGGGTCAGGAAGATCCTCTGGAGAAGTCAGTGGCAGCCCACTCCAGTATTCTTGCCTGGGAAACCCCACAGATGGAGGAGCCTGGTGGCTACTGTCCATGGGGTCGCAGAGTCAGACACGACTTGGTGACTAACACACATACACACACACACACACACACACCCCACACACCACACACCACACACACCACACACACACAAACACCACACCACACACACACCACATACCACACAAACACCACACACACCACACAGACACACACACCACACACACACCACACACACACCACATACACCACACACACACACCACACACCACACACATACCACACACACACCACACACACACCACACACCACACACAGACACACACACCACATACACACACCACACACACACAGCACACACACCACACACGCCACACACACACCACACACACACACACCACACACACACCACACACACACCACACACCACACACAGACACCATACATTTCTCACATCTTTATCCATCCATCTTCTTGATATTTTAAAATTACTTTTTATAGCTTTCCAAAAAACGTTGGTGGTTTAGAATTGCCATTTATATAATGATATTCAGATGATTAAATGTAATGAAGTGAAACATCTCTTCAGCTTGTTTCTCTCTCATTCTATATCAGAGCAATATGAAATATCCAGTCTATTAGTATTTGCTTGGGGCTTTGTAAAGCTCTGAGTGATCTATAATTAGCTTATATCTAAGAGTCCCCAATAGATATGTATCTCGTGGAGTTATTTTTTGTTGAGCCAGCAGGAATAAACCTGGAGCAGTTATTGTTTAGTTCTCCCTTAAAAATGTGGGCTTGGCTTTGGAGTGGTGTTGGCTGCTTTGCGGTGGCCGCATGCTCGTGGGTCTGAGTGTCCTGTGGAGTCTCTGTCCACCCCGCTCTGCTCACCCAGTGTCTCCACCTCGCCTCCCCTGCCCCGGATGCACACGTAGCCTCTCAGGTTGTGTCCACAGCATCGGTGTCTACTCCCAGGTAGCACAGGGGTAAAGAGTCCGCTTGCCAGTGCAGGAGACCCCAGAGACGTGGGTTCGATCCCTGGGGTAGGAATATCCCCTGGAGTAGGAAATTCCAGCCCACTCCAGTATTCTTGTTTGGGAAATCCCCTGGACAGAGGAGCCTGGTAGGCTACAGTCCATGGGGTTGCAAAGAGCTGGACATGACTAGGTGACTAAGCATGCATACGCTCACCATTTGTATTTCACTCCATGTGGGAGGCCAGGGTCGATTTCAGATTCCTGAAGAACGGAGACCTGGGATTCTGAGAGATGATCATAGTAAGTCAAGGAAGCCAGACAGAGAGAGACAAATATCATATGTTATCACTTTATATGTGGAATCTTAAAAAGTGATACAAATGACCTTATTCATAAAACAGAAATAGACCCACAGGTTATTTAAGACTCTAAGCTTACTCAAGGGTTAAAGGGAGGGACTAATTAGAAGTTTGGGATTAACATACATATGTATTAACATATATACTGCTACTGCTACTGCTAAGTCACTTCAGTCGTGTCCAACTCTGTGTGACCCCATAGACGGCAGCTCACTAGGCTCTGCCGTCCCTGGGATTCTCCAGGCAAGAACACTGGAGTGGGTTGCCATTTCCTTCTCCAATGCATTAAAGTGAAAAGTGAAAGTGAACTCGCTCAGTCGTGCCCGACTCTTAGCGACCAAATGGACTGCAGCCCACCAGGCTCCCCCATCCCTGGGATCTTCCAGGCCAGAGTACTGGAGTGGGGTGTCATCTACACTACTATATGTAAAATAGATCAGCAACAAGGATCTACTGTATAGCACAGGGAACTATACTCAATATTTTATAATTATATATATATATATAACTGAATTAATCTGCTGTACACCTGAAACTAACACAACATTGTAAATCAACTACTCTTCAATTAAAAAAAAATGAAAGAGCCATCCTAAAAACCCACATATCTTTTTGGAAGAATGAGAAATCCTCCAAATACAGCAACATGTGTGGGGCAAGAACTGCTTGTGTTTCAGGAACAGATACCCTCTGTGATTGTCAGGAGCTCGGTCCACCATTGAGAAGGATAAGCTCCTGACTCACTAACGCGGTAGCCAGAGCCCTGTTTCATCCGAGCCCTGAGGCTTCCTGCCGTGACCTGCACCTGAGGGTAAAGGAGGGGCCAGCACAGCCCGAGATGCCTGCACAGCCAAGCCGGCGGATCCCGCTCAGAGAGTCCACGCTCACCCAGGGGAAGTGTCTGGCCATGGACCAGTCACAGTGAGCCAGCAGAAGGAGAATGAAGCTGAGTCTTTGCCCAGGAAAAAGGTAAGTTTTTGAAACATAACAAAAGAGTTTGGCAAGATCAGTCTAAGTCTTATATAAATTATGTGTGTGTGCTTGCTAAGTTGATTCAGTTGTGTCTGACTCTTTGCGACTCTATGGACTGTAGCCCACCAGGCTCCTCTGTCCATGGGATTTCACAGGCCAGAATACTGGAGTGGGTTGCCATTGCCTCCTCCAGGGAATATTCTTGATCCAGGGATTGGACTCCACATCTCCTGCTGCTCCTGCATTGGCAGGCAAATTCTTTACTGCTGAACTACGGGGCAGCCCTGATACAAATGATCATAGCATATACAATCAGGGCATTTCACTCCACTTAAATCATGTATAGGGGAAAAGCGTGAAACAGTCCTCAATTATTACTAAGGTAAAATGAATGATGCTGAAGCTGAAACTCCAGTACTTTGGCCACCTCATGAGAAGAGTTGACTCATTGGAAATATGGGATTTCACAGGCCAGAATACTGGAGTGGGTTGCCATTGCCTCCTCCAGGGAATATTCTTGATCCAGGGATTGGACTCCACATCTCCTGCTGCTCCTGCATTGGCAGGCAAATTCTTTACTGCTGAACTACGGGGCAGCCCTGATACAAATGATCATAGCATATACAATCAGGGCATTTCACTCCACTTAAATCATGTATAGGGGAAAAGCGTGAAACAGTCCTCAATTATTACTAAGGTAAAATGAATGATGCTGAAGCTGAAACTCCAGTACTTTGGCCACCTCATGAGAAGAGTTGACTCATTGGAAAATACTCTGATGCTGGGAGGGATTGGGGGCAGGAGGAGAAGGGGACGACTGAGGATGAGATGGCTGGATGGCATCACCGACTCAATGGAGGTGAGTCTGAGTGAACTCCGGGAGATGGTGATGAACAGGGAGGCCTGGCGTGCTGTGATTCATGGGGTCGCAAAGAGTCGGACACGACTGAACAACTGAACTGAACTGAACTAGTTGTGAGATCATAACAGATGCCTACGGGCATGTCTTAAGCAAAAGTCTCTTGGTTTGAAGGTTTGAAACACTCCCTCTGGACTGTCCAGCCAAGCTCAGCCATCATGTCTAGAAAGGCCTCCCGAAGGACACTCTCCACTACTCTTACGAGACTATTTCCCTACAGTGAGAACGAAGATAAGAGACTCAATAGGAGATCTAGTTTAAGTGATTATTGGGACTTAAATGACTTGGTCTAGTAAGAATGCAACGTGCTTGTCCCAACCAGTCCCTAGAAATCTGCAAAGTTAAAAGTGGGACATACTATGGCCTTTGGATTTCCCCAATGGCTCAGCGGGTAAAGACTCCTGTGATGCAGGGGACACAGGAGACTCAGGTCAAGAATATCCCCTTGTGGAGAAAATGGCCACCCACTCCAGTGTTCTTGCCTGGAGAATTCTGTAAACAGAGGAGAGCCCCGCCCACGGGGCTGCAAAGAGCTGGACCTGAGTGAGCAACTGAGAGAGCAACTGCGGCCATGACTGTGAGCCAAAAGTCAGCATTTATTTCACGCTATCATGTGAAAGTTCCCGTTCCCAAATCCAGGTACATTGATTCTCCGTTTGCTCACAGCTCACACACAGGCTACACCCTGTATTTTATTTTTACAAGAGGTAGGTAAACTGACACCAAGCTTTGTAAAAGGAGGACCACAACAGCAGCAGCAATGAGTGCAGTGGCCAAACGCAAACTCCCTCGTACTGTGTCATAACACTGACATTCAGGCCGGTAATCCTCCCTTCTGACAACGCCTTTATTTTCCGGTGAAGATTGATCTACGTAATTTTTGCACCTGAACTATTGTGAAATTCCTAATTCTATTTTTCTGCCTATCTTTCCCTGCCCCTCACTCTTCTCCATCAGTTGCCTCCTTGCACAGACTGGCTGCCCAGAAGGAGGCGGGAACACTGCTGGGACGTGGGAAGCTGAAGGAGCCGCACTGTGGACACACGGAGAGCAGGAGGGGACGGGGTGACTGCGTCGGATCCTGGGGGGCACAGACAGAGGAGAGGGGACTCCTTCTGCTTGGTTCTGGGGAACCCCTTGAAGGTTTCAAGAGTCTATGTGAGAGAGAGAGAGAGTGAAGTTGCTGAGTCATGTCCAACTCTTTGCAACCCCATGGACTGTAGCCTATCAGACTCCTCCTTCAGTGGGATTCTCCAGGCAAGAGTACTGAAGTGAGTTGCCATTTCCTTCTCCAGGGGATCTTCCCAACCCAGGGATTGAACCCAGGTCTCCCGCATTGCAGGCAGACACTTTACCATCTGAGCCACCAGGGAATCCCCAAGAGTCTGTACTGTTTGATTATCAGAATTAATATCTCACCAGTTGGAGAGGGCAGAGAAAGCCGGAAACGTGAGTGAGAGATGCAGAGAAAGACTCTGAAAAAAACGGGTGCTTGCTGGTGTGACCTCTGCATGAGACGGCTGGGGCAGTGTTCATAGCTAGAGGTTAGGTATTGAAGGACTTTGAGGGTTATGCGTTCAATGTGCAATCAATTGAAATTTATTTTGAGGAGAATAGTTTCATATTTTCAAGGAAGGGAATTGTATGAACTGATCTATGTTTTCTAGAGGCAACTCCAATAATAACGATGGGAACCAGTCACAGGAGACGTGCCTAGAAGCTTTGTTATTTTCTTTTGCATATTTTATTCTGTCCAGTTAGGCTGGTTTTTGTCTCTAGTGTGAGGTAGTAGGCAAGATTCATGTTTTTTTTTTTTCCTATATAGATGTTGGATTCACCAGTACTACCCATGGAAATGATCACGCTTTTCACACTGAGCTTTAGTGCCCCCTTCACTGCATATCAGTGGTAGATTACCTACGCTAAGATCCCAGTGAAAGTCTCCTCTGTATCCACTCATTGGCTCTAGAACACCTGTTCCTTCTGGTTTGAACTCAGCCCCATGACTTGCTTTGACCAATTAGACATGAGTAAAGAACATCAAAGAGCATGTGAATTTTCATGTGCCCTCCGACATGATCATGCTCGCTCTCTTTCGAATCCTCTGAACTTACCATGATGGCATGCATGTTGGGATGGAGGATATGAGGGACCTGTGGCTGAGAGCCCAGGCATGTTAGTCCTTATAGACCAACAAGAGCCAGCTGATCCCAGACGAGCAAGGCAGCCCAGACTCCATCAGCAAAGGCACTGACAGGGGCTGCAGTAAACCAGGGTGTCCAGATGGGATTGGTAAAACTATCCAGATGACCACTGACACAGGGCATAATATATGGGCATGCTTTAAGGCACTGCCTGTCAGGGTGGTTTGTAAAACAGCTTTATCATGATAATAAGGAGCTAATGTAGACACTGCTACTTCAAAGTAGGGTGGTGCTGTAACAAAAATATAAAATAACCCTCGTTGCACTGGGGCTTGGTTGTGAGTCAAGACTGGAAAAATGGATGGAGACTTTTCAGGAGGCTGAAATTATGGTGGCCCATATTATTGGTGGTGGTACAATTTGTAAAACCATGGTGGGTGGTATCTTAGAAACAGCAAATGTACTAAATAAACCTTTGGATTTGAACAATTATATTTTGAGGCAGAATGCTGAATGTTCAACTGGCTATTATTAGCTGAGTAAAGAGCTAAAATAAGAACACAACATTTTTACAGGTAGAATTTAGAGAAAATATGAAAGAACCAAAATTTTCAGTCTTGGCATATAAAACCATTTCTCATCTCCAGTATTTCCATCTGGTGAAACAGTCTCTGGGTAAATTCTCAGCATCATACATCTTCTTAGGTACATACAAGTTTTACCTATCATAGAACATTAATCAAATTGGGAAATATAACAAGGATACCCACTAATCCACACTTCACTTTCAAATTTTAGTAATTTTTCCATTAATACTTGTTGCACTTACTTTATATTTATACTCCAGGATCCAATTCAGACTCCCATATCACATTTATTTGCCATGTCTATTTAGTCTCCTTTAATTCAGAAAAGGTACTCAGTACTCTGTCTTCTATGATTTGACTTCAAGAATACAGCTGTGTTATTGTGTGCAATATCTCTCCATGTGGATTTGTTGCATGCTTGCTCATAATTGATTTCAAGTTATGCTTTTATGCATAAATATTAAAAAATGATGTTTTCTTCACAGGGCATTATATCTGTAGGCAGAGGATATCAGTTTGTCTCATTATTAGGCATATTAACTCAGATTACTTGGTTAAGATTGTGTTTGGTAAACACCTTGTAAAGTTAATGCTCCATTTGTAATTAACAAGTAATTTTGCATCTATAAACACATCTATTGTTTACCAAATGTTCAGTGCTCAGTTTTTGTACCTAAAGAACTCAGCTTGAATCAGTTATTGCCATAATGAGATTCTTCTTTCTTCACCAGGGATAATACCACTCATGGTTGGTGGTTATACATAAATGAATGGTAGGTTGTTTAAAAAAAAAATCATGAGAACAAATCATAAAATAGTAGACACTCTGAGCATGTCCCAGAGGCATCCTCTAAGGTGATGCAGTCAGGAGTGGTGCCTGCCTCACATCGTGGGATTTCTGTAGCAGGAATCCACACTGCTGTGCTCAGCCCAGCCTCTGCAGACAGCTCTGTGGTGCTTGGTGTGGATGCCAGGGCCGGACCTGGTGGACAGGTTTCTACCCTTTCCCTCATCAGCCTGGAATCCACAAGGCACCTGCTTTTCACATGTTCTGGTTTCTGGATAGAAGTCACATTCGAGTTTGTCCAAACAAACTGATTGGTGGAGCTAAGATCACAAGCCTGCAGCATAGCTGCAAGGGAGTCTGGCATCCAAGGTCTAGTTTCTTCATTGTAAGGCCACAAATGAGGGATTCTCTCACCTCTCTACGGGAACATTTGAAAGATGTTTAAAAATGATTAATTTTAATGACGTCATTTTTCCTTTCTTTCTTATTTTTCTAATATCACTTTCTACCAGAATAAAGCACTTTCTTCATTCTTTTTTCTCTCTTTTATGTTATCCATGCTTTTATAATTGTGGCTCACTCTAAACTGTGTAACAATGTTTGAAACTGTTTAGGCTCTCTGATTTTCAACAGTAGGATAAAGAGCATGCTGTGCTTTAGCAAGCCTCCTCATTCTGTTCCTGTTATCCAGAATTTCAATGTGAGCTCTTTAACCACAAAAATTAAATTTAGACTCATACTTAGTTATGGTATCACATGTATGTTACCAAGGTCTTAGATGAGCAAGGTTTCTGTATTCCCACTCCATGCCTCTGCCTACACTTTTCTTCTTTTTATTATGTTTAATCTCTTCTTCAATTGTAGGATGTTTGTTAACTGGCTTAGAAGTTAAAATTGAAAATGTCTTTATTATATTGTATGTGCTTCCCTGGAGGCTCAGGGGTAAGGAATCCACCTGCAATGCAGAAGATGCAGCAGGAGCCACAGGTTGGATCCCTGGGTCAGGAAGATCTCCTGGCCGGGAGAATCTCACTGGCAACCTACTCCAGTATTCTTGCCTGGGAAATTTCAGACAGTGGAGCCTGGAAGGGTACAGTCCATGGGGGTTGCAGAATTGTCAGATGTGACAGAATGACTAAACACCATTACTATATCATAAATTTGAAAGGCCATGGATCAGCATATAATTCAATGCTGACCTTTCCCCCTAAACACTTTCAGGTTATTATTCCAATTCTTTCTTTATCAATTTAACCAGTGAGAAGTCTGCTATTAGTCTAATAGATATTTCTTTTTATTTAAAAAAATTCTGAAAACTTTTTTTTCCTTTGCTTTGCTGTTATAAATTTTCCTGCCTTATGATCCTATGTGAAATTTTTCTCCCAACTCACTTTGATATCAGATTCAGTTTCTTATAGAAGATACAAGGCTTTTATTAAAGGAGAAAATGTTTCAGGTGTCAGCCCTTAGACTGTTGTTGCTACTGAGAGTTTGTTGGAGTCTTTCAGTATATCTCTTTAAGTGTCTCTTAGTTTTCCTTGACTTTTCTCTTAATCCCTTCTTAATAAACTCCTCAGTGTTATCTTACTATCCAGTAACCCTCTGGGAAGCTCAACTTTATCTTGTTTTTCACTCTTATTTTCACTTTGACTATCTTCACTTTTGTTATAGTATCTATGCCAATGGTTAAGAAAGAGTCATCCACTCACTGATTCAGATACTCTTGTATTTCATGTATCGAGGCATGCTTTCAGTGTGACTTCACTGAATATCTGTTGGCATTGTAGTCTGTGTTAGGAAAGGCTATTTCATATTTTTGTTAGGTTAGGAAATGGACCAATTTTTCTTTACTTAAATATTTTTATTATCTTAGTTCAAGATAAGAGAAACTTGGTCAATTAATAACTTAAGTCTCAAGCTATCACTCTTAGCAAGCACTGAATTAAATCTTAGGAACTGGCTCTTAGTAGAATTAAAGACTTTCTTTCTAATTTTAACTCCCTGATTGTGGGCATGTGATGCTTTTCTCCTGTGGGTCACACGGTCAAACCTGTCCCATGAATTATCCCACAATGGATAAATTCAGGCTACATTTAATTGTTCTTTTCTTTTTCAATTCATACACTAGAAATAATAGTTCTTTTTTGATGGATAGCTGGGGTTAAGTCATCCTAAAAGTCTATTTTTCTTCCTTTTCTTCCTTCTTCCTTTCCCTGTTCTTCCCTTTCCTCCTTTTTCCCCACCTTTGCCACATGTTTGCGATCTATCCTGTGCTGGATGCTGGCAATCTTCACAACAAAATACCTGGCCCTTGACTTCCAGGTCTTCAGATTCTCTTGAGGAGCAGATTTAGCTAAGATTCGAACCATGGCATGGACGTGAATTTGAGCAAGCTCCAGGAGATAGTGAAACACAGAGGAGGCTGGTGTACTGCAGTCATGGGTGTTATGAAGAGTCTGACATGACTTAGTTACTGAAACACAGCAACAAAACATAACTAACATGGCAGAGCTCCTTGCTTTATCAGGACTGGGGTGGTAATGGAAGTCGTCAGCTGTATGACCTCTTGGTAAATCAAAGAAACCGTGCAGAGCAGCTGAAGTTTGAATTGAAATGTTAAGGTGTATGTTGTTATTGTTCAGTTGTGCAGTCGGGTCTAACTCTTTGCCACCCCATGGACTGCGGCACGCCAGGCCTCCCTATCCTTCACCATCTCCTGGGGCTTGCTCAAACTCATGTCTGTTGAGTCGGTGATGCCATCCAACCATCTCATCCTCTGTCGTCCCCTTCTCCTCCTGCCTTCAATCTTTCCCAGCATCAAGGTCTTTTCTAATGAGTTATTTCTTTGCATCAGGTGGGCAAAGTATTGAAGCTTGAGCTTCAGCATCAGTCCTTCCAATGAATATTCAGGAGTGAATCCTTTAGGAAGGACTGGTCTGATCTCCTTTCAGTCCAAGGGACTTCAGAGTATTCTCCAGCAACACAATTCAAAAGCATCAATTATTCAATGTTCAACCTTCTTTATAGTCCAATTCTCACATCTATACATGACTACTGGAAAAGCCATAGCTTTGATTATATGGACTTTTGTTGGCAAAGTAATGTATCTGCTTAAGATGCTTTCTAGGTTTGTCATAGAACCTAGAAGATACAGGCTTCTATTAATTTCATGGCTGCAGTCACCATCTGCAGTGATTTGGAGCCCAAGAAAATAAAGTCTCTCACTGTTTCCATTGTTTCCCCATCTATTTGCCATGAAATGATGGGACCGGATGCCATGATTTTCATTTTTTGAATGTTGAGCTTTAAGCCAACTTTTTCACTCTCCTCTTTCACCTTCATGAAGAGGCTCTATAGTTTCTCTTCACTTACTGCCATAAGGGTGGTGTCATCTGCACATCTGAGGTTATTGATATTTCTCCCAGAAATCTTGATTCCATCTTGTGCTTCACCCAGTCTGGCATTTCACACAATATACTCTCCATATAAGTTAAATAAGAGGGTGACAATATACAGCCTTGACATTCTCCTTTTCCAATTTGGAACCAGTCTGTTGTTCCATGTCCAGTTCTAACTGTTGCTTCCTGATCTGCATACAGGTTTCTCAGGAGGCAGGTCAGGTGGACTGGTATTCCCATCTCTTGCAGAATTTTCCACAGTTGGTTGTGATCCACACAGTCAAAGGCTTTGGTGTAGACAATGAAGCAGAAGTAGATGTTTTTCTGGGACTCTCTTGCTTTTAAGATGATCCAACAAATGTTGGCAATTTGATCTCTGGTTCTTCTGCCTTTTCTAAATCCAGCTCGAATATCTGGAAGTTCTCGGTTCATATACTGTTGAAGCCTGGACTTGAAGAATTTTGAGCGTTACTTTGCTAGCATATGAGATGAGTTCAAGTGTGTGGTTATTTGAACATTCTTTGGCATTGCCTTTCTTAGGGATTGGAATGAAAACTGATCTTTTCCAGTCCTGTGGCCACTGCTGAGTTTTCCAAATTTGCTGGCATGTTGAGTGCAGCACTTTCACTGCATCGTCTTTTAGGATTTGAGATAGCTAAACTGGAATTCCATCACCTCCACTAGCTTTGTAGTGATACTTCCTAAGGCCCACGTGACTTTGCATTTCAGGGCTTCTGGCTCTAGGTGAGTGATTGCACCATCGTGGTTATCTGGGTCATGAAGATCTTTTTTTGTACAGTTCTATGTATTCTTGTCACCTCTTCTTAATATCTTCTGCTTCTGTTAGGTCCATACAGTTTTTGTCCTTTATTGTATCTATTTTTGCATGAAATATCCCCTTGGTATCTCTAACTTTCCCGAAGAAATGTCTAGTCTTTTCCATTCTATTGTTTTCCTCTATTTCTTTGCATTCATTCACTTAAGAAGGCTTCCTTATCTCTCCTTGCTATCTTTTGGAACTCTGCATTCAGATGGGTATATCTTTCCTTTTCTCCTTTTCCTTTTGCTTCTCTTTTTCCCAGCTGTTTGTAACACCTCCTCAGGCAGACATTTTGCCTTTTTTTTCCCCTTGGGGATAGTTTTGATCACCATCTCATGTACACTAAGAACCTCCGTCCATAGTTCTTCAGGCACTCTTATCAGATCTAACCCTTTGAATGTATTTTTCACCTCCATCGTATAATAGTAAGGGGTATGATTTAGGTCATATCTTAATGGCCTAGTGATTTTCCCTCCTTTCTTCAATTTAAGTCTGAATTTTTCAATAAGGAGTTCATGATCTGCACCACAGTCAGCTCATGGTCTTGCTTTTGCTGACTGTATAGAGCTTTTCCATCTTTGACTGCAAAGAATACAGTCAATTTGATTTCAGTTTTGACCATCTGGTGATATCCATGTATAGCATTGTCTCTTGTGTTGTTGGAAGAGAGCATTTCCTCTGACCAGTGCGTGGATGGGTATGTATAGTACAGATAGTGTGTGGGGCTGAGTCCTAGCATTAGTAATTGTTAAGAGAGAAAAAGAAGCTTGGTTCAAACCCAGTTCTTCCTCTGATTGGCAAATGCTGAACACATCACTTAACCATTAGAGCTTCAGTTCCCTCACTTGCACATGGGTTGCTAACAGCTGACCCAATAGAGTTCTGTGAGGCATAAACCAGGGGATACTCAGACCCTGGCACAGTGCCTGGTAGGGGAGCCTTCTGAAGGTGGGGCAGCTGTGACCTCGGTGTGTTGGGGAATGGCCAGGTCCTGAAGTGAAGTATTAGTAGCTCAGTCATGTCTGACTGTTTGCAGCCCCATGGTCTAGCCATGGTATTGTTCAGGCAAGAAGACTGGAGTAGGTAGCCATTCCCTTCCCCAGGGAATCTTCCCAGCCCAGGGATCAAACCCAGGTCTCCTGCACTGCAGGCAGATTCTTTGCCATCTGAGTAACCAGGTAAGCCTTTCTTTTTTTTTTTTTTTTAACTCATCAAACCACGAACACAGACCCGACTGTCTGCCTTGCTGAGGTCATGGGGTTCACTGGAATACGGGCATGCCCCCACTTCCAAGCATTACATGCTGTGCTTCCCCATCTATTTGCCATGAAATGATGGGACCGGATGCCATGATTTTCATTTTTTGAATGTTGAGCTTTAAGCCAACTTTTTCACTCTCCTCTTTCACCTTCATGAAGAGGCTCTATAGTTTCTCTTCACTTACTGCCATAAGGGTGGTGTCATCTGCACATCTGAGGTTATTGATATTTCTCCCAGAAATCTTGATTCCATCTTGTGCTTCACCCAGTCTGGCATTTCACACAATATACTCTCCATATAAGTTAAATAAGAGGGTGACAATATACAGCCTTGACATTCTCCTTTTCCAATTTGGAACCAGTCTGTTGTTCCATGTCCAGTTCTAACTGTTGCTTCCTGATCTGCATACAGGTTTCTCAGGAGGCAGGTCAGGTGGACTGGTATTCCCATCTCTTGCAGAATTTTCCACAGTTGGTTGTGATCCACACAGTCAAAGGCTTTGGTGTAGACAATGAAGCAGAAGTAGATGTTTTTCTGGGACTCTCTTGCTTTTAAGATGATCCAACAAATGTTGGCAATTTGATCTCTGGTTCTTCTGCCTTTTCTAAATCCAGCTCGAATATCTGGAAGTTCTCGGTTCATATACTGTTGAAGCCTGGACTTGAAGAATTTTGAGCGTTACTTTGCTAGCATATGAGATGAGTTCAAGTGTGTGGTTATTTGAACATTCTTTGGCATTGCCTTTCTTAGGGATTGGAATGAAAACTGATCTTTTCCAGTCCTGTGGCCACTGCTGAGTTTTCCAAATTTGCTGGCATGTTGAGTGCAGCACTTTCACTGCATCGTCTTTTAGGATTTGAGATAGCTAAACTGGAATTCCATCACCTCCACTAGCTTTGTAGTGATACTTCCTAAGGCCCACGTGACTTTGCATTTCAGGGCTTCTGGCTCTAGGTGAGTGATTGCACCATCGTGGTTATCTGGGTCATGAAGATCTTTTTTTGTACAGTTCTATGTATTCTTGTCACCTCTTCTTAATATCTTCTGCTTCTGTTAGGTCCATACAGTTTTTGTCCTTTATTGTATCTATTTTTGCATGAAATATCCCCTTGGTATCTCTAACTTTCCCGAAGAAATGTCTAGTCTTTTCCATTCTATTGTTTTCCTCTATTTCTTTGCATTCATTCACTTAAGAAGGCTTCCTTATCTCTCCTTGCTATCTTTTGGAACTCTGCATTCAGATGGGTATATCTTTCCTTTTCTCCTTTTCCTTTTGCTTCTCTTTTTCCCAGCTGTTTGTAACACCTCCTCAGGCAGACATTTTGCCTTTTTTTTCCCCTTGGGGATAGTTTTGATCACCATCTCATGTACACTAAGAACCTCCGTCCATAGTTCTTCAGGCACTCTTATCAGATCTAACCCTTTGAATGTATTTTTCACCTCCATCGTATAATAGTAAGGGGTATGATTTAGGTCATATCTTAATGGCCTAGTGATTTTCCCTCCTTTCTTCAATTTAAGTCTGAATTTTTCAATAAGGAGTTCATGATCTGCACCACAGTCAGCTCATGGTCTTGCTTTTGCTGACTGTATAGAGCTTTTCCATCTTTGACTGCAAAGAATACAGTCAATTTGATTTCAGTTTTGACCATCTGGTGATATCCATGTATAGCATTGTCTCTTGTGTTGTTGGAAGAGAGCATTTCCTCTGACCAGTGCGTGGATGGGTATGTATAGTACAGATAGTGTGTGGGGCTGAGTCCTAGCATTAGTAATTGTTAAGAGAGAAAAAGAAGCTTGGTTCAAACCCAGTTCTTCCTCTGATTGGCAAATGCTGAACACATCACTTAACCATTAGAGCTTCAGTTCCCTCACTTGCACATGGGTTGCTAACAGCTGACCCAATAGAGTTCTGTGAGGCATAAACCAGGGGATACTCAGACCCTGGCACAGTGCCTGGTAGGGGAGCCTTCTGAAGGTGGGGCAGCTGTGACCTCGGTGTGTTGGGGAATGGCCAGGTCCTGAAGTGAAGTATTAGTAGCTCAGTCATGTCTGACTGTTTGCAGCCCCATGGTCTAGCCATGGTATTGTTCAGGCAAGAAGACTGGAGTAGGTAGCCATTCCCTTCCCCAGGGAATCTTCCCAGCCCAGGGATCAAACCCAGGTCTCCTGCACTGCAGGCAGATTCTTTGCCATCTGAGTAACCAGGTAAGCCTTTCTTTTTTTTTTTTTTTTAACTCATCAAACCACGAACACAGACCCGACTGTCTGCCTTGCTGAGGTCATGGGGTTCACTGGAATACGGGCATGCCCCCACTTCCAAGCATTACATGCTGTGCTATGGTCGTTGGCTGCCTCTTCCCCAGGAAGCTGTAGACGCGCTTGCCAGCAGTCATCATCAGCTCCTAGGAAGCAGCTGCTTCTGCTCAGCTCCCTACTGGGACCAATGAAGCAATGGACCGAGGGTGCAGGATCAGTAGTCAGATGCTACCACCTGCAGGGAGGTGTGTGTGCCCTGGGGGCCAGGCCACGAGGTGTCCAAGGCTCCCGCTCCATGTCAGGAGGGAGGGCAGAGAGCCTGAGCCGGCCATCCAGTGGGCAGCTCTGCTCTGTCTTGTCAAGGACTTTGCACAGACCTGGATCACAGTACCTGCTGAGTCTGACCCTGTGCCAGGGGCTTAATAGGTGCTTTGAGATGTCCAGATGTGTCCCCCACCTGCCACAGCTATCCTGATGGCAAGGAATGACTTTCAGATCACTGTGATCATCAATGGACGAACCAATCATCAATCAAATAGAACTTGGCTTTGGCACTGCATTCCAAAAGAAAATAGTATGGATTCTGTTGAATAGCTTAGAATAAGCCTGAAACAAGTACTTTGATACAATCTGTGAGTGCTCACTCAGTCACGTCTGACTCTTTGTGACCCCGTGGACCGCAGCCCACCAGGCTCCTCTATCCATGGGATTTCCCAGGCAAGAATCCTGGAGTGGGTTCCCATTTCCTTCTCCAGGGGATCTTCCCAACCCAGGGATCAAACCTGTTTTGGCAGGTGAATAGTTCACCACTGAGTCACCGGGGAAGCCCCCAATCTGAAGCCACTTTATTACAATTCCACCCTTGAACTTGGAGAAAACCGACGTCATTTTACTGGCTTTCTGGTTCAGTGTGGTGTCAGATGTGACAGTGTTTGTACAGGTTTCCTTTATTCTTCATTCTGAGGGTAGATCAAGATGCCAGAGAAATTTGGCATCTAGATCTGGAAAGAAAAGCCCTGGGAGTCTTAGTAGGTGACACAAACCACTTGTGTTAAATCCTTTAGGGACTGTTCCTATTTGGGCAGGAGGTACCCTCAGGAATCTCCCTCCCCCAAGCCCCAACCACACCCTTCACCACTGGCCTGAGTGGAAACTGTGAAGTTTTAGGATGGATCTGTCAGCCAATTTCCTTCCTTCAGAAAGTATTAATTTGGGGATATATTAATATTTCTCAAAAGGCAAATACTTCACTTTTCTCTTAAATTGTTTTTCAGTTTCTCAGTCATATCCGACTCTTTGTGACCCCATGGATTGCAGCAGGCCCTGTCCTTCACTATCTCCCTGAGTTTGTTCAAATTCATGTCCCTTGAGTCAGTGATACTATCTAGCCATCTCATCCTCTGTCACCCCCTTTTCCTCCTGCTGTTGATCTTTTCCAGCCTTGGGGTCTCTTCCAATTATTCAGCTCTTCGCATCTTGTGGCCAAAGTATTGGAGCTTCAGCTTCAGCAACAATCCTTCCAATGAATGCTCAGGGTTGATTTCCTTTAGAACTGACTAGCTCAATCTCTTTGCAGTCCAAGGGAGTCTCAGGAGTCTTCTCCGGCATCACAATTTGAAAGCATAATTTCTTCGGTACTCAGCCTTCTTTATAGTTCAACTCTCACATTGCTAATAATTATTGAATATTTTCCTTATTGGACCACTTTTGACCCCAGGAATGGTGAAACTGGAAACTAGCTCACCAGTCTATGGTTGTTGTTCAGAAGGGATATTGTGAATGGACTTGAAATCAGGTTCGTCATTAAACTTTGGGCGAATAAACAAAATATTAATAGCAAAAATATATTTCTAGGCCAAGATTGCTTTTTCCCCCTATGCTGTATGATCTTAAAAATCCACATCTGTTACAAGCACTGTTAGGTGTTGAAAAAAATAGAGAATCTGGTCATCTGCACAGAGTAAAGCCCTTTGTGAAATTAATATTAGCAAGAAGAAAAGAAAAAGAGCTATCTCTCAGTGACTGCCCTGATCCATGTCATAAGGGCTAAAAAATGAGTATCAGTGCTGAGTTATGCAGTCAGGGTCATCCCACAGTCAGGCAGGAGTCACTGTATGGGGAAATTTCTGTTTCACCTTCCAAAAAGAGGAAAGGGCAGTCAGGGAGAACTAGACTGGAAGGCTGCTGGCAGCCCAAGGCAGGCAGTGGACCACGAGTGTGTCCTCTTCCCAGAGGACCTAGGAGCCGAGCCCTGTAATAGGGAGGTGCCAGGCGCAGTCTGGTGTGTCTTGCCCAACACATTCTCTGGGCCACGTGCTTGCTTGGTGTCTTCTCACCTGGGACTTTATCATCACAGAAGAAGCCACACACTTATCCTGCCCACAAACAGAAATTATTAAATTTATTAATACTAACCTCAGGTGCTTGCATGCTCATTTGTGTCCAACTCTTTGCAGCCCCTTGAACTGTAGCCTGCCAGTCTCCTCTATCCGTGGGATTTCCCAGGCAAGAATACTGGAGTGGGTTGCCATTTCCTACTCCAGGGAATCCTCCCGACCCGGGGATCACACCTGCATCTCCTGAAGTTGCTGCAGTGGCAGGCGGATTCTTTACCACTTGAGCCACCTAGGTATAATCTGTGAAAAGTGAAAGTGAAAGTCACTCAGTCATGTCTGAGTCTTTGCAACCCCGTGGACGATACAGTCCATGGAGCTCTCCAGGCCTGAATACTGGAGTGGGTAGCCTGTCCCTTCTCCAGGGATTTTTCCTGACCCAGGGATTGAACCCAGGTCTCCCAAATTACAAGGGGATTCTTTACCAGCTGAGCCACAAGAGAAGCCCAGGAATCCTGGAGTGGGGAGCCTATCCCTTCTCCAGAGGATCTTCCTGACCCAGTAGGATATATATTAAGTTAACCTTAAAAATGCCTTCCAATACACAGTAGGTACAAATACCGTTTGATTCCACTTTATAAGAGAAGCCTAGGATATTCAGTTTCACAGAGTCAGAAAGTACATTGGTAGATGCCAGAGGCTNGTGGCTTAGTTGCTTTGGGCAACCAGAGGCGGTCAAGGAGATATTGTTATAATGGAGCTCTGGCCTCCTGCCTTTAACTGGAGGAGACTGCACACAGGTCTCTGTTGAGAGCACAGCGGTATCCATGCGGCAGACAAGTCAAGATGCACATCTAAAACAAGGCTTTCAGTTGAGTGTGTGGGCTCCGTGGTAATCTCAGCAAACTCTAACGCAGGCCACTGAGCAGTTATTGCATGTCAGCAAAGTCTCCCTCTCTGCCCTGATTCAGTGCAAAGCTCTCTCATTAGGTGGATGCGTAATAAAGGGCAAGGGACTTGGATGCATCCTATGTGGCATAAAATAGAGAAGAAAGAAAGTGAAAGTGAAAGTCACTCAGTCGTGTCTGACTCTTTGCAACCCCACAGACTATACAGCCCATGAATTCTCCAGGCCAGAATACTGGAGTGAGCAGCCTGTCGCTTCTCCAGGGGATCTTCCGGACCCAGGGATCGAGCCTGGGCCTCCCGCATTCAGGTGGATTCTTTACCAGCTGAGCCACAGGGGGAGCCCAGAAAGAGAAGAGGGGAAATGTTGCAACTCACTGTTCCCTTTGCTCAGCCCCTGTGCATGGCATTCTATCACAGTCTCACACACCTTACCCTGCAATGTGCTACTGTGCTTCACACGGATAACTGTAGCGCGAGGCAATGCCCCTTCTTGCCAACTCTAATGGTTGGGTTGAAGAGTGCTATTCTTTTAATAGAGGGATGAGGAGAGGCTCAATGGAAGACAATCTGAAGGGTCTTACAGCAGGGGGATCCTGGCGCATATCTTTGTAGGAGACAAAAAGATGGTGAGGAGATGGACAGACAGTGGGATGTTTTAAGGTAAGTCAGGGTAAAATTTCTTAGAGATTAAGAAACAAAAGAAGATGTCTGCTAATCCTTTTGAGGGCCACCATACAGTCCAGAGATATATGATGAACTGTGCCCCGCCCCCTAAAATTCACGTTGAATTCTAACTCTAACTCAGAGCATGACTCTCTTTGAAGACAGCCTCATTAAAGAAATGATTAAGGACAATTATGCAGTTCTTGTAGGTGGTGCAGTGGTAAAAGGATCTGCCTGACAACGCAGGAGATGCCAGTCTAACCCCTGGGTCAGGAAGATCCTCCGGAGGAGGAAATGGCAACCCACTCCAGTATTCCTGCCTGGAAAATTTCCATGGACAGAGGAGGCTGGCGGGCTACAGTCCATTGAGTTGAAGAGTTGGACATGATTGAGCAGCTGAAAGCAAGTAAGGGTAAACTGAGCCCATAGGGCTGGGCTCTCATCCAGTGTGACTGGGGTCCTTGTGATCCAGCCCTGTGACCGGGGTCCCTGTGATCCAGCCCTGTGGCCGGGGTCCCTGTGGTCCAGCCCTGTGGCCGGGGTCCCTGTGGTCCAGCCCTGTGGCCGGGGTCCTTGTGGTCCAGCCCTGTGGCCGGGGTCCTTGTGATAAGAGGAGATTAGGACACCGACAGCACAGGCTGAGAGGCAGTCCCGTGAGGGCGCAGAGGTGTCTGCAAGCCCTAGAGAGGGACTCGGAGGAAGGCAGCCCTGCCAACAACTTCATCTTAGACTTTCAGCCTCCAGATGGGTGAGGAAGTCAGTGTCTCTTCATTAAGCCACCCAGTCCTGGGTACTTTATTATAGCAGACTAAAACTTCTAGGACATATTCATTTCACTAGTTCAGCAGTGGGTGCAGAGCATATACAAATTTTAAATGTTATTACGGTGGCCTCGGATCTGAACACAACACGGGATGGCAGAGTGGTAAGTGCCCGCAGGCAAAGACAGGCGCCGGCGTGCCTCTAGGCCAGCACCTCACTGCTGAGCACCTGAACTTGGGCCAGTCTGAATTAAGATTTGCTGTCATTGAAAAACACAGTGGATTTCAGCCACATGGCGAAAAAAGAGAATGTGACACAGGTCACTTAACTTTATATTTCTCCTGAACAGTTTTGTTCCAGGCAACAAGAGGCCCTGGAGAAGGTGGATGGTGGGCACAGGTATGCAGTAACAGAGGTTGACCAGATGCCTGGATGGAGCTTGGGGGTGAGGTGGTGGGACCCCAACAGCTGACCTGTTTGGAACAGGAGTGATGCAAGTGGAGGGACCAATTCGTTTTGGAGTGGGAAGGATGACTGACGGGTCACACGTGGTTTTGATGTGCTGGAGAGTTCAAGTAACTGGTTGAACGTCGCCCATTAATGTGGGTCAGAGTTGTGATTTATAAACCAGGACTGATAATGGTCATCCACCAGGGGTCACTCATCTAGCAAGGGTGCAGGGTCACGAAGTGTGATCTACTTGAGGAAACGAGAGGAATAAGATAGACTGGGAATAGTTCATGGTCTAACGATGTGAATACTGGATGTAACAATAAGTATCTTACCTTTGAGATGAACAGTGCTGAGTGTGGGTGCGCTCAGTCTCTGTCATGTCCAGCTCTTTGCATCCCCATGGACTGTAGCCCACCAGGCTCCTTTGTGCTTGTAATGCACACGAATACCAGAGTGGGTTGCCATTTCCTTCTCCAGGGGATCTTTCTGACCCAGGGATCAAACTCTATGTCTTACATCTCTTGTACTGGTAGGGCCATTCTTTACCACTGCGTCACCTAGGAAGCCTAGTGAATGTAAGTGTTACCCACATTTGGGCTAACCAACTTGGGTGAGCTGATGAGCCTGAAAGAGCTGGGAAAAAGTACCTTTAGATACAAATGACAATACCTGGGTACTGATTAGCTGGCCAAGTGCAAGAATGATTAAGGCATGACTTAGCACTTGAAGCTGGGGTGACTTGGAGAAAATGGTGATGACTGCAACATACAGGGAAATTTGAGGGATGGTTAATAGGATGGATTTTGTGTTTTCCAACAGGGGCAAATAGCATCTGTGGTGGGATAATACTGTATAGGACTGACTCACAAGATAGAACATACTACACATGTGCAGCCAGGATTCTGGAGGATGGCACATGACGCTTCTATAGAGCAAAGACGGCCTCCACTTGAAGAACTAAGCTAAGTATCTGAAATTCTCACCCACAGCACACAGGCTGGATCCCTGTCATTCTCCACACCCTCTGACTCAGTGCCTCCTCAGAGCCACCCTGGAATGCCTGTCATGCCCCAAGTCATCAGTGATTTCCTTTAAGGGGCTACTTTGCATTTGGACAGGCACTGGTGTTCGAAAGAGTGTCCCTTGCCATGCCTCCCGAATGGGAAACAGAGGTTGCTGCTCCAGTGTGTAAAGGGCAGGTGCTTTCCTGGAGCTGTCAGCTCTGCTCATTCAAAATCCTTTACCATCCTCCCAGCTCCTACAAAATGAAATCTCTATTTTTGAAGTGTATGTAACTGCATGGCTTCCATAACCTGTTTTTTTTTTCCTACCCTGGCCAACAAAGGGGTCTTCTCTTGTGGCTCAGCTGGTAAAGAATATGCCTGCAATGCGGAAGACCTGGGTTCAATCCCTGGGTTGGGAAGATCCCTGGAGAACAGAAAGGCTACCCACTCCAGTATTCTGGCCTGGAGAATTCCATGGACTGTATAGTCCATGGGGTCACAAAGAGCTGGAAACGACTGAGTGACTTTCACTTCACTTCAGGGCCAACAGAGAGAGAATCCAGCCATGCTTTTTTAAGGTTATGTTTTTGTTGTGGTAGTTTTGGGGCTTCCCTGGTGGCAGAGTGGTGTAGGATCTGCCTGCCACTGCAGGAGACACTGGTTCGATCCCGGGGTTGGGAAGATCCCTGGAGAAGGAAATAACAACCCACGTCAGTATTCTTGTCTGGAGAATCCCATGGACAGAGGAGCCTGGCAGGTGACAGTCACAAGCAATCAGACATGACTTAGTGCTGAACCAGTAACAACAAAGAGGACCAATAAAGAGAGACTGCAGTTACCCCTTTCTCAAGGTTGTATTTTACAAATACTATGTCCCAAATATACAATATACTGCTACTGCTAAGTCACTTCAGTCGTGTCCGACTCTGTGTGACCCCATAGACGGCAGCCCACCAGGCTCCCCCATCTCTGGGATTCTCCAGGCAAGAATACTGGAGTGGGTTGCCATTCCCTTCTCCAATGCATGAAAGAGAAAAGTGAAAGTGAAGTCTCTCAGTCTGTCCGACTGTTAGCGACCCCATGGACTGCAGCCCACCAGGCTACTCTGTCCATTGGATTTCCAGGCAAGAGTACTGGGGTGGGGTGCCATTGCCTTCGGCTTTTTAAAATAGACTTTTAATATTTAGGTTAGTTTAAGGCCTGGAATTTATTAATCTGACTTACTACTAGCTTCAGCATCATAGTATATTAAACAAATTACATATCTAAATAAGATAAGAATGAGGAGCCTAAATATTTTCCAACATTTTGAAATTGAAAGAGTTTTCTTTCAACTCGATGAACAGAAAATCATCCTGCTCCATAGGTACCTACAATTAAAGCTTGGAAACATTTCTGTGATGAATTCAATAGAATGAAATTGTTCTACTGAGATTGGATTAAGATTTAATAGTCTCTGAAATCATTTAACCTCATGGAAATTGAACAGTTCCTTGGCTGGTGAGGCAAGTTTACATACAAAGAACTTATGAGAAACTTTAGGAAAAAGTACTCTGCAAAACAATGACGAGTTTGAGAGCAGTAGGGTTTGTTCTTTCAACATCACTCGCTGAAAACATTGTGGGGCAGAGGCTCCCTCACGCTCCTTTCAGAGAGTGGGATCAGGTTCAGGCACTCGACAAAGGAATCCAGCGGAATGATAGCCTCTCTGCAAAGTTTTCTAAAACTTTTGAATCAATTCCCTTTATGTTCTCGGGTCACTGAGATATGCAGACACAAACCAAATGGGTTGAAAAGATTGTTTTCTTAGGGGAAAAAAGAGAGTAAATTTCAAAGAAATCAAGCAAAACACAATTATACCAAGACTATATACCCAGGTTAGCAATTCTTGGCTCTTTTCCACACCCGAAACTCAAACAGACTACCCTCCATCATTAGAGTTCTGGTGCCAAAACCATAGAAAATAAACTACTATCCCTTATTCAGGACTGAGAAAAATTTATTTAAATTTGGGCAAGATTTTTTTTTTTAATTCATGGTAATTTTTTTTTTTTTAACTTAAAAAGGTAGAGTTTTAAGTTAAATTGCAGTTAGTGGAGTGATGTAGGATTTCTGAGCTCACAGCCTGAGCTCAGTTGTGCTGTGAAGCTGAATTCTTGTCCTAAAAATCAGAAGTAATTGGTGTATAGCAGTTTGCAACAGGGCCTCCAAAACTCACCTGAGAGAGACTTCTTAGAACAGCGGTTGCAGCTGTAAGTAGGAGAGGAGCGTGCTCCACTAAGAGTTACTTTTGGCCAAAGTCTGTAAAGAAACTGTCAGTGTTATTGAGGTCCTACCTGTCTTGATCCAGCATCTACAATGAAGCATTTGACCAAGACGTGCCTGTGAGAACTAGACCTCCAGGATGTTCATGTCTGAGACACGCAGCTGGTGGTAGATAGACCACATAACGATGGACTGAATGTTCTAATCGAGGCCGTGTAGTAGCTGGAGAATAAAATCCAGAGAGAGATCTGAGTGCTGAATAAGCTGGATTTTCTGTAGAGTTGGATCCAAACCACTGTGTCCCACATGTGGCCTCCAGCTTCAGGAAACTCATCTCTCTGCTCAGGAACAAGGAGCAGACGAGCAGAGCTGGCACTGGGTCCAGGCGGCCCCCAGCCTTGTGAAGAAGCCACTCTTCAGGTATCAGGTCTGTCAGCTCTCACACTGAGGCCCTCTGATGACCAATTTCAAAGGCTTGAAATGTTTCAAAGTATGAAATGACCACCCACTCCAGTATTCCTGCCTGGGAGAGCCCATGGGCAGAAGAGCCTGGCAGTCTACAGTCCATGGGTCACAAAGAGTTGGACATGATTGAGTGACTGAGCCCAGGCACACACTAAGTGTGAATGCAGGCGTAAAGCTGGGAGCAGCAGCTCCAAAGGGTAGCATCAGAAGAGGTGTGCAGTGAGAGACTTACTAAAAAACAGCTTCTTGAAGAAAAACAAAAGAAAGGCAAAAAAGAAGCCATTTGCACTAAATCAAAGCAGAGGGCGAATGAATGGGTAAGTGCATTGCCAGGCACTTCTGAGATTTTTTTTGTCCTGAATGTCGTCTATCACAACGCAAAGGGTAAGACGCAGCTGAGCATGGACTTAGAGACGTTAGTACATGGCTGTGGACACCCTGCAAGACAGGAAACAGAAGAAAAGTCCAGGTTTTCAGATAGGGCATGAGATCTGAAGGGTAGGGTGAGTGTCCTGTGACAAGTCATCAGAACAGTCACCAGCAGGTCAGCTCAAACCTGCAATTCTCTTGCCTAGAATTCTTATCCTGCCCTGGCTGCATGAAAACGGATCCCTTATGTAAGAGGAACTGAGCCTGGAAGTGAGGATCAGTGTTACCAACTGTTGGGAGAAAACCTGCCCCTCACTTGGTTCCTTTGAGTTGGTCTGATGCGCCCCCTGGGGAAGATCCAGCCCCAGTCTCACACTCTGTGATCACCCAGCCTGTTGCATGCTTCCAAGCCCACTTAGTCCTTCCAGATTCTGCTTCACTTCCAAGCCTTGGCTCACTCCCCTGGTTGCAGTCACTTCTTGCCCACATGGCATCCTCAGGTCAGCCCAGGGGCTTATCTGAGATCCTTCCTAGAGATTCCTTCTGGTTCAAACCCAGAGGGAAAAGGATCCTGCTCTGCTCCTTCCCAGGATCTAAGGCATCACTACACACATCACCCAGGGGTTCAGACAGGGCACACAGTCACCCCTAGATGTATTATGGTACTAAGAAGGCACTGTCCATCCATTACCTCATCCTCCGTCTTATCCAGGCAGGAAAATGATTGCTACTGCTGTTAAATAGACAAGGAAACCCAGCTTCAGCGCTCTATAAAGTGAAAGTGACAGTCAATCAGTCTCCAGGCCAGAATACTGGAGTGGGTAACCATGGGATCTTTCCAACCCAGGAATTGAACTGGGGTTTCCTGCATTGCAAGAGTTCTAGAACTCAGCCTCAAACCAAACTTCTAAGTGACAGTTTTGTAAAGAAGAATTGGTGGTGGCAATTGCTCAGGGATGTTTGTTTTCTTCCCATCCGCTCCATTACGCCCTGTGTTCCCATCTGCTCCATTACACCCTGTGTCACACCGCAAGGATGCTCTGATGGCGTCCATGTAGAGAAGGCCGCTGGTGCCAGATCCAGGTGTTTACCGGCTGCATGTGTGGGTGAGAATAACTAGAGCTGTTTTAGAAGATTTTTTGGCAATTTTATCATGTGATCCTTAAGCAAAAGAAATGTGTGGCTGGAAAGACAAAGCAAAAGACAGAAGGATGTATCTACTACACACATGCAGGCACAGATGTGCAGGTGTATACACATAAACGTGTACAAATATTGGCGTGTATACACACTCCCCCCGCCACACTCCTCTGCTCATCCTTCCACCTTGATCCTTAGCTTGGCCCCATCAGGTGGACGAAGAAATGATCGGTTGTTAGATAAGTCTATGTAACCATCTGCTTATCGCTATACTGTACCGTGGAACTGAGAGCTCATCTAGACTCCGGCAGTTCCGCTGTCATGTGAGCCCTGCTCCTTCCTGCACTCACTCAGAGGAGTGGGACTCTTGTAACGTTTACAGTGCACGTGTGTCTCCAAATTCTAAATCCAGGATAGAAGGAAACCTTGAGCACAGGACCAGTGCATTGTATTCAGGAAAGGGTAGTGAAGCAGTTAAAAGATGTCAGTGACACTCTTATGAAGGACTCAAGCTGCTCATATTTTACATTGGTAAGTAACCAGCTGCAAGTGAACCTCAGAGGATACACGGATGCAGTGAAATGAAATGTGGCCATCTGAGCACAAATGTATTTTTAGCAGGTTCTAAACTAAACACCAATCATATTTCAAATTCCTAGTTAATCTTCACCAAATATTTAAACTATTTAAAACTGAATGCACATCTTGGGCTGTGCTAAGTCACTTCAGTCATGTCCGACTTTTTATGATCCTTTGGGCTGTAGCCTGCCAGGCTCCTCTGTCCATGGGATCTCCCAGGCAAGAATACTGGAGTGGGCTGCCATGTCTTTCTCTAGGGGATCTTCCCGACCCAGGGGTTGAACCTGTGTTGCTTACATCTCCTGCACTGGCAGGTGGGTTCTTCACCACTAGCACCAGCTGGGAAGTTAAGAATATATGTCTTCAGTTCAGTTCAGTTCAGTTGCTCAGTCGTGTCCGACTCTTTGCGACCCCATGAACCACAGTACACCAGGCCTCCCTGTCCATCACCAACTCCCGGAGTTTACCCAAACCTATGTCCATTGAGTTGCCGATGCCATCCAACCATCTCCTCCTCTGTCATCCCCTTCTCCTCCTGTCTTCAATCTTTCCCAGCATCAGGGTCTTTTCAAATGAGTCAGCTCTTTGTATCAGGTGGCCAAAGTATTGGAGTTTCAGCTTCAGCATCAGTCCTTCCAATGAACACCCAGGACTAATATCCTTTAGGATGGACTGGTTGGATCTCCTTGCAGTCCAAGGGACTCTCAAGAGTCTTCTCCAACACCATAGTTCAAAAGCATCAATTCTTTGGTGCTCAGCTTTCTTTATAGTTCAACTCTCACATCCATACATTCTCTGTCATCCCCTTCTCCTCCTGTCTTCAATCTTTCCCAGCATCAGGGTCTTTTCAAATGAGTCAGCTCTTTGTATCAGGTGGCCAAAGTATTGGAGTTTCAGCTTCAGCATCAGTCCTTCCAATGAACACCCAGGACTAATATCCTTTAGGATGGACTGGTTGGATCTCCTTGCAGTCCAAGGGACTCTCAAGAGTCTTCTCCAACACCATAGTTCAAAAGCATCAATTCTTTGGTGCTCAGCTTTCTTTATAGTTCAACTCTCACATCCATACATGACCAATGGAAAAACCATAGCCTTGACTAGACAGACCTTTGTTGACCAAGTAATGTCTCTGCTTTTTAATGTATGTCTTAAAAGATTTTAAAACAAACACACACACAGATATTTTTTGCTGTATCTCTGCCTATGAAACACACATGTGTGAGTGTATATGAGGTGAGTGTGGTGATCACTTAAAAGGTAGAGAAGCTGTACAAACCCAGCTGGGCTGGTGGACTCAGAGCCATTTGCTTTAGCATAAATGCTGCTTATGGAAGTCTGCTCGGCAGGAGCCCAAGTCAGGCAAAGGGACAGTGGTTGTCTCAGAATCAGAAGGCATCCTGCTGTTTCACCGTCTTGGGTTACAAGGATCCCTGGGTGACAGACAAATTTAGAAGGCATTTGTAAACTGCAATTCATTGTAAGATGCTAATCGGTCCTTGCTGAACTTTCCCAGTGGGCATATTTCCACTGCAGTATGGGAATTGACAGTTACATTCTTTTATAGACTGGTCACTTTTCTCAAGAGTATTTGAAGTTCAGGCTCAGAACCCTGGATTATCCAGTTTTCCATCCACAAAGAGGAATTCTATAATAGCCCTTCAGACATCCATTTCCCAAGCTTCTGTTTGTCAGCTCAGCTGAGGTCTCAGTGAGACTCTCATGAAGATATTTCAGAGGTCACTCACTTGCTGGGTTTCAAGTCCCCAGAACTTTTAAGTGAGGTGAGGAGACTAATTTCATACTTTTACATTTTATTAAAAGTTTTTATATTTTTACTGAAAAATCAATCCAGTTATATGTTTATTATTGACATCAGGAAGCCCTCACTCTACACCCTTGCACATCAGTAGGTTTTACCTACGTAAGTTCTTTATCTGGGGTGGCTTTCGTTCCTCTGTACATGATGGTTCCTGGGTGCCTAGCAATTTCCTAGCATGTATTAGGCTTGAGTGCAAGTGTGTGTTCAGTCTTTTCAGTAGCGTCCAACTCTGAGCAACCCCATGGACTGTAGCCCACCCAGCTCCTCTGTCCATGGGATTTTCCAGGAAGAACACTGAAGTGGGCTGCCGCTTCCTCCTCCAGGGGATCTCCCTGACCCAGGGATCAGACCCGCATCACTAGTGTCTCCTGTATTGCAGGCGGATTCTTCACTGCTGAGCCACCAGGGAAGCCCAGATATCGGCCTTCTGCTGGTTGCGTAAATGAGCATGATATTAACTTGCTTGTGGATGTCACTGCCATTAGCCCATTTGATAGATGAGGAAATGAAATTACAATAAGTATTTTGATTCACTTGCCCAAAGCCACACAGCCTGGAAGCTGTCAAGCTGGGGTTTGAACACAGTCTGTCAGACACCCAGAGGTCTGTTCATGAGAACATTGAAAAACATCCTTGTGCTTCTCCAAGAAAGAGGGCCTGGGGGAGGTGACAGACTGACCGTTGCTTCCCTAGCACAGCTGTCCAGTGAGGAGGACAGGTGAACTGTAAAGATGTTTGTAGGTACATCTTGGCACTCAGCTTCCTTTATAGTCCGACTCTCACATCCATACATGACCACTGGAAAAACCATAGCCTTGACTAGACAGACCTTTGTTGACCAAGTAATGTCTCTGCTTTTTAATATATGTCAGGCATCTGACAGGCATCTTTGCATTGAGGCTGTGTCATCAGCTCTCCCCAAATCCTATCTCTGGTGCAAAGTACCTTGTCTGCCAACTGCTCTTCCTGCCACTGAAACAGCTTTTGTATTAACCCGTTTAAACTCGATCAGTGAGGGAAGCTGCCAGGATCAGTGCAGGTCTTAGAAAACAGATCAGAGCAACACCACTGTGTGAGGAAATAGGAATATGAAATCTGCAGGGAGAGTGAATTGTGGACATTCATGTTCTATTCCCCCCATAACAGATCACAATAAATTCAGTGGCTTAAACAACTAATTTACTGTAATACAGTTCTGTGGGCCAGACACATGGGACACTGGGCTAGCTCAAGGTGTCCGCAGGCTGACTCCTTTCTCCAGGGTCTTCATTTTTCATTGCTTCTAAAAGTCACTCAGGTTTCCCTGGTGGGTCATCTGGTAAAGAATCTGCCTGCAATGTGGGAGACCTGAGTTTGATCCTTGGGTTGGGAAGATTCCCTCGAGGAGGGATGGCAACCAACTTCCAGTATTCTTGCCTGGAGAAACCCACAGACAGGGGAGCCTGGTGGGCTACAGTCCGTGGGGTCACAGAGAGTCAGACACGACTGAGCGAGCCAAGCCCAGTACAGCACAGCACAGTCTCAGAATCTTTGGCTCGTGGACTCTTTGTCCATCAGCAAAGTTGCCAAGCAGCGTTTCTCTAACTGTTTCTCTTGTCACACCTCTTTCTCTGGTCTTACCTGAGAGAAGCCATAATTCAAGGGATTCAGTTAGGCTCAGTGGGGTATTCCAGGATCATCTCCCCATCTTCTTCACTTCAGTAACATCTGCAAAGTCCTTCTGGCGTGTGAAGTTCTGGGAATCAAGCTGTAGTCATCTCTAGGGACTACTATTCTGCCTGTACCATATGGCTCTGTCTTTGACGTGATGTCTGCCAGGAGATTGAAACAGCCCCCAAGGCTTCAGGGTGAAGAATTTTCTGGCTAGTGGTGCAGCTGATAATTGAGATTGGGAGGCTGATCAGATGTGAAAGAGGGTTTCACTCTTATTCATTTAGGATGATGACCTCTTACCTGCTCATAAAAGCCCTGGATGCGACAGGACTATTTTGGAATAAATGTTGCAAACACTAAGAAGCATAGAGCTACACATAGAAGCTATTTGCAAACTTTTAAAAATTGTATTTATTTTTAAATTGTAGGATGGTTGCCTTATGATATGGGCTGGTTACTGCCGTACATCAACATGAATCAACCACAGGTGTGCGTATGTCTCTACCTCTTGAACCTCCTTCCACCTTCCATCTGATCCCACACTTCTAGATTGTCACAGCACACTGGATTGGAGCTCCCTGCATCATACAGCAAGTTCTTCACTGGTGGCTCAGCAATTAAGAATCCGCCTGCAACGCAAGAGTTGCAAGAGACCCAGCTTTGATCCCTGGGTCAGGAAGATCCCCTGGAGGAGGTTATGGAAACCTATTCCAACATCCTGTCTGGAGAATCCTGTTAATAGAGGAGCCTGGCGGGCTACAGTCCATGGTGTCACAAGGAGTTGGGCACAACTGAAGCGACTTAGCACGCACATCCATTTTACAATTGGTAAAGTATTTCTTTCAGTGAATGGATGAAGAAGTTCTGGTACATATATACAATGGACTATTACTCGAACCATAAAAAGGAACACATTTGAGTCCATTCTAATCAGATGGATGAACCTAGAGCCTACTATACCGTGTGAAGTAAGTCAGAAAGAGAAAAGCAAATATCCTATATTAATGCATATATATAGAATCTAGAAGGATGGTAGTGATCAACCTGTTTGCTGGGTAGCAATGGAGACTTGAATGTGGTAAGCATTTGGTTTTATGGTATTTTTAGTATTTTTCCCTTTCATTCTCTCCTGTCTATGACAGCCATGATCTAATTTTTCACCTAATTCCCTATCCCGTCAGCTTTTCCCAAAACCCAAGAAGGTAAAAGAGAGCCTGCACTGTTCATACCCCTCAAAGTTCCCAGAACTCTGAGAACTTCTTACAGTCACAGTTGCCGCTAAAGTTGGCTTTCCAGGCCAGGGGCAGTGATCAGGGTCAGGACGTGCTTGTCAATTTCTGTGGCATGAATAATCTCACTCTATTTGATTTTATGTTCCCCATGTTTAAAGTCAGTTCAGAGTTTTATTTAAGCTATTGTCTCTCACGAGCTGTAGCGTGTGGCTCCAGCATACCAAGGGACCAACCCACTTTTCTCAGGAGCCTCAATCCTTTTCTTTTCTGACTTGGGGCATCCTGTAATCAGAATTGTAGTTCTTTCCACCCTAAGAAAGCACACTTTTCTTTGTGTGTGTGTTAGTTGCTCAGTCATGTCCGACTCTTTGCAACCCCATGGACTATATCCTGCCAGGCTTCTCAGTCCTCGGAATTTCCCAGGCAAGAATACTGGAGGGGTTGCCATTTCCTTCTCCAGGGGATCTTTCCCACCCAGGGATCAAACCTGGGTCTTGCATTGGCAGGTGGGTTCTTAACCATCTGAGCCACCAGGAAAACCCTTAAGAGCATGCACTGGATCACTCCAGACCAACCCTCTACCCTTCTCCATCTGCTCCATGCCCTGGGAATCTACCTGTTTCTGAACGAGTTCAGTCGAAGGGAATCAGAGGGAGGGAAGGAAGAGGGCTTGGGATATGCTTATTCCCTTTCCGTTTTCATAGCCCAGCCAATTCCTCCATTAAAACCTGCAGCAGCTGGCGGAGGCCCTTTTCCTCACCAGTCTCTTGGTTTCATTAAACATTCTCCAGTCTTGGGGATGGCAGGACCCACTGTGAAAATCTGCAGGTATGACTTTTCCCACACCCCTTCACACCTTTGTAAAAATCCCTTCATTAAATTACTTGGAAAATAATCATGTTAAATATTCCTTCTCTCTTCCATTAGGACCCACGCTGAGCTAGTGCTGCCTTCACTCCTTGCGTCCACATTTCTAATGATGGTCCCCACACCCGAAGAAGGTTGCTGGTTCCTCACCTTGAAACCAGTATCTTACTTTTACAGCTGTTTTCTCTTTACTGAAGCTGATTCCTCTGAGATCCTCACACTTTTATTACTGAAATACCCATACGTCACATTGCAATCCTGACTCTGGATATTTGGTAGTGACTTTCTGTTGGCTTTCTGTAGGCTTACGATACAACATCTAATTTAAAACAAAACTTCTCCCCTTGGAGTCCTTGGCTTGTGCTTCATTTTGGCTTAACTTACAGCCTTTTTGACTATCCCTAGGGTTTTATACATCCCTCTGTTTTCTCCAGAAGGTCACATCTATGAAAATAATTTTTACATCTCTGCCCCTAGATCCTCCTTCATGGGCAACCCCCTGTGTATGTCGAAGGCCCCACTTCGCATTACCGTGCGAAGGCCTGCATCCTTTCTTATTCCAGGACAAGCTGAACATGCCCTGCCCAATCCAGGCCCTTGTCCAGGCTTCCCCTTGACCTGTCCAAGATGCCACTGTGCTTTAGTGACCCTCTAATGCCCCAAAGAGAAGATATTCATTTCTCAAAGAGATATTCAAAACCATGGGAGGAAAATTAAGCTATCTGAAAGCCTCACTTATTTGGCATTTTGTTTAAACGAGGTTTTTTATTATTTTTTTTTTTATTTTTACTTTATTTTACTTTACAGTACTGTATTGGATTTGGCATACATTGACATGAATCCACCATGGGTGTACATGAACTCCCAAACATAAACCCCCCTCCCACCTCCCACCCCACATCATCCCTCCGGATCATCCCCATGCACCAGTCCCAAGCATCCTGCATCTTGCATCGAACATAGACTGGCGATTCATTTCTTACATGATAGTATACATATTTCAATACTTTTTTCCTTGTTTTATATATATTCTTATCATCAAGCCAAGCAAGCCATGGGTTCATTTTAACCTGTTACTTAAATGCTTTAGTTTTGCGTCCTTGGNCTTCCCCTTGACCTGTCCAAGATGCCACTGTGCTTTAGTGACCCTCTAATGCCCCAAAGAGAAGATATTCATTTCTCAAAGAGATATTCAAAACCATGGGAGGAAAATTAAGCTATCTGAAAGCCTCACTTATTTGGCATTTTGTTTAAACGAGGTTTTTTATTATTTTTTTTTTTATTTTTACTTTATTTTACTTTACAGTACTGTATTGGATTTGGCATACATTGACATGAATCCACCATGGGTGTACATGAACTCCCAAACATAAACCCCCCTCCCACCTCCCACCCCACATCATCCCTCCGGATCATCCCCATGCACCAGTCCCAAGCATCCTGCATCTTGCATCGAACATAGACTGGCGATTCATTTCTTACATGATAGTATACATATTTCAATACTTTTTTCCTTGTTTTATATATATTCTTATCATCAAGCCAAGCAAGCCATGGGTTCATTTTAACCTGTTACTTAAATGCTTTAGTTTTGCGTCCTTGGTTATACTGTAGTATCTATCCTTTTGAATTTTTTTTTTTCTGTTAAATGAGAATATACTCTCTAAAAATGCATAATATCATTGAGCTAGGAGAGATTTATGTCTCTCAGTACCTCATGCTCACAAAGGAAATAAGAAGGCAGATCAGTTCTTTCAAGTCAGGAGAACTCCCTTGAATCAGGGCGGAGGGCAGTTAAGAAAAAGGGGATGTCTGTGAATTCTCTCTTTCTATCATGAGACTAAGCTAATGCAGCTGAACGTGACTTCGCCAGCATCTGCACTAAACAGCAGTCCACTAGGGCTTTATATTAATGATATGACCCAGTGTCATAAAGTCAGACAGAATTATATTTCCATTTTGCATATTTTTATTTGATAAAATAGATCATAAAAATTGTAGATGAAACTTGAAGCAAATATCGAAGCTGCAGGGATTCCTCTAAGGATTCCTATCAGACTTTCTGTTTTGATCTGTAGCTTCCATTCATGGGGCAAAACCAGGACCCAGTCCAGTAGAGTAAATCTGCTGGGCTGCTTCTGAATGCACGTGCAGCAGAGACAGCATCGGCGGGCATAGCTCAGCAACCGGGGTGGAATCCTCTCATCTTTCCCTGTTCTACTTTCCAGCTTTCTCAACCTCCCTCTGCCCTGACTTTTCAAATGTATATTGTGAAGCGACAGAAATCTAGTCAAAACAGCCACATAATGGCAGTGCTTTAAATCACCGTCCCCAACCTTTTTGACACCAAGGATCAGTTTCATGGAAGACAGCTTTTTCCACAAACCAGGAGGAGTGGTGGAGCACTTTAGGGATGATTCAAGGGCATTACATCTATTGTACACTTTATTTCTAGTATAATTACATCAGCTTCACCTCAGATCATCAGGTGTTAGATACCAGAGTTTGAGGACCATTGCTCTAAATCATGAAATGATTCGGTGTTTTCAACATACACCAAAAAAATCACAAGGCTCAAAGAAACTTTGCATATCTGAGCATGATATTTATTTTCTATTTCTTTTAAGATTTCCTTGTATTTGCATATTTGGCTGCACCAGGTCTTAGCTGAGGAAGGAAGGATCTTCGAGATTCACTGAGAATGCAGTCTTTAGTTCTGGCATGTGAGATCTAGTTACCTGGTCAGGGGTCGAACTCAGGACCCCTGCCTTGTGAGCTTTGCGTCTTAGCCACTGGACCACCAGGGAAGTCCTGGACGTGGAGTCTGTGATGACTATTCACTGGCTGTATCCCTGCCCCCGCACTGTACTTTATAAGGAGGGAGACAGCCTCACCCCTACTATGCCACTCGGGGTAAGAGCCTCACTGACATAGTTCACGACATGCTGCCCAAGCTGACCCTGGGCTGCAGAGCCAGCTGGCAGCCTGAGAACAGAAGGGCCCGCTGTTATAGCAAGGCCTGGCTTCGCCCTGGCCCAGAACTCTACTCATCAGCAGTATCAGGGAAGGCCAGCACCAGGCGCATCAGGAATATAGATAAGCCACAGTCCTCTCTACCCACATGCAGACACATCCTGAACCAAACAGAAGGCAGAAGTCGGTAATGCTTTGCATGCTGGACAGCTTTTCTGTTTTAGGAAGTATCGTAAGGTACTTGACCCACTCCAGTGTTCTTGCCTGGAGAATCCCAGGGACGGGGGAGCCTGGTGGGCTGCTGTCTATGGGGTCGCACAGAGTCAGACATGACTGAAGCGACTTAGCAGCAGCAGCATAAGATACTTGTGTGCACAGTAAGTTGCTCAGTCATGTCTGACTCTTCGCGACCCTGGGGACTGTAGCCTGCCAGACTCCTTTGTCCATGGGATTTCCCAGGCAAGAATACTAAAGTAGGTTGCCATTTCCTTCTTCAGGGGATCTTCCCAACCCAAGGATCAAACCTGCGTCTCTAGCATTGGCAGGCAGATTTTTTACCCCCGAGCCACCTGGGAAATCCCGTAAGGTACTTGTTAGTATGAAAAACTTAGTTTACTTATATTAATATAATATTTAGAACATTTATGTTCAAACCATATCATTTTCAAGTCTAGTCTTGAATTATTTGCTTATAAATTAAGGCGATCGAATAAATCTCAAAATTTTCTAGAAGATGCTCATTTTAATATTAATTAAACACCTTAAAATAACAAAACAGAAATGCTTTTGCATTTTTAGTGAAGTGAGTGAAAGCCACTCAGTCATGTCTGACTCTTTGCGACCCCATGGACTATGCAGTCCATGGAATTTTCTAGACCAGAATACTGGAATGGGTAGCCTTCTTTAGGAGATCTTCCCAACCCAGAGATCGAACCCAGGTCTCCCACATTGCAGGCAGATTCTTTACCAGATTAGCCATAGGGCTGTAACCTTATTTTTTGATTTTTACTTTACACTGGAGCTTAGTTGATTAACGATGCTGTGTTACTTTCTGATGTGCAGCAAAATGGTTCAGTTTTACATACACGTTTATCTATTTTTTTACAGATTCTTTTCCCATTTAGGTTATTATAAGATATGCTGCTCAGGAAAATATTCTAAACTTAAATTTCCTTTAAAGTGATTACATTTAGTTAAAGAAGACGTACCTAGTACCTCCTCAAGCGGTATTGCTGTGACTTGATGTGTTAAAGGACAAAGAAATGAGCTAAAAAGCCCTTGTTCTCCATCAAGTCCTAACATGGGCAGTAAGCCAGACACTGCAAAAGTGAGTGTCTTGAGTGAATGTTTGGGAGAACGGAATGAGCATGCTATCAGATCTTCATGGAGCATTTGTCACTTGAGCTGCCCTTGAACTACGACGACACTAGGAATAGAAAACAGATTCCTCATGACCTAAGTGAGCAGAGCTGTGAACAATCATGGGACTCTTCAGAAAATAGGTACATTTTTGGAAGAATGTTCTTGGAAGAAATATTTTTAGTCAAAGTTGGAGAAACAAGAAAGCCCGGAAAAAAAAGCACGACATAGACATCGGTCTAAGCATCGAGGGTCGGATGGATGTTACAGTTTCCCAGAAAGCCCCGTTTTATTAGATTTATGACATAATCCATCAGGATTCAGTTTTATTAATTTCTGAACAGCATTTAATGAATGCAGATACAGCAATAATTTACACTTGGCTTATGTTTTTCTTTCGTTATTTCCACAAGGGCACACATTCACTTAGGGGAGCAACAATAAAAACGTTAACACAATTTATGATAACCATGGGAGCATGTATAGTAATTATTCTTTTCAAAACATGGCTAAAGAAGAGCTACAAAATTATTTTCCCTCTCCACATCTAGAATTTCGTAGGAAATTATTTTTCCCTGTTTTCCAAAGGGCTAAAAATAAATGCCATATGTCAGACTGAATTAGGATGCATCACCTGACTTCATGTTGTAATTCCATGCTCATCTTCCATTTTGCAAGATTTTGGTCCCCCTTCAAGCGTGAATTGCCCAGGGAAAGAAGGATGCTAACAGTGTTTATTGTGGTCAAATTTGATTTTTGTTTTCCATGAGATGATGAAGAATTAAGAGTTCACTTTAAAGGAGAGAGAGAAGTTTCTTGGGCAGGAGTGTGGCTTTGACTGAGTTGCATGTTTGGAAGATAATTCTGTCAGAGATCCAGATCGAGAGGACAATCCACCAACACCCAAGGGCAAAGGAACTGCTTTGTGGGACCGTGTGCTGTTCAGCAGATGGAGGAGCAGGAGGAGACATTTCCAAAGGAAGAACCCAGAGGACCTGATGACCTCGAAAGGAAGCAGTAGTAAAGAATCAGCGTCTCTTCTTTCTACTGTGGATTTACAAACTCAATTAGCAAATACTCATTGAATATCGTTATTTGTGATTCACTAGGGCTAATTTCCAGTGGTCATGTATGGATGTGAGAGCTGGACTATAAAGAAAGCTGAGCACCAAAGAGTTGATGTTTTTGAACTGTGGTGTTGGAGAAGACTCTCGAGAGTCCCTTGGACTGCAAGGAGATCCAACCAGTCCATCCTAAAGGAGATCAGTCCTGAACATTCATTGGATGGACTGATGCTGAAGCTGAAACTCCAGTACCTTGGCCACCTGATTCAAAGAACTAACTCATTGGATAAGACCCTGATACTGGGAAAGATTGAGGGCAGGAGGAGAAGGGGATGACAGAGGATGAGATGGTTGGATGGCATCACCAACTTGATGGACATGAGTTTGAGTAAGTCCCAGGAGTTGGTGATGGACAGGGAGGCCTGGAGTGCTGCAGTCCATGGGGTCGCTAAGAGTCAAACATGACTGAGCGACTGAACTGAATTGAACTGAGGGCTAATTTCATATCTTGATGATAAGAAAATACAAGGGTTCTAATATTTTTTCTTCACTTGATGATATTGTTGAAATTTGATCAGAGTGGCAAACATAGATGAATCTGAAAATCCCCATAAACGATTGAGCTACGGAGCAGTGTGGTTAAGCCAGGTCTCTCTGATCTGTCTGTACCCAGAGCATCTCCAAGGCCCCTACCCAACACAGCACCAACCCACATGGCTACCTTCACCTGATGTGCAGGTGAAGGGCTGGTTGATCCCCCATAGAGAAAGAGAAGCTAGGATTTCATAATCCAGGAAACCTTAATTTCTATCTCTCATCTTATTTAAGTGTTCAAGGTTCACATCAAGTCTGTCTATCTCTTGATAACTACTTAACTCAGTAGATTACAACAACATTTAATCCCACCAGTGGCTCTTCTTAAATTTTATGAATCAATCAAAAAATAAAGATTGTCAAATCGGCTTATAGTTTTTCATATAAACTGTCCTTCTTAATCTATAATGTGGTACCTTTTAAGCTAATTAGATTACTAGTGGTTATATGAGTATATAAAATGACCTTACAAGCCAACTTCCAGTTTTTTAATTAATAGAAGTATTTTTTATATTTCTAATAATGCTGGAATGAGGAAACTAAAGCTATCATTATTTTAGGTTTACTGATTAAATAGCCCAGCAATCTGAATGAATCAACTAAAAACTAGAATGATAAATTTATTAAAGTAGCTAATTAAAGGGAAAAATAGAAAGCTAGTCATCTGTATCCATACAATAGTGACTATCTTATAATAAAGCACATATTAAGTAATATTGGAGGTTTAAAAAGTTAACTATTAATATCATATTATGGAGAAATATAAAAAAAGGAACAGCTCCCAAAAGTAATGTTTGCTCTCTTGACTTTTAGAAAAAAGACAGAAAAATCTACAGAAATGAAGTTAAAGGACCGGCAGTAGTTTGGACATATTTGCCTCAATCGGTTTGGATAAAGAGCCATTGTTAATAATGTGGGAACTTCCCTGGTGGCTCAGATGGTAAGGAATCTGCCTGCAACGTGAGAGATCTGGGTTCAATTACTGGGTTGGGAAGATTCCCTGGAGGAGGGCATGGCAACTCACTCCAGTATTCTTGCCTGGAGAATCCCCANCATATTTGCCTCAATCGGTTTGGATAAAGAGCCATTGTTAATAATGTGGGAACTTCCCTGGTGGCTCAGATGGTAAGGAATCTGCCTGCAACGTGAGAGATCTGGGTTCAATTACTGGGTTGGGAAGATTCCCTGGAGGAGGGCATGGCAACTCACTCCAGTATTCTTGCCTGGAGAATCCCCATGGGCAGAGGAGCCTGGTGGGCTACAGTCCATGGGGTCACAAAGAGTCAAACGTACTGAGAGACTAAAGCACAGCATGAATAATATATGAAACTGCACTGGAATTAGGAGAAAAGCTTCAGGATGCCATTTATAAAATGACTAAGTTGTAATGTATTTTACAATTTGTAAAAAAAATACTTTAGGATGCTGATAAAAGATGAAACCAGGGCAGCTGTTTACTGCAGGCATCATGATGCGTCCGCAACGGTGGAATCAGTATGACAGCACATGGAAGAGCTCTAAAGACATCCGAAGACTTTGAACTCTCCAGAAAATCTCTTAAGAATTTATAAGAAGGAACAGTTTCCCAGATGTGAAGAACAAAGTCACCCCAGCTGAGTTACCAATGATAGCAAACAATTTCAAGTATTCTAAACAGCTAATGTTAGAGAGAAGTAGATATTTCACTAAGTTGGTTAATATAAATATATTATATATATACACATATGTTTACATATAATTACTTGTATCACATCTCTTCCATAGAATAATTGAGGCTGCCTAATATTAAAGAAATATCTGTTAAAATAGTAAAATATATAAAGTAAAAAAAACTAAGGAACAGGCATATAAAGTTCACATAAGAGTTGGCATTATTTCTATGAATACTTTTTAGATGGGGTTTAGAAACCTATGGATGTCTTAGGCAAGAAAGAAAGTAGAAATATATACAGAATTCCAGTTATGAGGAGAACGCACCAAAGAGTTTCCTTCCTCCTAAGCTCCAAATGCCGTCCTTAAAAAGAAGCTGGACACTGTGCCATGAAGAGCAGTTATGTCACTATATATGGGTGCCTGGATGGTTAGTTAGGAGCAGATACAGGATGGTATGTGAAGAGGTGTGCAAAAGTGAGAGGTTTATAGCACCCATAGGTCCTAGAGCAGGGGCAGAGCAGGGCACACCAGGGCCTGCTGGGGCATAGCAGGGCACTCTGGGGCACAGCAGGGCATTCTGGGGGCATAGCAGGGCATGCTGGGGCATAGCAGGGCACAGCAGGGCACTCTAGGGGCACAGCAGGGCACACTGGGGGCACAGCAGGGCACTCTGGGGGCACAGCAGGGCACTCTGGGGGCACAGCAGGGCACACTGGGTTATAGCAGGGCACACTGGGGCACAGCAGGGCATGCAGGGGCATAGCAGGGCACGCTGGGGCACAGCAGGGCACTCTGGGGCACAGCAGGGCATGCTGGGTCATAGCAGGGTATGCTGGGGGCACAGCAGGGTACATTGGGGGCACAGCAGGGCATGCTGGGGCACAGCAGGGCACTCTGGGGCATAGCAGGGCATGCTGGGGCTTATCAGGGCATAGCAGGGCATGTTGGGGCATAGCAGGGCACGCTGGGGCATAGCAGGGCACTCTGTGGGCATAGCAGGGCATGCTGGGGGCATAGCAGGGCACAGTAGGGCACTCTGTGGGCATAGCAGGGCATGCTGGGGGCATAGCAGGGCATGCTGGGGGCATAGCAGGGCACGCTGGGGGCTTAGCAGGGCATAGCAGAGCATGCTGGGGCACAGCAGGACAAGCAGGCCATGCCGGGGCATAGCAGGGCACTCTGGGGCACAGCAGGGCATAGCAGGGCACCCTGGGGGCACAGCAGGGCACTCTGTGGGAATAGTAGGGCCCTCTGGGGACCATGCAGAGGGAGCATCTGGCAGGTGGGGGCCAAGAGCGAGGCCTTATGGGCAAGGATGTTTTTGCGAGTCAGCATGGAATACAAAAGCAAAACGAATTGTAATATATTTAGCACAGTGTCTCACAGAAAAGCTTGTTTTAAATGGTGACTATTATTTTAGAAGTTATTGATGTATTTTTGGTGGATTGTACTTTTTTTTTGGTGGTGCAGGGATTCAAGTGATATTATGTCTTTAGTTTTTTTATTCATTTATTTTTTTAATTAATTTATTTATTTTAATTGGAGGCTAATTACCTTACAATATAGTACTTTTATATTTGTATAGAATTTAAGCAGTATGGGCCAGCAGGAACCCTCCCTCCAGAGTGGAAAAAATAATTTAGGTAAACTCACATAAGAAACTTCTTTAAATTAATTAAAACTCTCTTTCAGTAGTTTGTGTAACTATTTTAAGTATTGAACGTCAAAGAAGGAAATAAAAGCTTCAGTTCAGTTCAGTTCAGTCGCTCAGTTGTGTCCGACTCTTTGCGACCCCATGAATCGCAGCACGCCAGGCCTCCCTGTCCATCACCATCTCCCAGAGTTCACTCAGACTCACGTCCATCAAGTCCGTGATGCCATCCAGCCATCTCATCCTCTGTCGTCCCCTTTTCCTCCTGCCCCCAATCCCTCCCAGCATCAGAGTCTTTGCCAATGAGTCAACTCTTCTCATGAGATGGCCAAAGTACTGGAGTTTCAGCTTTAGCATCATTCCTTCCAAAGAAATCCCAGGGCTGATCTCCTTTAGAATGGACTGGTTGGATCTCCTTGTAATCCAAAGGACTCTCAAGAGTCTTCTCCAACACCACAGTTCAAAAGCATCGATTCTTAGGCGCTCAGCCTTCTTTACAGTCCAACTCTCACATCCATACATGACCACAAAGCTTAACTTGACTGAAAAAAAAGTAAAGGAAAAAGGAGTGTGTGAATGTCACTAGTCACAGTCAGGTGAGGACAAGAAGGGAACCTGTGATAAAGGCCAGCCTCACGGCCCCTGTGGACCCGGTCACCTGTCAGGGTGCTCACAGCCTGTCTGTGGGGATGCTTAGGCAGCAGGCCAGCACAAAATTTAAAGCCTTATAGTACATATCTGGAGGACATGAACCTGTGTAACAGCTGAGTAGCCCGGGTACTTTCCATCTTTCCATGGGACTGTGTTTCTAAGAAGCTAATTCAGATGAACTTCATCCTTAGTTTGGAAACACATCTGAAGAATCAAGAGGTCATCCCTAGTCTCACAGGGCATCCCTAGTCTCGGGTCTGGGAGGTCACGTCACCAGAGCAGAAAGGAGGGGCCCCAGACATGTGACCTACTGCTTTTTCTTGTGCCAATGAAAAATCCCAACAAACAAAGTCTCCAGATTGATGGACTGTGTCTTTGCTTTTGTAAGGTGCAAAAAAAGTGAAAGTATCTGGCACTCAGTCCTGTCTAACTCTCTGCGACTCTGTGGACTGTTTTGTAAGGCAGTAACAGATGAATTTTGATATTTTGTTTCCTTTGATAAATGTATAATGTGCAAAAACTAAAAAGCATTACACCCACAAGCTAATCTGGGCCCAGTATTAACAGCACGGTGGGTTGGCGTGTTGTGTGGGTCGGCCTCCTGTGTTTTCCATCTCTGTTTGTTTTCAGTACTGAACTTCAGTGAGGGAAATACAGACTTAACTTTACTGAAAAAGGAAAAAGGTGTGTGTGTGTGTGTGTGTGTGTGTGTGTGTGTGTGAATGTCACTAGGTCATAGTCAGGTGAGGACAAGAAGGGAACTCGTGGAAGGGCGTGTGTAAGTTGAGTTCTCAGCTGCAATGATTTAAGTAATACTTGAACATGAGGTCAGAGCCACGGGCCACGTCCAGGGGTGGTGAAGACATGCACGCTGCATCTTGCAGCTGAGAAGTTCCAGCTTTCACCCCTGGAGCTCCCCATGCTTTGCCCTTGACCTGCGAGCAGTGCAGAGAATGAGTCCTTACCTGCCGGGTGACGATCAGGCCTGCTTTATCTTCCTCTCCTGCAGTAACCGAGGATTTATAGCAGTACTCCAGAATACCTTTAACTAGTCCAAAGTCCTTAAAAAAAACCATACCTGTGTGATATTTTGGACCAATTGTGCCTGCTGTCCCCAGCCAGGAGGGAATGGAGGAAGCCTGTAGGTTTGTGAGCAAATATCAGGGCTGTGAGATGTCATCACTGGCCCCTCCACACCCCCCCAACCCCCACAACAGGTGTGCCGTCCATCTCACTTTGAGGTGAAAGATGTGAAAGCGTGAGTTGCTCAGTCATGCCTGACTCTTTGTGATCCCATGGACTGCAGCCTGCCAGGCTCCTCTGTCCATGGGATTCTCCAGGCAAGAACACTGGAGTGGGTTGTCATTTCCTTCTCCAATAGTTTAGCCTAGGACATCATATTTTGAAGATAGCTCCTCTATATAAACTTGGCTGGGCTTATGGACTTTAAGAATCTTTACTTATTTCCTAAGTTCTCTTTAATATGCCAATATCTGCTTTATAATAGAAAATCGCAAAGGACATAAACTTGCATAATGAGCTTGTCAGGGCATGGAATGTTCATGTACCCCAAGGAATATCACCATGACACGTCGCCCAGTTCCTGTGATGTGGTTGCTTCCCTTAGTACACAAGACAGACAAAAGGTCATCTCTAGCAAAGTCTGCCTGGTATATCTGTATCAAGTGTGTTTTCCAGCACCTCCTACATGGCCTCTTTAAAAAAAAAAAAAGTATTGAAGGATAGTTGCTTTACAATATTGCGCTGGTTTCTGCCAGACATCAGCATGAATCAGCCGCAGGTAGACACATGTGCCCTCCCTCTGAGCCTGCCTCCCACCCCACCCCACCCTACCCCTCTAGGCTGTCCCAGAGCACGGGGTTGAGTTCCCTGCGTCACACAGCACGTTCCCACTGGCTCCCTACTTTACATCTGGTGGTGCGTGGGTTTCCATGCTCCTCTCTCAATTCGTCCCACTCTCTCCTTCCTCCACCACGTCCACAAATCTGTTCTCCATGTCCCCGTCTCCTTTGCTACCCTTCATATAGGCTCATTGGTGCCCACAGACAGATAAATGGAGGCAGAAATTGTGGTACAAATATACAATGGAACAGTATCGGTTATAAAACAGAACACATCTGAGTCAGTCCTAATGAGGTGGGTAAACCTAGAGCCTATTGTATAGAGTTCAGTAAGTCAGAAAGAGAAAGACAAATGCTGTATATTTCTTTTATCTTGATACTTTGTAAAACAGTGTCATTAGGGAAGAACTGCACTGAATCCCTTGAGCAAACCATGTTGCTGAGTAAGTAACAGAGTAATAATTACACAGGATGAACTAGGAGTCCCATAGGGGCCGAGACCCATGTGGCCAACCCCTGATCTGATGTCTTCAGTATCCTGATGGAGCCATTCCCCAGAAAAAGCGCTTTCCTGGATCTGGGTTAGCCTCTGTGCTGAGTACTTAGTCGCTCAGTCATTTTAGGTTTTAGATCCCCAAGGCTGTATATCGTCACCCTGCTTATTTAACTTCTATGCAGAGTACATCATGAGAAACGCTGGGCTGGAAGAAACACAAGCTAGAATCAAGATTGCCAGGAGAAATATCAATCACCTCAGATATGTAGATGACACCACCCTTATGGCAGAAAGTGAAGAGGAGCTAAAAAGCTTCTTGATGAAAGTGAAAGAGGAGAGCGAAAAAGTTGGCTTAAAGCTCAA